>CM060948.1:51868744-52468744 GCA_030765055.1 Mantis religiosa | reverse complement strand
GAATAAGCGCTGTCAAGAATGGCTGGGAAGGAACATATAGTTCTTCCCTGTCTATGTTCTCAGGAGGAGTTGTGCTATCTGCCCCAATACTCAGCCATACACGCCATGCCACACCCCATACGCCATTGGATTCTGCCTCTGATAAATTTGCTGTGTCAGTCCCAATCTCAGCTTCCTTGTTAAGGTATAGTATTTCCTGGAATGCTTTCAAAGCTGCCAAACTTACCTAATAAAAAATAAAGGTTCAAGTTGGATGATTCCTATGAGCTAGCGCCCTCCCTAATAATAAAAACAAAAAAGAAAAAAAAAGGAAGAAAAAGTTAAGTAGCCAATGCAAAATTACACACTAGTAAATAAAAAAAGGGGAAATTGTAGAAGAAATATTTCATAACAACAAGACTAAGATTTAAGACAACTGAAACTGCTACTACTGCTATGAACAGATTCTAAATACACTGGCAGAACAACCAAGGTTGTTGCACAGTTAGGTTAAAGGTAAATACATCATTATAGCATCATGTGATAACAGATATATAACTTCAATCCCCTATTTTATAACTACTCAATATCCACATACTAGACCCATGTTTCAATGAACAGTCTTGAAGAATGTTGCATTTTTTCCCCAACAGTGTATCTGTGGAAGTCAATAAAAAGTAAATTGAAAACACACCATAGTTAGATATGAATTTTAAGTTTCAAAGCCTCTTTTAGTAATTTGATCTCATGATAGAAAGCACAACAAAATAATTTCAGAGCTGCCAACCCAGAGTTTAAGCAAGATCAGAGATAAACTTTGTTCTCCATAGTATTAGCTTTGCTTTGTTATTAAATTAAATGTTTTAAAATGTTATGTCAGCTGCCCATAAAATTGCTGTGAATTTTAAATGCACATTTTTTAGAAAATTACCAGTGTTAAAGATAAAAAAAACAAAAGCACTATTTACAATGGAGTATTCTTCATGTTGGAATATTGAAGTAGTCACAATTACATTCACTTTCACATTTAATATTAGAAAACAATTGATATATTTTCGAGGGAATTTGTCCTCATAGCTCTCTCATACTTGTTTCCCCTTGTTGCTGTAGCTGACTGGGCTGCCATCTGGTGCTAGGAGTGCAAAGTTTCAATACGTTGTGCCCTAACACTACGTGGTAGCACAATCAGTTACATTACGAAAGGGAAACAAGAAAGAGAGCTTCAATTACCCAGCCGCTGATGATGAATGCCCTCAAAACATTTAAATTGTTTTCTAACAATAAAAAGTTAAGGTGAGTGTAATTAAGTACGAATACTTCAATACTCTAAAATTACCAGAATTAGTTTACAAAATTGGGCAACATTTCCATAATCTCCAAAAACGGGAGCTATAGATAAATAATTCCTTGCTATGGTATTACATTCTTTACACATATTACATATTGCATTCTTTACATTCAAAAAAGTGGCTGGTATTGATTCAAAGTTATCATATGTACTTACTTACCTCATTGTTTTTGCTCAGAGCAGAATTTTCAATGAACTCCAGAAGTAATGACCATGCGCGTGGGAAATCACCCAATGTCTGAAGCAAGTGACGTTTTGTATTGAACACTCTTGCTACCCCTGATAAAGTTAATACCTAAAATGAAATGAAACTTCTTGAAAACTAAATCATTACTCATGTTTAAAATCTTAAACTAAACAGAGGTTAAAAAATATGCTTTAAATAAACATATTCAAATTATCATGTACAAATGCAAAATCTTTTGCAAATAAAAAAACTGAGAGTTTATTATGTAACAAATTCCTCTGATAATAAATTCTCTTAAGACCAAGTAAAACTAATCATTTGAAGTAAATGTATTCAGCTGTTTATGGAGTATTTCCAAATGTAGAATATAACATAAAAGGAATCTTATATATATATATATATATATTACCGTTTATGGTGAATAAGATTCCTTTTATGTTATATTCTACATTTGGAAATACTCCATAAACAGCTGAATACATTTACTTCAAATGATTAGTTTTACTTGGTCTTAAGAGAATTTATTATCAGAGGAATTTGTTACATAATAATAATAATAATAATAATAATAATAATAAATATATATATATATAAATGAACTGACATTTGTTAGTCTCTCAAAAACTCAAGAACGGCTGAACCGATTTGCCTAATTTTGGATTTAAAATATTTGTATATGTCCAATGAAGGTTTAAAAGGTGAGAAAAAAGGTCCTGGAGTGATAATGGAAACAGTTATTAACTAAATATAAAAGTACACATACAAACTTTTAATTAACACACTCACACACCTTCTTTTATTTTCAACAAACAAAAGTCTCACAAAGTACAAAGATATTCTACTCCTTGCCAGTCTTCAAAGATATTTGATTCATTCCCAACATCCTCGGAAAAAATTTGCAATCTAGAGATATCATGCTTCATCGTCGGAACATAAACTGAAACATGTGTCTGGAATGCACAGGAGTTATGACGCCTTACAATATCCATTAATTTTTTGGCAGGGTGAAGATGGATGCCATTTCAATATCAAAATGGTTAATCAAGTAACAGGTAAAGAAGGTTTGATCTGAAGAGCATGTTCATCTCCACAATGCTATTAATGCCGATGGTAACCCAAACAATGTGGGAAGAATGATAATTCAATTGAGAGAGAAATTTTTATCATACTCACAAGGGAACTATCACTATGCTCATATCTGTATTCACTTGAGAGTTTGATGGCATCATCTCTGCTCTATGTGTGGCCTGCACACCAAAAATCTGCTACGGATTAGAACAGTTTTCTCCAAAACTGAAGTTTGAAAAGTGCCACATGAGGCCATTTGCAAGTAGCTGCTGGGCATCCCCCGTGAGTTCTGTGCCGGCGCTCCTTAAGTATGCCTGTGCGTAGATGCTGTTTGCAGGGGTAAACAATCCCTCCCATACAATGCTGTGTTATTATGCCTATATGTTCCTATGTATTCTGGAATCATTTTCAGGTACTTCCAGCTATATTCCACACCTGATTTTTGGCACACAGGTCCCATATAGAGCAGAGATGATACCATCAAACTTTCAAGCAAATACAGGTATGGGCATAGTGATAGTTCCCTGCCAGTAGTGAACCTAATACATCAAGTATAACTTAACAAATACACAGTAATCAAGAAACTATGCATTCCTATGCAGAATCTTGTTTACATCACTACACTTCATCAAAAACTGAACCATATGCCAAAAATAAATATGTCTAGCTTTTCAAAGCATATAATGTGTCAGAAAACCTACTTGTGTTTCAGCCCATTGCTTTTGTGCTGTATTCCTTGAATGATGAATTAAAATATTGCCTCCAGTGTCAACCTTCTCACTGCTGGCAGAACTTGATAAGCTCCGTACCTTGTCCAGCAAAGGAAAGAGAACCTGTAAACAATGCCATTAATAAAGATAAAGCTCTTATATATACATGGCAGAATACCTCAATATGGGTTGAATGATTGCATTAATAAAAAGAATAGCAAGATATAGAATGAATATACATTTAAATAACTTTATGCAGCCTCTCAAAGTTTATTTCTTCATTTCTTTGATAATTCAATTCATACCTTGAATATTCAGGACATTCCTTTTCTCAGTTTAATTAACATTTATCCTACTTTTTCAACTGTGATAATTTTATTACATATAAATCTGGCAAATAGTGAAAAACTTAAAATGGCTAGGCAAATTGCAGAAAAGGAAGACAGAATAGTGTGGGGTTGCAGGAAGTAGAGGAGAAGAATTGAGCAAGTATGAAGAAATAATAGATAATTGGGAGGATTGGACAAAAGTGGCAAGTGAAGTTTAATTATTTATAATAGGGAAAGACGCAAACATTAGATTAACAGCAAAAAACTTATGCAGGTAAAAGGAAATCAATCACAATTAAAAGGAACAAACACGTACCAAGAATATTGTCACCCAATTATCGGGCAGCACAACAGACGACAGCTGAGTAAGGGATCAGAGGCCGCGCCACGCCCACCTCATTAGTCTCTGTCACTAACTGAGGGGGATGATTAGGGAAATGTCATTTGTCGCTGGCCGCCACTTTTCTCCCTCCCACTGCCATCTGGAACCTTCGCGTGGATTCATGGAAACCAGAGACTTCTAGAAGACTGTGATATTCCTATAAAAAGGGCTGCAGTGAGTGAATTGAGTCAGTCAGTCAGTGCTTGACGAGCTGGCGAACGGATGAGAAGACTGCGTACGTGCGTTTACGTAATTGCGAGTGCAGTGGAATTGTAACGGACGAACTGGTGAATCGTAATTGTGTACATTACGTAATCCTGTGTAATTGGCAAGTGTTCAACTGTAAGTCGGTGGAAATAAAGAACATTTTTGAGTGTTGCAATTGGACTTTTCATTTCACGAACCCACAAAGTCACATTGCTGTCAGGAGTGGGATAACAACATCACCGAACATTACAACCATGGACGCGGCATTGGAAAAGATTTTGGAGAAGATGATGGAAATGAAGGCCGAACTGACATCAGAAATGAAGACGGCGAATGACAACGTCACCGAGAAAATGGACGCGAAGATGAACGAGTTAACAACAAAAACAGAAGCGGCAAATAACAACCTCACCGCCGAGTTGAAACAAATGAAGACGGCCAACGACAACATCACCGAGAAGATGGAAGAAATAAAGACCGAATTGACCACAGAAATGAGGGCAGCGAACGACAGTCTGGCCACGGAAATGAAGGAGGCGAACGAGGTCCTCGCCGCCAAATTTGAGGAACAGTTGACCGGCCTGAGGCCTGCGTCACGAAGCTGGGCAAGCGGATGGGTCAAGTAGACGACCGCCTTAATGATTTAGAGGAAAAGGCCGACAATAACGTCAAGACCCTGAACGCCGTGGTGGAAGACGTCGAAGACCTTGCGAACCGCGTAAACAACCTGGAGGGAAAGGCCGACAGCAGCGTCAAGTCCCTGAACGCCATCGTGGAGGACGTCGTCGGCAGGAAGCTGAAGGATTTGAAGGCCGACGCGCCGGGACGCGACACAACATATGCGCGCGTCAAACCTCCCAAGTATGACGGCGCGTCAACGTTTGAAGTCTTCCGCCGCCAGTTCGACACCGTGACCCGGCACAACAGATGGTCACCGGAGGAGGAGGCCACACAGTTAATAGCCAGCCTCCAGGGACGAGCCGCGGCGGTGCAGACAACGGCGGCGCCCAAGGACATCTGGGAGGCCCTGGAGAATCGTTTCGGGAACCACCACTTAGCCGCAGCATACCGCAGCCAGCTAAAGGCAAGGTCACAGCAGCCGGGGGAGACGCTGCAGGAGTTAACCATGTCGATTGAGCAGCTGGCTAGCAAGGCCTTGGTTGACCTGCCACTGGAGTTCGTATCCCGGGAAGCCGCCTACAACTTTGTCGACGGGGTACGGGACACGGAGATTCGTCAGCGCCTAATGCTCGGCGATTATAAAACCATCCACGAGGCGCTGACAGCGGCATTAAGGATGGAGGCGGCCAAGGTAACATCTATCCCGACGTCGAGAACGAGGAGTGTCCGCTACGCCGGAGACAGAAGACCAGCTGAGGGACACCGGCGAAAACCTAGTGGCCTGTGTTGGGGGTGTGGACAGCCCGGACACCTGAAGAGAGACTGCCCACACCAGGAAGAGCAGCCGGAAAACGAGTAAGGGCCGTCGTGGAGAGGGGCACGTCGGCGCCATCACCACCATCCCCTCGAGTGACACTGCGCGCCGTCAGCCGGCGTATGGATGACAGCCTCATCGCGGACGGTTGGGTAAGAGGAAAGCCGTGCCGCGTGCTGGTGGACACCGGGGCGGCCGTGACCATCATCAGACCTGACGTGGCGAAGGGTTTGCCGACAAGGAAGCTGAGCCAACCATACCAGCTTGTCACGGCATCGGGCGACACCTTGCCTGTGGAGAAGGAGGCCCTGCTGTAGCTGACCTTGGGACGGAGTGCCGTGCGTCTGTGGGTGTTCGTCGCGAAAGTGGCTGAGGAGGTGATTCTGGGATTGGATGCCCTCAGGAGCCATGAGGCGACGGTCGACGTCGGCAAGAAGGTCCTGCGGCTTAACGGAGAAGAGGTTATACTCCGTCAACCAGAGGAGCGCCTTGGAATTTGCAGGGTCGTCTTGGACGAAGACATGGTTGTCTCTGCGAGGAGCGAGGTGGTGGTGACGGCGCGACTGGAGGGCCAGCGAACCAGGAACATGATGCTGGACCAGAAGACGCCTGTGCACGGACTATGTGTAGCCAGGGCACTGCTGCCGTGACGAGAGGAGGTGCCAGTGAGACTGCTAAATCCAACGGACACCGATCACGACGTCCAGGCCGGGACGGAGTTAGGAACTTGCGAGACCGTGGTGAGCGTAACAGCAATCGACAAGACGCAGGAGCCGGTGCAGACGCAAAACCTGGGGCGCCGGCTAGAAGGCTTACTGGAGAGGGCGGCCGACCACCTCAGAGCAGAGCAACTGGAGAAAGTTCGACTACTGCTAAGACGATACCAGCGCGTCTTCAGCCGAGGTGATAGTGACTACGGCCGCACGGACAAAGTGCTTCACCGCATCGACACCGGGGACGCCCGGCCTATTCGGCAACCACATAGACGCGTTCCGCTGGCGAAGCAAGGGGCGGTACGAGACATGCTGGAGGACATGAGATCCAGTGGAGTGATTGAAGAGTCTGACAGCCCTTGGTATTCCCCTGTAGTCTTGGTGACGAAGAACGGCGAGTTGCGCTTCTGCTTAGACTACACAAAGCTGAACCCTGTCACCAGGAAGGACTGTTTTCCCTTACCCCGGATTGACGACACCCTGGACACGCTAGCTGGTGCACAGTGGTTCTCGACCCTGGACCTGAAGTCGGGCTACTGGCAGGTAGCTCTAGACCCGAGATACAAGGAGAAGACCGCATTCTCGACGGGCCAAGGGCTCTGGCAGTTCACGGTTATGCCCTTTGGCCTCTGCAACGCACCAGCTACCTTCCAACGCCTCATGGAGTCAGTGATGAGAGGGCTGACTTACGACGCCTGCCTGCTATACCTGGACGACATCATTATCGTCGGAAAGTCTTTTGATGATCACCTCGAGAATCTGAGTAAGGTGCTACAGAGGCTGCAGGCGACCAACTTGAAGCTGAACGCGAAGAAGTGCCAGCTCTTCCGCAAGGAAGTGAACTACTTGGGCCACATAGTCTCAGCAACCGGAGTGGCCACAGACCCGGAGAAGACACAGGCTGTGAGAGATTGGCCTCGCCGAAAGGATAACAAAGAGTTGCGCAGTTTCCTGGGGCTGTGCAGTTATTACCGCCGCTTCACAAAGGGGTTCTCCAACATCGCAAAACCCCTCACCCGCCTAACAGAGGAACACCGGTCTTATGTGTGGACGGAGGACGCCGAAAGCGCTTTCCAGCACATAAAGGAGACCCTGTGCAGTGCTCCAATTTTGGGTTTCCCACAAGCGGGTGGCGCCTTCATTGTGGACACCAACGCCAGCAACCATTGCATTGGAGGTGTCCTATCGCAGATCCAGGACGGCCATGAGCGGGTGATAGCTTACTACAGCAAGACGCTATCCAAGGCAGAGAAGAACTACTGCGTCACCCGACGAGAGCTACTGGCGGTAGTAAAGACCTTGGAGCACTTCCACAAGTACCTGTACGGTCAGCCATTCCACCTGAGGACTGACCATTCCGCCCTAACCTGGCTATTGAGCTTTAAGAACCTGGAAGGCCAGACAGCACGTTGGGTCCAGAGGCTGCAGGAGTACGACTTCACCTCGGAACATCGTAGAGGGAAGAGCCACGGTAACGCTGACGCCACGTCCCGAAGACCCTGTCCAGAAGAGTGCGGCCAGTGCACAAGAGTGGAAGAGAAGGAGGGTGCCGCAGCAGTCCGAGTAGTTGTGGCAGTGCCTGCGGACGGCTGGGATAGCGCAGGCCTGAGGAGGGAGCAGCTGGCGGACGCAGACTTGGGGCCACTCTTGAGGGAAGTGGAGGCAGGGACGAGACCAAGCTGGGAGGACATCGCACCGAGGAGCGCCACCTACAAGTCGTACTGGGCCCAACGGGACTCGTTGAAGACCAGAGAGGGCGTGCTGTTCCGGGTATTGGAATCACCCGATGGGAAGACGCAGAGAGAACAGTTGGTACTTCCCCGGAGTAAGGTACCGGAGGTCTTGGAGGAAGTGCACGCCGGTACTTCGGGAGGACACCTGGGAGCGAACCGAACGATTGACAAACTACGGCAGCGCTACTACTGGCTGAGTCTCCGAGCAGATGCTGACAGATGGTGCCGTCAGTGTCACGTGTGCGCGGCGAGTCGCGGCCCCCAGACTAGGAGCCGGGGTCGCATGCAGCAGTACAACGTCGGAGCGCCATTCGAACGGATCGCCGTTGACATTGCTGGACCGTTCCCAGTTTCCGACCGAGGCAACAAGTACCTAATGGTGGTCGTGGACTACTTCCCCAAGTGGCCGGAGGTGTATGCCATCCCAAACCAAGAGGCAAAGACAGTCACAGACTGCCTCGTGGAGCAAGTGTTCTGTCGATTTGGGGTGCCGTTAGAGCTACACAGTGACCAGGGTACCAACTTTGAGTCCAACCTAATGAAGGAGGCACTACAAAGGCTTGGGGTGAACAAGACCCGCACGACTCCTCTACATCCCCAGTTGGATGGCATGGTCGAAAGATACATCAAAACCTTAGAGGAACACCTGAGGAAGGTCGTGGCCAGCCATCAGCGAGACTGGGACGTCAAGGTGCCACTGTTCTTGCTGGCCTACCGCTCGTCCACACACGACACAACTGGGATGACGCCAGCCAGCTTAATGTTCGGCCGAGAGTTACGCCTCCCTTGTGACCTGGCTTTTGGAAGCCCTCCGGAAGCGAGACAGCCAGCGACAGAGTATGTGGAGAATTTGGTGGACCACCTACACGACATGCACGAGATGGCTCGCCAGAATATCCAGAAGGCGAGCGACCGAATGAAGACCAGATATGACAGGCAAGCCAACAGCCAAGGGTTCCAGCAAGGTGACCTGGTCTGGTTGTACCATCCTACCCGGACCAAGGGACGCTGCCTGAAGCTCCAGCAGCCATGGCAAGGACCGTACCAGGAGGTGAAGAGGATTAACAACGTGGTCTACCACATCCAGAAAGTTCCCCGAGGGAAGATGTTGGTGGTACACCTGGTTCGTCTAGCCCGCTACGATGGTGCTGTTCGGGACGACCAGCTTTGAGGTGGGAGCAGTGTCACCCAATTATCGGGAAGCACAACAGACGACAGCTGAGTAAGGGATCAGAGGCCGCGCCACGCCCACCTCATTAGTCTCTGTCACTAACTGAGGGGGATGATTAGGGAAATGTAATTTGTCACTGGCCGCCTCTTTTCTCCCTCCCACTGCCATCTGGAACCTTCACGTGGATTCACGGAAACCAGAGACTTCTAGAAGACTGTGATATTCCTATAAAAAGGGCTGCAATGAGTGAATTGAGTCAGTCAGTCAGTCAGTGCTTGACGAGCTAGCGAACGGATGAGAAGACTGCGTACGTGCGTCAGAGGAGTTTACGTAATCGCGAGTGCAGGGGAATTGTAACGGACGAACTGGTGAATCGTAATTGTGTATTACGTAATCCTGTGTAATTGGCAAGTGTTCAACTGTAAGTCGGTGGAAATAAAGAACATTTTTGAGTGTTGCAATTGGACTTTTCATTTCACGAACCCACAAAGTCACAATATAAATGTATTGAAGAGTTGCTCTGTTAGCAAAAGGGGTAGGGCCAAACTTAAGGGTAGCTCAAGATGCATTTGATTTAGTACTTAAGAGAATAGAATATTTATTTCTCATCTTTCCTTATATATGCATTCATTAATGCAATACCATTTACATCTTCCTAGCACATGTCAGACATTTTGTACACATCCAATATAACCTTCCTACCTGCTTGCCCTAAATTTTGCTCTCAATACATACAACTCTTGGTTTTCCATGTATTGATGATCCTCTATTCTCTTTCTTCACTAGTTCCCATTTCTCTAACTTTAATTGTTAGTTAATCTTAATCATTCTAAACCGTTTCTCTCTGACTTTCCCCAAATAATCACCTATATTTCTTACATTATTTTCTCCTTTTGCAGACATTATTTACTTGATTAATAGTATCTCTCCCCTCTCCTTAAAATTGTTCCACTTTTGTTGCCAAATTTTTTCTCTCCATACCTTTGTTTGCAATATATTATACCATGCCAGACCATGTCATTATCTCCACACATTGGACATTTCCCTTTATCCTTATCATACCTAATACCTTTCAAATTTCTAACTCCTGTCCTCGCCCAAGCAAATCTTTCTCGCCCTAGCTTATTACACACATCAATGTACTTTTCCCTCCCCCACACTATTTTTATTTCCCTATATAGCCTCAAAGAGCCTTTCTGTCTTGTACTAGTAAAAATAGCTTGGTTATCAATATCTTCTAATCTTGATTCTACTTAACTTTAAAGAGAGTCGATTAAAGACACTAAACAACACTTTAAAATTTTTCCGGAACATGTTTCTGAGGCTATGCCTCTATCATCAGCCGGCTCTCGACTGGTTCTCATTGGTGTAGTTGACGATATGTTGTCACAGGTCTGCTCTGGTGGCGGTTCAAGGAACTTGCTGAACAAATCTTTCTGGGGGATGTCAAAATTGAATACTTTGTTCCTATTTTTTGAAATGAAGATTTGTTCCCATGTGGATAGTTCTTGTTTTCCTGATGTATGTTTTAGTAGTTTTGGTTCTGGATTTATGTTGTGGTTTTTTCCCCAAAAATGTGTGGCAACTGCTGATTTTTCTAATTGTTTATATTTTATGTTTCTAAAGTGTTCCTTTGCTCTTGTTTCTAAATTTCTTTAGGAAAATCAGCAGTTGCCACACATTTTTGGGAAAAAAACCACAACATAAATCCAGAACCAAAACTACTAAAACATACATCAGGAAAACAAGAACTATCCACATGGGAACAAATCTTCATTTCAAAAAATAGGAACAAAGTATTCAATTTCGACATCCCCCAGAAAGATTTGTTCAGCAAGTTCCTTGAACCACCACCAGAGGAGACCTGTGACAACATATCGTCAACTACACCAATGAGAACCAGTCGAGAGCCGGCTGATGATAGAGGCAAAGCCTCAGAAACATGTTCCGGAAAAATTTTAAAGTGTTGTTTAGTGTCTTTAATCGACTCTCTTTAAAGTTAATTTATCATAACAACACTGTTTTCAACACTTCCAAAAGAGGAATTGATTCTACTTGTTTCCAAAAGCCTCTATAGCATTACTCCCCATTCCTCCAAATATGTCCCATACCTATCTGATCCATCAATTCCCTTACCTTTTGTGTCCAAGATCCTTCCCATTTGCTTCTCATTTGCATAAGAAAACATTCCTTTATAATACTGTTTTAGTAGTACTTAATAAATTATGTATTTTACATTTATAAGGACAATAAGCAATAAGTGATAGTTATAACACACACAAACTACGTAGATAAACTTTGAAGGTTAGAATCAGAACTGAAAAATCCTGCTGACCAGCACAAGATCATAATAATTCTCAGTAGAAATAACACTATCTAATTGCTGGGTTTTCTCTATTGGGGCATTGGTAGCAAAGTATCATTTGTTTCCCTCTGCTTGATTGGCCACTGTCCCTATTGACCAGATATTCTAGGTTATCTTCCCAAGCATCTTTAAGGTTCATTTTTCTACCATGAGAGGTGCTCTGTTACGTTTTGTGCCAGCCATAGCGCTTATTGTTTATTTACTGGGCCAGCTTTCTGACCAATTTCTTCCTATTCTGGGCTTAGCTTATTGAAAGTTTACTTTTAGCTTATATATATATATATATATTGTGAATTATTGAACGAGCATGCAGAGCCACAGACATGCATGGATATTATGTTTTGCATGAGGTATTAATATTGTTGAGAGTTTAAGTTGTTCAATTTTACAGAATTTATCTAAATTGTTTACTTGTACAAACTATATTCTTGTTATTTTATAATTATATTCTATGTTCCTAAAGACTTACACATTGTACATTTAGCATCCATTGAGTTGAGTAGTTAACTCTGATTATATGCCATTATTATACTTATTAAAAGGTTATCCATCACTTTATAGTTTGGTTTTTTTTTTTTTTTTTTGAGGAGCACCTCAGGAACCTTCTAGCAACTCTGTCGTGACTCTATTTGATCCTCATATTTCTGAGAATAGGCTCGTCCATCACTGAGTGAGTAATAAAATAATGGGGTCATGCCATGGACAAGCGGTTAGAGTACTTGACTCTCACCAAGGTGGCCCGTGTTCAATCCCAGGCAACCACGGGAGAAATTTATAGTAGACAACACAGTGCAGAGGCAGGTTTCACATGGAATCTCCAGTTTCCCCTGCTATCATTCCACCAATTACTCCATTATCATCTTTCCTTTTATTCATTTTGCGCTCATTCTGTTGTCTACTTCTTTCACATAAGGCATTGGGCTGATCAACCATCCTGGGTTCTCTATCTGATCCAGAGTTTCTGTTCCTCAACAATGTCTAAAGGCTTAAGGGATATCAGCAAGAAGAACCCCTAACACCACAATAATGGTAAAACAAGGAAAGCTGAAGAAGAATAAAATAATTAACCAAAAAGGCAGGGAAAAATCATTGTGATAGCCAGGATTCACAAATCTTCCACTTTATGAATAGTTGCTCTACCACTTGAATTATTATTTCTGACAGACCTATGAAGATACCTCAGTTAAGATCACTTACCCCTGTGGCGACTTAAAATTTTTAAGTAACTGAATCCTGCACTTTTCAAGATCCTTTTATTAAGGGCCATCAGTGAGAGGTGATTACTCTAACACACAAACCGTGTGTAGGTAAACTTTGAAAGTCAGAATCATAACACATTTTACTACATCAAACGACCTTACATATTACTCCCCTTAAAGGAAAAACGAGTATTGCATTTATGCAGAAGCTAATAGTTATCTCAGTAATCTAATGAACTCTAATCATGAACAATAATCTCAGTAATTCTAGCCTGTAAGCCTTGAAGTTTGGTGCTTTTCTGTGCTTCAACTTCTTTTTCTGAAATCTACAGCAAAATGTTGAGATCTAAACCAAGTTCTCTTACATAATAAAGATATAATTCTTTCTGGTTATAAACAGGAAACACATTTGTTCATTTATGCATGGTTGGAGGGATTTAATATTAGAGATGTCAACATTAATTGAAAATACTATTTGTAGTCAGTTTTTAACACTTTGTCACTTACACTTTTATGTTATTGAGAGACTAGTTTTGGAAGCCGTTGCATCCATTTTCAACCTCAAAGGTCTGACTGTCATCTATTGTCATCTGATCTCTTCTCTTCCCTCTTCTGAGGGAAATATGAACTTCTTTATCAGATTATCATCAACTGGTGGGATTTCAAGGTTCATTACTCCGTTTCTTATTTTTCCATATTAATAATTTCTCTCACATTGTAGGTTTGTTTTGGTTTATCATACCTTTTAGTAATTTTAAATTGGGGTCAATATCATGGTTTTTGTTCCAAAAATGAAATGCTACTGCTGTCATCTATTGTCATCTGATCTCTTCTCTTCCCTCTTCTGAGGGAAATATGAACTTCTTTATCAGATTATCATCAACTGGTGGGATTTCAAGGTTCATTACTCCGTTTCTTATTTTTCCATATTAATAATTTCTCTCACATTGTAGGTTTGTTTTGGTTTATCATACCTTTTAGTAATTTTAAATTGGGGTCAATATCATGGTTTTTGTTCCAAAAATGAAATGCTACTGCTGACTTATCTTCTTGTTTCAATTTGATGTTTCTTTGATCTGGTTTTTATGTGTCTTTAAGTATGACCTATGTAGCATTTTTCATAATCCTTACAACTTATTTGGTGTATTCCAGTGGGAATGGTTCATATGTTCACGACCAAAATACTCAACCTAGTCCTGACCCATATTACAAAGTTTGGCTCTGAAAGCTGCTAAGTTCACGACCAAAAAACTCAACCTTAGTCCTGACCCATGTTACAAAGTTCAGCTCTGAAAGCTGCTAAAGAGCTAGGAAATAGGAGTTTAAGGCATCAAAGGATGCTTAGACAACTTCAAAGCTTGACAGGTTGTGTGAAATTAAGTGTGTGGGGGAAAAATGTAGTAACAGAATGGAAGACAAAACTGCACTACTAATTGTGAATTATGATCATAAAGATGTGTTCAATGTCAATGAAATGGGAAATTTTTTATCGTGCACTGGCTTCAAAATCTCTGGAAATTCAAGATGAAAAGTGTCAGCAGAAAAGTGTCCAAGGAAAGACTATCTGTACTGCTGTGCAGAAACGAAATGGAGAAGTCACTGGTTATTGGAAAGGCACCAAAACCTCACTAGACATCAGTAAGCTTCAAGTCTCATGGCAAAGCAATGGATGGTGAGGAGTGGCTGGGTTCTTTCAATGCCAAAATGAAAGTAACTAAGTGCTCCTTTTCCTAAACAATATAACATGCCATCATAACATTAAGTTACTGAACCAAAATTGGTTCAGTTACCGCCTAGTTCAACCAGCATCACACAACCCGAAATACCAGGGAATTAAAGTCCCACTGTAGACAATATTTGATGCATTTTATTTTAAGTGTTGAAGAAGTTGAAATTGCATTTGCCCTTGCACAGTCAGTTTCTGTCCTGGACACAGTGAACTGGATTGGTCTGGCAGTAAGGAAAGTTAAAGCCCAAAATAATCACCAAGTGCTTAAACAAAATGGGATTTGGAGATGATGAAAAAGACCGCCTGTACTCACTGTGGATGAGGAATTTTTAGCAGCAATTGCAGAACTAATTAAAATGTAGAATACTTAATGTAGTCCACAGGACTATAATCGAAAAATGACCTTCTGTCAACTCTTGACATTTTTACTTCAGCAACAGGTCTATTAGGGATAAGGAAACATAAAAAAATAAAAATTGCCAGGAAAATTAATATGCCTAAAGCAACCATATGCATAAACCATATCATGGAATTTGCAGCACTCACTAATTCTCCCAAGCTGTTGGAACTGTAGTAAAGTGCAGTTTTACATAGAGAAAATTGTGAGCAGAATGTTTACTCAGACTTTTCTCTTTGATATGTGGCAAAAAAAAGTAAGTGATTAACCAAGGGATAATGCCAGGAAACCATTATATAATTACTTTCTTGGAAGTGTTGAAAACAGTGTTGTTATGATAAAATTAACTTTAAAGAGAGTTGATTAAAGACACTAGACAACACTTGTCTAGTGTCTTTAATCGACTCTCTTTAAAGTTAACCATTATATAAATTACAATTCACACTGTTATATTGTGTTAAGTGTCATTAGTGTGACAGTGTAATATTCTATAGTACAAAATACCAGCAAATAAATGAACATCTATTGTACAGGAGTTAAGATACATAATCATATAACTGCATAATTACAAATACATATTTATGATGTACAATAAATCATAATATTTACATGGCATATTCCATTTTGTGTCACCTGGAAATTTGTCCAAATTGAAACATTATTTTGGTCCCATTCGATTCTACCTTGAACAACTTTTAATATACATGGTAAAATTCTATAATACTTCAAATCTGCCCAAACGACTATGAAAAAGCCTCCCTTGGGATAACATTGTAAAAAGGTGTCTGTTCACATACATTTTTACAAACATAAACAATGGCCCAGTTTTTCTTAATATAAAAAATGTATACCTAATAATGCAAGTTGCCCAAGTTCACTACAACAATCAAGTTAGTACATTCTGGAGCTCTTTTCCTTTATATTGTTAAAACATTCTTAATTTTCCTTTCCTGCTATTTAAAAACTGCATCCTTTTCAGTGATCCATTCTGCTTCCAGCTTATAATTCCAAATCACTCAGTTAGTTAAGATTAACAACTGGAGTCAGTGCTTGTAGAACTCACATATGCCTCATATTTCTGACCTACAGATATCGAGGTACCCACTGTGGCAGGATCCATTTGTCACTCCCTTTAGCTGTCATGACACACTTGATTTATTTCAATCTCCAACCAAGTGGGAAGGCTCAGGCGATTTTGTCTGTGGCCTGCATTCGGGAGATCTGGGTTTGATTGTTGTGGCCAGTCTGCCTGACCCACAAATTTTTTCAGAGGTTTTCCCGTGTCAATTACATCCCCCGAATTTCCTGTCCCTACATTTCCTCTCCATTATCATTTCCCATCATCTCTCATCTGGTGTCTCTTTCAGGATAGAAGTGTTGGCAGGAGTCTTGGCGCTGCACGGCAGGATGACATGCTCCTGGTAAACACTTCCTCCTCCGGTAGGACAGTCTCTGGTCTCTGGATCAGCCTGCTGGGCCATTTCAGGATCACAGTGGGTGGGATGCTGGTTGTGTTGGCCTGCTGGGAAGTTTCCAACTGGTAAAATGTAATGCACTGTCATGACTCCATGGGTAGCTACCCTCTGTCTCCTCTCACCTCATCCTACCTTTCAGGAATTCCCCACTCGGGGGCATAGGTAAAATTGGTCCAGAATGGTTGCAGTGCCAAATCCCCTCCGTACAATTCTATCATCCTATCCTATTAATCTCCAGGCCATGAGGATCAGATTATAGACATTAACTTTAACCAAGAACTCAGCTGAAATCATCAAAGATCAATAATACATTCTAGAGAAACTTCTTATATAGTCATAAACTGGCAGTTGTGCAACTTATGCACATTGGCCAGTGTAATGAAGTCAGCATTAACCAATTAAGCATTTAAGTTTTGCAAATTAAGGTGGACAAACTGTTAAAATAAAATTGTGTGTGATACAATTCTTCTTGCTTGGGAGAACTTAGGATCACAATGCACATTGTGATATGCTTTGACATTAGTACAATAAATTTGTGTATGCTAATAATTATAGTATGTGTGTCTAAGTTTCAATATATTTCACAATCCTAATATAAAATAGGAAAATTTAGTAAATAGCATAAATAGACCATTTATATAAAAATTATTTGTGGTTGGTTTATTGACACTCGTCACTTTTTCATATATTTATGAGAGACTAGTTTCAAAGGCCCTGGCCTCCATTTTCAATCTCTTCCCAACTGGCCAGTTGGGAAGAGATTGAAAATGGAGGCCAGGGCCTTTGAAACTAGTCTCTCATAAATATATGAAAAAGTAAGTGACGAGTGTCAATAAACCAACCACAAATAATTTTTATATTAATTTTGACGTCACTGTTACTAAATTCCTCCAAACACACACAGACCATTTATAGTTAGTAACTTTCTTTACTAAAAGACATCAAAGATAATTTCTTTACTTTACTATGCTGTGTTTTCATTATTTCTAGTATAGTGCTGTCCACTAAAACTGCTATTTCTGCATTTCACATGCTTAAATACATACCTGCCATAGCACTGCCTGCCATGTAGGCTGGTGCAGAAGACGCCCATGAGCAGAAATAGTAGAAAAAAGAGTCTGGCCCGCAGACTTTCGAACTGCAGGTCGGGAGTCAACACAGAGATCACCTACAAAAAAGAAATATATATGTATATACATATATTTTCTAAAGTCAAAAGAATATTCAGTAATATATGCTTTTATCTGTATTCCTCTATTTCTCTGCTGTGATGCAAAATTATGTTCTATTATTTTCTTAAAATAGATAAATAAATATATATATATATATATATATATATGCACATACACATATGTTTTATGAAATATTAGCTTTCTTACATTTCTATCTGAATTTCTTTCCTTCTTTTGTTGAAATGCATAAGGTCACTACAAAGTTTTGAGATAAAGAAAGGTGAACTTTGAGCCACTAAAAGGAAATGTGAAATGTAGAAGGCCGATGTCTTTCGAGTAAAATGATACCACATAGTAGCCCTCCTTATCAGAAAAAGAGAGTAAATACCAAATACCATACCTAGTGTGTCTACCTCATGTTCAAGAGGTCCCGAGTTCGAATCTCGGTCAGGGCGAGTTCCCTGGATAAGGTTTTTCCGGGATTTTCCCTTATCCTGAAAGATGTCAGGTAACTCTAAGCTCTATGGACCCTGGGCTCATTTAAACATCATTTCACCCATTCCATTCATCGTCCTATATGATTTAACATTTGAACATTAGAGGACGTAAATTACAAAAAAACCATACTCCTCCATGTTATGATAGAGCAGGTGAGAGAACATTGTTGCTGTCTGCCTTCAGTGTTTGCATAGTCTTTTGCGGACTTTGCTCTATTTATAGCAGCAGCTTTTTGCTAGTTTTCATGAGGAGAGAAGAAGGTATCTGGCATGGGCAGTAACTAAGGACAACATTATTGCAGCAAGAAATTGTATGCAAAAAATATTGCTTAGCATTTATGGAGATTAGGCAGCCTTCCAGTAGTGCAAAATATGCTGTATGGTCATCTGTTAGGCAGGTTTCCTCCCTTTAGCTACCCAACAATTTGATAGTGACACAAAAGTGCACCCTTATTGAATGATGTGAGTAAGGCTGCAGAGATTGAATGAAAAAGCAGAAGATTATCACAGTATCTGGAATATACAAATTTTCTTTTAATTTCACCCAATTTGCATTTTTAATCTAATATTTAAATTTCTGTACCTTTTAAGTGCCCTTTCACCACTTCTTTGAATAATAAAGTTCAAAGTATATTAAATTAGTATCATTAATCGCCAAATTTTGTGCCACCTTCCAGTTTATTATCCTTTTGCAAACACATCCTCTAGCTAATGTTAGATCTACATATTCTTGTACATCTCCCTTATTGTCATATAAGGATTATTTGGTTGATTTATCACAATCAGATTACAATATGAAATAACTTCTAACATTAGGATTTCTGCTTCCCCACCACATGGATTTGCATTGACATCCATGGTATACAACAAGGAAGGATTCCATATTGTAGGCATCCAATATTGTCTTCATCTGTTCCAAATGTAAATCTTGTAAATCATACATTGTACATGAGTACTATGATATAAGACACGTCAAATTGTGAATTTGCACTGCAATTAACTATACTTGTAAATTAACAATTCACATCCAATAAGGACAAGTCAGTGTTTGTACAAAATAATGTTTTATAAAGATATCTCAAGAATTTTATAATATACACTATTAATTCAGAAATGTAACAATATTATAAACTTTCCATAAATTCACTAACAGAATAAAAACAATGGTCTAGCAAGTATGACAAAACTGACTTTTTAAATGCTGAAAAATTGCAAGTGGTTTTATTGGCTATAGGCAGTTTATTAAAAAAAAGTGATTCCTAGGTTTATTACACTGTTTTGATGAGCTCTTGTGTTACTTCTATTCACATGAATGTTCATTCTCTGTCTAGTATTATGATTATGAACTGTGTCATTAAAGGTACAGTGGCAATTTCCTTTCATTAAATTTGTCTTTGTAAATTTTAAAATTTCAAAAATGAAAATACATGGGAGAGGTAAGATTTTAAATTTTTTAAATAATGGTCTGCACGTAGATGTTGATTTAACTCCTCCAAGTATTCTTAGAATCCGTTTTTGCATTATGAATAATGATTTACAATGTGGTGAGTTACCCCACAATGTTATGCCATATTTTAAAATGGAGTGAGCACATGCAAAATACACGCTTCTGAGAATTTTTATGTTAACTATGTGTACCAGTTGTCTGAAATTATAACAAATTGTACTCAGTTTTTTAATTAGATGATCAACATGTGTCTCCCACTTTAGGTTACTCTGTATCCAAAGACCAAGAAATTTAGTTGTATCTACATACTTAATTACTTGATTATTACATATTAATTGTGATGGTACAGGAGACTTATTCTGAGAAAACTGAAAATGAATTACATGTGTCTTTTCCAAGTTTACAATTAAATTATTATTGCTGAACCATTTAGAAATATTACTGAACATTCTGCTTGATAAGATTTGTAGCTCTTCAAGTGCATTGCTTTCAATTAATATATTTGTGTCATCCGCATATTGAACTATTGTTTTAGCTGTAATATTTGACTGTAAATCATTTACAAACAATAAGAAAAGAATAGAACCCAAAATAGAACCTTGTGGTACACCAAACTTAATGTATTTTGTGTCTGATCGGTATTCTTTAATGCAATCTTTTTCTGTATGTGAAATTTCTACTATTTGCTTCCTGTCCTTAAGATATGATTTGATCCATTTCAATGCATGCCCTCTAATACCCATATGTTCTAATTTTTGGAATAGTAAATTGTGGTTTAGTACATTGAATGCTTTAGTTAGGTCGAAAAATGTGCCTAGTATTTTGTCTTTGTTATCTAAAGTATTTATTACACTGTTTACAAAATCAAAAAGTGCAGTTTCTGTTGACTTTTGTTTACAAAACCCATGCTGAATTTTAGATATTAAATCATTCATCTCTATAAATGCTATAAGTCTTTTATAGAATATCTTTTCCAGTACTTTAGAGAAGCTGGATAAGAGTAAAATTGGCCTGTAATTTAGTAAATCAGTTTTATCTCCTTTTTTGTATAGTGGCTTTACTTTAGCAGTTTTTAAAGCTTCTGGAAACACTGCATGTTCAAGTGAGCTATTGCATACGTCTGCTAATGGGTGTGCAATAAGAATAGAACATTTCTTTAGCAAAAAATCAGGAACGTTATCAATAGCTGAAGAGTACTTGGATTTAAATTTGGATATTACTGAAACAATTTCCTCGAAATCAGTAGGGCACAAGAACATTGTTGTTTCACATATATTTAATCTATTTGTTTTAACTGAAGTACCCATTGTGGAGTTCTTTTGTGAAACAATATTTTCAGCAAGATTTATGAAGTGATCATTAAAAGTCTTTGCTATTAACTTTGGGTTTGTTATTAATTTTGAATGCTTCTGCAGTACTAAATTATCTACATTCTTATTGGGCTTTATTTCATTGTGTATTACTTTCCATGAGGCTTTCATTTTGTTCTGGGCACTTTTGATGAATTTATCGTTTACCATCTTTTTTGCTTCTATTATAACTTTATTCAATGTGGCTTTATATTTTTTAACATAGTCACTGAATTGTGGAGTGACAGTCACTGAGTGCAGAATTACATGTAATTTTCGTTTGTGCGTGCAAGATGTTATAATTCCTTTAGTAATCCACAAATTTGATTTTCCTGAGAATGATTCTTTTATTTGTACAAGTGGGAAAGCTATATCAAAATAATGCCTAAATATTTTTTGAAAAGTTTCAAATTTTTCATTAGTATCAGATGTATCATACACTTCATGCCACATTTCGCTTTTTAATAGATGCAAGAAATAGTATTTGAATCATTGAATTGTGTGGTAAATTTTGTTTTTCTAAGGTTTGGATTTATACTGTTTTCCATATTTATTGATATTAACTGAGCATTATGATCACTGTAACCCATATCCAGTGGGTGACTTTCGTACAACTGACTAGCATTAGTAAAAATTTGGTCAACTATGGTTGCACAGAATTTTATATTTCTGGTTGGGAAATTTACTACAGGTTTTAATTTAAATGTAGCTACCAAATCAATTAAGTCATTCTTTTGTTTTGAGATTTTAGCAAAATCAATATTGAAGTCTCCACAGACAATGAGTGTTTTGCTTAAATGTTTAAATTTATTAAGAACCTTTTCTAGTTTGTTCAGAAAAGTATTTAAGTTGCCATTAGGAGATCTGTATATACAAGCTACAATAAGGTTATATTCAACGAGTTCAACTGCAGAGATTTCTATATCTTTTTCATGTGACAGACCAGATGTGCATATCATACTAAATTTAATGCCATCTCTTACATATATACAACTTCCACCATGATTATATATTGCTCTACAATAATGTGCAGCTAGATTGAACTTGGTAAGCTTAGTATTTAAAATATGGTTTTCGTTCAGCCAATGTTCTGAAAAACATAGCACATGCATATCTGATTGTTCCTTGAGGATAATTTCTACCTCACTGATTTTACTAGACAGAGAATGGACATTATGATGTAATATTTTTAACTCTGTCGTGATTTTTAGAAGATTTTTGAACATTTTGATATTTTTTACCCCTTTCCTTATGAATGCCTGCACTGTGTTTTGTATTTCTTCTCATTTCCTCATGCTTTACTGCTAAAAAGATGCCTAGTTTATTGAACCACATGATAAATTTACTCTATTTGCCTCAGATTGTTCTGTTTCACAACTTGGTTTGTTGTTCACACAAATTGAAATCACTTTCACTAGTGTTTCACTGAGTATCCTCTTCCCCATTTTATTCAGATGCATCCCGTGTCTTGTGTGGAGATCCCACCTTATGTTGGTGTTGATTAGCTTCACATGGTCATATTTTTTACACATCTCCGTGATGTGTACGTTTATAGAACAGATTTTCTTGTTTACCCAGGAATTTGAGTGTAGGTCGTATCTTCTAGGTAGTTTGAAAACGATCAAATTGGTGTTTTGTAACTCGTTTACCGTGCGTTCTAGTTTTGGAATAACATTCTCAGGTTTACCGTTGCCTACGTCATTTGTGCCAGCGATGAGTACTACACAGTCATTCTTCGTAAAATCTGAACATTTCATCTCCATGTTCCTGCAAACCTCGTTAATATCTGCACCTGGTTTCACGATAGCATTTGCCATCGTCGTATTTTGTCCATTTGATTTATTTTCTCGGCAAGACCTCGTCCGTGACTATCCGTTAACAATAGTACACGATTTTGGATCTGTTTTTTACCTGCATTTACCGTATTTGCCGGGTTGAACATCACATTCGAAACCTCTTTTTTGGATTCAGAATCCGCCAAAAGCATGAATCTGTTATAGCTGTTGAAGGTATCTTCTTGTTGAAAAGTATTGTGCTTGCTGCTGGGCACACGCCACTTTTGTCCAGGTACAGTGCTCCATTTCGTGTAGAATTCATGCTGCTTATCGCCGTTATTTATCCTTCTTTCCAGTTTGATGTGTTCGTCTTTCAATCTGTCAATTTCACAGAGTGCATGATTCAAGTCCTTCTTCATTATTTCAATAACCTTTTGAAGCAATGCTATCGTATCACATTCTCTTCCTGCATCGTCGCCATTTGATGCACTATTTTTCTGTTTTATTATCTCACTATAACTGTATTTCTGATTACCTATTTGTTTGTTCGTGTCACCTTCTTCCTGATATGCTGTAACACGCTTTTCACCTTGATTTCTTAGCGAATTCTATGTCATAAATATTAAAAGCAGAAGCATTATTAACAGTGAAGTATTCTTCATATTTAAGTTTGAATTTATGAGTCACTATGTTTACACTCAGTCTTCACTTACTTGTTGTATAATTGAAACGTTTTCAAGATCATTCGATCTCATCATCAGCTGATTGGTGACTAAATGAACCTCCCTCTTCTTCCACTGCTACGGAGCTCCGATCACTCTGCCATCTGGTGTTAGTGGCACTAAGTTTTAATACTTCATTTAATGCCGGGATTTCAAAATTTTGAAATCCCGGCATTAAATGAAGTATTAAAACTTAGTGCCACTAACACCAGATGGCAGAGTGATCGGAGCTCCGTAGCAGTGGAAGAAGAGGGAGGTTCATTTAGTCACCAATCAGCTGATGATGAGATCGAATGATCTTGAAAACGTTTCAATTATACAACAACAAGTAAGTGAAGACTGAGTGTAAACATAGTGACTCATAAATTCAAACTTAAATATGAATTCTATGTCATTGCTAAATTGAAAATAAGATTGCATAGAATAAAGTTCATACCATTTATGGTTAGCTCAATACAATTAATATATTCATTACTAATTTGCGAGACCTTAAGTAACTGTACATCCTTGTTAATTACAACAACAATAATTACAAGAGCAATTAATAATAATAATAATAATAATAATAATAATAATAATAATAATAATAATAATAATAATAATAATAATAATAATAATAATAATAATAATAATAATAATAATAATAATAATAATAATAATAATAATAATAATAATAATAATAATAATAATAATAATAATAATAATAATAATAATAATAATAATAATAATAATAATAATAATAATAATAATAATAATAATAATAATAATAATAATAATAATAATAATAATAATAATAATAATAATAATAATAATAATAATAATAATAATAATAATAATAATAATAATAATAATAATAATAATAATAATAATAATAATAATAATAATACATCCATAATAATCCATCTACTACTGTTCTGGCCAGAAAGGGCATATATATTGGGCATGACTTTAGTACTGTGACTTTGGGGGTTCGTGAAATGAAAAGTTCAATTACACAAACTCAACAAGGTTCTTTATTTCCACCAACTTACAGTTGAACACTTGCTGATTACACAGAATTATGTAATGCACACAATTACAATTCACCAGTTCATCCGTTGCAGTTCCACTGTACGCTCACATTTACGTAAATTCTTCCGTTGCATGCACACAGTCTTCTCGTTCACTAACAAGGCGCTACTTCGCTGCTTGCCAAGCACTGTCTCCTCCAGCCCGACGTGTTGCTTATATAGGGTCAGCTGACCAATCTAGAAGATTCTGGATTAGATGAAATATCCCGTAAGTTCGAGAACTCAGATGGAGCGAAAAGAGACGACACTGATGTTTTTCCAGCCAACCCTCGTTACCGCTATAAGATAAATGACTGGGCGTGGCGAACGCCTACCATCTCCTGCTGCTGCCGGTCGGTTCTATAGGGAGTTCCGACGTTCGAGTGACAGTACATATGACTCCTGTATACATAGATTATCTAGTTGTCTATCATTTATAAGTTTGCAATTTTCATCACCACTGCCTTAGATCTCTGAGTATTAATTTGTCCAAATCTTAATGTTCTTACCCAATTGTTTTGCTCGTTTCTGTAATTCACCAAACTATTCTATTTACTGGCATTCCCACAGCATTAAATATGTTGCACAATGTTAGTTATCTTTAGAAACCATTATCTTCACTGGGGTCTTATTTCTTTTCCTGTTACTACATGGAATACATATAGCATCTTGTTCCTTCTTTATACATTCCTTTTTTGACTAATTTTGTTTACCACAAATGTTGAGCAAATTGTTCTTTCATTTTTGCAATAATTAGCTACATGTTCTAATTGTTGACATTTCATGCAGCAGGCTATAGTAATGTAGCCCTTTGCATTAACAGACTGAAATTTTAATGATTAATTATTTTACCTTTGGTGCAAATGTGATGTACAAAACGTCTTTCTTTAGCTCCTGTTTTAAATCTAAATTTCACATTAATATCAAAGTCATCCTATCATAGTTTTTCTTTAAAATTTTGTTCATACATATTATATGAGGGTGGTCTGAAAAGTTTCTGACCTAATAAAGATACAAGATATTTTTTCAGAAATTTTTTTTTTATTGTTTAACATAGTCACCTTGTAACTCTACACACTTCTCCCAGCGATGCTCCCATCTCTGTAACCCATCCAAATAATACTCAGCGTTTTTCTCTGCAAAGAAATTGTTCACAAAGGTGACTGCCTCTTCATTTGACAAAAATCTCTGTACTCCAAGCACAATTTTCAGATGAGGGAACAAAAAGAAGTCGCTTGGGGCTAGATCTGGTGAGTAAGGCTGATGGTCAAGCAGTTCAAACTGTAATTCGTGGATTTTCATCATTGCAACTGCTGAGATGTGAGACGGTGCATTGTCTTGGTGAAACAGAATTTTCTTTTTCTGCAAATGTGGCAGTTTTTTCGCAAGTTCTACATTCAGCTTGCCAAGTAATGATGCGTAGTATGATCCTGTAGTGGTTTTTCCTTTTTGAAGACAATGGATTAAAATAACTCCAAGACTATCCCAAAAAAACAGTCGCCATCACTTTCCCAGTCAAAAAAAAACAGTTTTTGCTTCTTTTGGAGCTGGTTTCTCCTTTGCAGTCCACTGTTTGGACTGTATTTTTGTTTCAGGCATATAATGGAGTATCCAAGTTTCATCTAAAGTAATTAATTGGCGCCAAAACTCGGATTTATTGGTCCTAAACTGCGCCAACAGAGAGATGGGAATGTTCTTTTGAACGTGTTCTTGGTCTAACATGAGCAAATGCAGCACCCAATGCGCAGACAACCTTCTCATGTCTAAATGTTGATTTAATATGTGACAAGCATGTTCTTTTGTCATGTTCATAGCCTCTGCTATCTCTCTCACTTTAATTCGATGTTCATCTAGCACCATTTGGTGAACTTTGGCGATGTTTTCGTCGGTAGTTGCAGTTTTTGAACGTCCCAAACGTTCATCTTCTAAGCTCTAACAGCCATGTTTAAATTTAGCTGCCCAAAATTTCACTGTGGTAAATGATGGTGCAGAGTCTCCATACACAGCAACCAACTTATCTTTGATTTGCGTAGGCATATTACCTTTCATAAACAAATATTTAATGACAGCTCGATACTTGATTTTGTCCATTTTCATAAAAGAAACTTACATCAACTCGCTCAAATGATTGTTACATAACAACTGAGCATCCGAAATGGCTGAAACTTTGGCGAGTAACTGTCAACAGATGAACAACGAAATTCATTAGCTTTTATTTACGAGTGCTGCCATCTTCATGTTGAGGTCAGAAACTTTTCAGTCACCCTCATACTTTATATCTTCTTTCTCAGATATAAAAACTTCATATAGGTTGAACTTCAGTCAACAATCAGACTACGCAGTTAGTCAGAAAAATGCAGTTGGAAGCAGCTTACATGATTGGTAAAGTTGTTTGAATAATTAAGTCTCTGATGCACAACTAGGATCATGTTTGAGACAGTCATAGTAGCTCATTTAGTCAAGAGCATCAACACAGATGGTTGAAAATTACAGTCTGAATTCCAGCAATGTTACATTTTTCAAATTTGATTTAGTTCTCATACTGTGTCTATATATGACTAGTGATGGAAATTTTGGTACCATGAAATCACTCAAGTTAGCTGGCGTTTAAACTAAAAGCTCAGATTAAAATACAACCATAGTACACTAAGTCAGCAATTTAAAATAGTATCTTAGATCCTTTGCAACTCAGCAAGAAAGATCAGTGATTAAGTTAAAGTTGCTCAGTTGATAAGGGTATTGGTACAAAAGGTTAACACCAATGTTTAAAATACTGGTCATGAACCTTATTTCTTTTGTGTAATTCTATTGTGTAATAAAAAAGCATTATTTGCTGTG
The DNA here is from genome assembly GCA_030765055.1 of Mantis religiosa. NCBI lineage: Eukaryota > Metazoa > Arthropoda > Insecta > Mantodea > Mantidae > Mantis > Mantis religiosa. The sequence continues at coordinate 52,441,468 of CM060948.1, read as the reverse complement.
TATTAAGATAATTTTGATCACTTACCTAACCTAGCATAAAGGCACATCCAGAGTTTATCAAAAGGAGGCATATTTGGCGTTCCTGGAAAATCCGGAAAGACTGTTGAATCTCCAGATAAAGACTGACACAGCTTCTCTTGGTTTTGATAGAAATAGTCTGATATATTCCACTAAAACAGAGAGAACATAGCACATATATTTGAAATGAAAATGAGTTAGATACTATTCCTCAATATAATTCAGTAATACATTTGTAATGAGTTGTGTTCGCCTAATTAATTAGGTTTTCCATTTTATGCTGTGCATAATCTTATACATAAATGTGAAATATTCTGACTCTCCTTGAGAATACTTACAGCATGATACAAACAGCATACTCAACTGGCTAAGACAAAAACACTTATTTAGGAATTTTAATTACTTCTAGTGTATTATTTCAAGCAAAATCACAGGTGGACAGTTTAGTTCCATTCCAGGCTGTTTCCCCCACATCATAATCATACACAAAGCATTAATAGTAAAAATATTTAATTCAATTTCAACTAAAAGATCTTAGGTTAAGCCTAAAGGTTTTCCCATAAATCCTAAGAGAGAAGTAGGGAGAAAAAATAAAAAACTGAAAAGGTTTTGCGGACTGCACAAATTTTTAAAAAAAATTGTGTAGCACTCAGTTTTTTTCATTTGAAATGATGGAGCCAACAGAAAAATTTCAATAGGCTGTATCACAAGCTGATAAAATACCTGTTATAATGAAAATAATGTTTAATATGAGATTGATTATAAAAGTTCATTACAATGCTTTTAAGAAATGCACAAGGACCAAAATACAGCTTTTATATATACATTTACTTATGTGCTCAGAGAGACTTGGTATCTACAGAAGTAAACATCATATATAATGCAAAGACACAAAATAAGCTAGAATTTTATAATTTGAAGAGGAATCATTCTTACAGCTGTAAACAATAACACTGGTCAAATTATTGCCTGTTGCTCTTATCAGCATCAGTGAGAAGCAGGTAATTAACTGTACTTTGTAAATGTCTGATCTGGGTAGTAACAAGGTTCTCCCTCTCTCGCCCTCCCCCTCCCTCCCTCTCTCTGTTTTGTGCATGTGTGCATCTATTTGAACTGCTTCTCATTAATAGAAATAAATTAAAAAATTAATTTGATATATTTGTTTTAGGAACATTATCGCTAATCATAAGGTAATTTCTTTTCTACGTACGTGCATTCAACTGCAGTAAAACCTCATTAACCCAGAACTCTTTAACCTGGACCAGTTTTGAAGGGGGGGAAAAATGTTGTTTAGCATAGTAAATGAAGACTTGTTTTACAGTGATAATTTTCTATTGTCCGTAGGTACATCACTCAAATTCCCTTGCCAGGATAAGCCATGGTCAAAATTGAAATTTAACAATTTCAAATGTGCTATTCAATTAACTCCCAAATCCTAAAAGAAATCACTCTGACCCCTGAGAGAGTCTGAATAATTATATTACTGCACGAATACAGCTGCATAAGCCTGAGGCTATAAACTTTGGTTGTCAAATACTCTTAAGTAGCACTTACAGATGCTGACGGAGAGGTTTCTTTCCTTCCAGCCTGACACAACATATAAAATGATTATTGCATGGTAGCATAAACCGAACCATAAAATCTTGAGCTTGAGAACACTGCTTATTCAGCTAATATATATGTACATAGTATGCACACACAACAAAATGACTCACAAATTAGATGCGTTTGACGCAGATAATAGTTTTTGCTACAGTGAAACAAAATAGTAAGTTGCCACAAACAGTGTATCTCGAATGCGAGAGCCCCTAGTGGTTTACCAGGGAAATATACGAGTCAAATGGAGAATTTAATGTCAGGACAGCACGTTGGCAATGGTAGCTCAATGGGTTAGAGTGACTGGACGGAAACCAGGAGATCCGTGGTTCAAATCCCGGCCATGGCATTGAATTTTTCATGTTGACTCTATCAAAATAGTAACATTTCATGATTTGTGAATATTGCCTCCTCTTTAATGTTACCATAGTTCCATACAGCCTTTAACTGTGTAGTGTATTTATGTGTATTTATTAAGCATTTTCACAGCATTTAACAATTTAAATGACTTGTGCTGTTTATTCAGTATCCATTCCTGGCCGGGTCAGGGATTAAATGGCCAACCGGAAGTGATTAAAAACATTTTAGTGATGATGTACTGTATTTTTATCATTTTTCCGTTATTCACCAGATAACCCGGATTTTCCTTAATTCAGATTGGCCCTGGTTCCAGCTGATCCGGGTAAACAAGGTTCTAGTGTAATGTATATGCTGTTATGTTCTAGATGCGTCTTGCATCGAAACACTGAACTCTGTTTCTGGAACTTAGCTTGAAAAAAAGCAAATAACCTTATGAGCCCAATACATGTGATTATACCAGCAATGCGGAGTTGCTGATGGAAGGTGCTAGGAGGCAGATGTGTTTTATGCGCACTCGCGAGAAGGCAAGAATGGGAATACAAATCAAAGTATATAGAGTGAGAATTGGGCTGTTTACCACGTATGGAATAAGCTCAGGAGCCAGAGATTTAAAAAAAAAAAAAAAAAATCGGTGACTATGGCATGGTTTGTATAATTTTGGTACTGCTAGTGATCGGCAGAGTTGAGCAAAACCCAGGGCCGGTATCAGAACAAAATATAATGAGCATGTTGAAAGGAATTGCAGACAAATAGAAATATCAAAGGAATGATAAAAAAAAAAAAAAAAAAAAAAAAAAATGGACGAGAAGATGGATGGAAAATTTGAAGAGTTAAAAAACATGTGGGGAAGATTTGAAGATGAAGTGAACAGGGAAATAGAAGAATGCAAGCAAAGAATTACATTCTTGGAAAACTCCTAAGATAGAAGAAGGAAAATGAATGCAATACTTTTCGGAGTTGAAGAATCAAGAGAAAAACATGTTAGGGACCAGATTGAAGAGATTCTGAAGGATAAAATGGGATTAAAAATAGAAAAATGCGAGATAAGCAATATATTTAGAGTTGGGAGCAAAGGTCATAATCTGAGAACAGTGATCGTCAGGTGCAACAAAAATAAAATGGACAATTTTATCAAATACCAAAAAATTATAAGGTACCAGAATATTCATCGAACAAGATTATAGGAAAAAAGAAAGGGAAATTAGAAACATGTTACTACAAGAAATGAAGATTGCTAGGGCCAATGGAGAAAAAGCTTTTGTTAGAGGTCTAGATTTGTGGATAAATGGAAGGAAACAGGGTACGCATCAGCGAAATATTAGTTGTGGAACAGAAGAACAAAGGCAAGCAGTATCCATGGACAGGAAAGAGCAACTGTATACGTCACCGAGTTCGAGAGGAGGAGCAACTGCAGTAGCTATTACATCACCCAATATGTCACAGTGCAAGGAAGGAGGCAGGAAGCAGACATCATTCAGCATGTCACCAAGTAAGCAGATTCAGCTGGAGAAAACCTGACTGAAGATGCAAGACATGATGCGCTTGCATTGACGGCAGGCTTAGACGTGTGGAGAGAAACAGCACTCAGCATTGTATCTACGGATAGAGGCAGTATTATGCATGTATGGACCATGAAGAGGAGAGAAAAAAGATGGAAAGGATAACTAGGAGTACGGCCAAAGTGCAACAATTCAGGTTTGAGAGAAAGGGATCTGTAGAAATCTGGAGAAATGCCCATTTTGTCACCAAAGGGATAAAGAATGGCATTTGCTTTAAGAATGTGAAGAAACTAGATAGCTTAGGGATAAGATAGGTAAAAAAGAATGGACAAGGCTACCAAAAGAAATTCAAGCATTGAATGAGTACAGCCAGACAGAAAAATTCAATGTCATAGCCGGGATTTGAACCACGGATCTCCCACTCTCCGTGCGGTTGCTCTAAACCACTGAGCTACTATGGCCAAGATGCTGACAAGACATTAAATTCTCCAACTGAATCGTATGTTTCCTGGTAGACCACTAGGGGGTTCTCAAATGCTATGAGACACACACCTTTTTGTGGCGACTTACTATGATGTAAGTACTTAAGTTCCAGGCTTCATAGTTGAACCACTATGTTTATTTAGGTAAATTGATGGAAATAATCATTTCTTCCACACTAGCCGTGTGTAGGGTTCAAATCCCGGCTATGGCATTGAATTTTTCAGTCTAGCTCTACTCATTCAAAACATAGCTTACAAACATCTAGTGTGGAAGAAATGATTATTTCCATCAATATACCTAAATAAACATAGTGGTTCAACTATGAAGCCTAGGACTTAAGTACTTACAGCATTGTAAGTCACCACAAAAAGGTGTGTGTCTTATAGCATATGAGAACCCCTAGTGGACTACCAGTCAGAGAATTTAATGTTTTGTTGACATGTTGGCCATAGAAGCTCAGTGGTTTAGAGCAACTGCATGGAGAGCAGGAGATCCGTGGTTCAATTCCTGGCTATGACTGAATTTTTCAGTCTGGCTCTACTCATTCAAACATAGCCTACACACAGCTAGTGTAGAAGAACTGATTACTTCCATCAAGCAATGAAATTAATGAGTGTAAAAACTAGGACAAATTTAATTGAAATTGGGAACTTTTTGGGAAAAGTAAGAGACAAATGGTTGAGGAAGATAAGTAAATATGATGAAAATGAAGTATGTGTGTGCGTACGTGCGTGCATGCGTGTGTGTGTTTTTTTTTCTCCCTTATTCATCCACATGTTCCATTACATTTGTAATATTACATGTTCTGGTTTGCTTTGCTTTCTGATTGTTTGTTCATATTAACTGAGGTATTGAAATTATTGTGTTTTTAGATTGTGTTCACACAGTCACTTTAGTCTTTTAGAATTAATTTACTTATTTAGTTATTCAGCACTTTCTAGATTGATTGTGTTGACATATTCACTAAAGTCCCTTAGATATTGTCCCACAAGTGCTGGTTTATGTACTGGCCACGTGCCTCCTTTCTTGTTTATTTGCATCCTTAGTTTTTCCCTTTGGTCCTTCCATTTGATGCAGTCATAGAGGATGTGATCTGTGGTTTCGTCTCCTCTGTTGCAGGTGCATGTAGCATCATCAATTATGTTGAATCTCTTGTAATAGGCTTTAAGCCTTCCATGTCCTGTTAAAATGGTAGTGAGATTTGTTGATATGTTAAGTCTACGTTCTAATCGTTTTGCTACTGTGGGAAAATACTGTTTTGTCTCTTGTCCTTTTGATGTGTTTTGCCATTCTATTTACCATTTTTTGAGTGTTTCTTCTCGTATTTTTTTCCTGATGGCACTTTTTGGGATTCGGTTGTAGCTTTCTATGTTATCATTTATTGTTGCTCGTTTCGCAAGTTTATCTACAACTTCATTTCCTTCTATTCCTATGTGGGCTTTTACCCATCCTTTCTTATCATCCATTCTTTTTTAGTTAATTGTTGTAGTTTTTCTCTTACAGCTTCTCTCAGTTGGTTATGATTTTTAGTATTGTGTAATGATTGTAGTGTAATTTTGCTGTCTGTATATATTGCTGCTGTTGTCAAGTCAGTTTGTGTTATTCCCATATTATCTACTTCAAGTGCCTTTAAGATTGCAAGTTGTTCTGCTTGATTATTTGAGCAGTTTTTGTTTAGTTTATACTGCAGTTGTTTAGTTAATTCTTTGTTTTCGTAAATTACCACTCCAGAACCTACCCCTTGATCTGTTTTGCTTCTGTCAGTGTAAACTTCAATGTTATTATTACTTTCTTGGAAGTGTTGAAAACAGTGTTGTTATGAGAGTCGATTAAAGACACTGTTGTCTAGTGTCTTTAATCGACTCTCTTTAAAGTTAATTCAATGTTATTGTTTTCATTTACATTTGCTTCTTTTATTTCTGGAATGTCTGACGGATGTGGCCATTTCTTGTAACTTAATGCTGTGTCTATTTCCCAGTCTGTGTTCTGTTTTGTTTGTTTATACTCTTGGGCGATCTCCTGAATTTTCAGTATAATAGGTGTCAGTCCTGTTATTATACAGAGTGCTTCCATGGATGTTGTTTGGAAAGCTTTAGCTATTTTGATGTTCGCTAGCCTTTGTACTCTAATGTACTTGACACAATTATATTTCCTATTTAATGCATTTATCCAAAATGGTGCTGCATAGGACAATAAAGGTAATATTGCACCCTTGAACATAGTTCTTAAGGCTTCATGTGTGAGTTCCCAGTTAGGTTTCGCTGCTTTAGATAGCGCATGTATCAGTTTTGTGGTTCTCTCTGTAACATATTGGATATATTGATCGAAGTTAAAGTTTCTGTCGAATATTATTCCCAGGTACTTAAGGGATGCAACTTGTCTTATTTCCTCATTATTTAAGAAGATGCTTATATTTTTCTCTTCTCTTTTCTTTCGTGTTATTAAAAGAGCTTTTGATTTTTGTTGATTGAACTTTAGTTTATTGTCTCTAGCCCAAGCTTCAACCTTTTTTAATTCTATGTTGGCATAGTTTTCTGCTTCTAAGGTGCTTCTTCCTCTCACTATTAGTATCAGATCGGCAGCAAATGCAATAACTTTTGTGTGAGTTGTGTATTGTATGCCAAGGAGAGAGTTGTATTGCAAGTTCCAGAATCCTGGCCCACAACATGATCCTTGAGGGCACCCTTTGCTTACTGGTGTCTCTATTCTGATGTTATTGACAGTCAGAGATACGGTTCTCTGGCTGAAGTAACTCTTTGTAAGGTTATACAGGTTGCTGGGACATTTGTATTCTTCGAGACTCTTGAGTATATTCGGCCACCAAGCTGCATAAAAGGCTCCTTGAACGTCTAGACTAATTAGTATAGTACTCTCACCTCTCTCCAAGTTTCCCTGTATATATTCTTTAACCTTAAGCGCAGCATCTACTGTACTTCTTCGTGGTGTGAAGCCATATTGGTGTTCGTTCATGTATTGGTGTGAATTGACATGATGCATGATTTGACCGATGATAAGTTTTTCCAGAATTTTCCCTCCTGTATTCAGCAGACTGATGGGACGAAATTTTGTGACCTCGGCGCTTCCATCTTTTCCTGGTTTGACAATAGGTATAAGCATAGCTTTCTTCCATTGTTTTGGGAAGCAGCTTGTTGTTAAGCAGCTGTTATACATGGCTGTAATATATTTTGTGAACATTTCAAATACTTTTAATAGGATTGAACTCATTATTCCATCTTCCCCTGGTGTTTTATTTGGGCCCATCCTCTTTAGATGACTTTCTACTTCCCTTTGAGTGAATAGATGATCATTGTGTGTGTCTGTGGGAGTGTTGTTTTCAATTCTTATAGATCTATCTATCTATCAGTGTCCTCACTTTCTTTGTCTTCAGATATGAAGTGGTCTAGCATATAACTCAACATTTCCTTGAGGTCTTGCGTAACTGTTCCATGCTTTTGTTAGGGTTGTGAGTTGTGGGGAGTTTCTTATTCTCCCAGTAGATAGACAATAAACTGCATTCCAGGGATTGTTGGATGGAGTTAGGGTACAGTATTGTTTCCAAGATGCCAACTTCTCCTTTCTAATAGCCTTTTCATACTGTCACCGAACGTTGGAACTCCCTATAGAACCGGCTGGCAGCAGCAGCGGAGACGGAGGCGATTGGACACGCCCACTCATTTGTCTTATAGTGGTAAAGAGGGGTGGCTGGAAAAACATTACTGTGCCGTCTCTTTCCGCTCCCCTTGATTTCTCGAACTTACGGGATATTTCATCTAATCGGGAACCTTCTAGATTGGCCAGTTGGTCTTATATAAGCAACGCGTCGGGCTGGAGAAAAGTCAGTGCTTGACGAGCTAGTGAACGGACGAGAAGACTGTGTACGTGCATCGGAAGAGTGTACGTAACTGTGAGCGTGCAGTGGAATGGTAACGGACGAACTGGTGAATTGTAATTGTGTGCATTAGGTAATTCTGTGTAATTGGCAAGTGTTCAACTGTAAGTCGGTGGAAATAAAAAACATTTTTGAGTTTGTGTAATTGGACTTTTCATTTCACGAACCCACAAAGTCACACTGGTGTCAGGAAGCGGGACGACAACATCACCCAACATTACAGACATGGACGCGGCATTGGAAAAGATTTTGGAGAAAATGATGGAAATGAAGGTCGAACTGACCTCGGAAATGAAGACGGCAAATGAGAAGATGGAAGAAATGAAGGCCGAATTAACAACGAAGACGGAAGCGGCAAATAACAACCTGGCCGCAGAATTAAAAAAAATGAAGACCGCCAACGACATCACCGAGAAGATGGAAGAAATAAAGACCGAATTGACCACAGAAATAAGGGCGGCGAATGACAGTCTGGCCACGGAAATGAAGGTGGCGAACGAGGTCCTTGCCGCCAAATTTGAGGAACAGTTGGCCGGCGTGAGGGATGACGTCGCGAAGCTGGGCAAGCGGATGGGTCAAGTAGACGAGCGCCTTAATGATTTTGAGGAAAAGGCCGACAATAGCGCGAAGTCCCTGAACGCCATGGTTGAAGACGTCGAAGACCTTGCGAGCCGCGTAAACAACCTGGAGGGAAAGGCCGACAGCAGCGTCAAGTCCCTGACCGCAATGGTGGAGGACGTCGTCGGCAGGAAGCTGAAGGATTTGAAGGCCGACGCGCCGGGACGCGACACAACATCTGCGCGCGTCAAACCTCCTAAGTATCACGGCGCGTCAACGTTTGAAGTCTTCCGCCGCCAGTTCGACACAGTGGCCAAGCACAACAAATGGTCGCCAGAAGAGGAGGCCACACAGTTAATAGCCAGCCTCCAGGGACGGGCCGCGGAAGTCCTGAACGCGGTACAGTCAACGGCGGCACCCAAGGACATCTGGGAGGCCCTGGAGAATCGTTTCGGAAACCACCGCTTAGCCGCAGCGTACCGCAGCCAGCTAAAGGCAAGGTCACAGCAACCGGGGAAGACGCTGCAGGAGTTCGCCCTGGCAGTTCCAGAGTCCGTGTCCCGAGAAGCTGCCTACACCTTCGTTGACGGGGTACGGGACACGGAGATTCGTCAGCGCCTAATGCTCGGCGATTATAAAACAATCCACGAGGCGCTAACGGCAGCATTAAGGATGGAGGCGGCCAAGGTAACAGCTATCCCGACGTCGAGAACGAGGAGTGTGCGCTACACCGGAGACAGAAGACCAGCCGAGGGACGCCGGCGAACACCTAGTGGCCTGTGTTGGGGGTGTGGACAGCCCGGACACCTGCAGAGAGACTGTCCACACCAGGAAGAGCAGCCGGAAAACGAGTAAGGCCCGTCGTGGAGAGGGGCACGTCGGCGCCATCACCACCATCCCCTCGAGTGACACTGCGCGCCGTCAGCCGGCGTATGGATGAGAGCCTCATCGCGGACGGTTGGGTAAGAGGAAAGCCGTGCCGCATGATGGTGGACAACGGGGCGGCCGTGACCATCATCAGACCTGACGTGGCGAAAGGTTTGCCGACAAGGAAGCCGAGCCGACCATACCAGCTCGTCACGGCATCGGGCGACACCTTGCCTGTGGAGAAGGAGGCCTTGCTAAAGCTGACCTTAGGAAGGAGCACCGTACGTCTGTGGGTGTTCGTCGCGAAAGTGGCTGAGGAGGTGATACTGGGATTGGATGCCCTCAGGAGCCATGAGGCGACAGTTGACGTCGGCAAGAAGGTCCTGCGGCTCAACGGAGAAGAGGTTATACTCCGTCAACCAGAAGAGCGCCTTGGAATTTGCAGGGTCGTCTTGAGCGAAGACGTGGTTGTCCCCGCGAGGAGCGAGGTGGTGGTGACGGCGCGACTGGAAGGCCAGAGAACCAGGAACATGATGCTGGACCAGAAGACGCCTGTGCACGGACTATGTATAGCCAGGGCACTGCTGCCGTGCCGAGAGGAGGTGCCAGTGAGACTGCTAAATCCAACGGACACCGATCACGACGTTCAGGCCGGGACGGAGTTGGGAACGTGCGAGCCCGTGGTAAGCGTAACAGCAATCGACAAGACACATGAGCCGGTGCCCCGGCTAGAACGTTTACTGGAGAGGGCGGCCGACCACCTGACCGCAGAGCAGCTGGAGAAAGTTCTACAACTGCTAAGACGATACCAGCGCGTGTTCAGACAAGGTGATAGTGACTACAGCCGCACGGACAAAGTGCTTCACCGCATCGACACCGGGGACGCCCGGCCTAATTGCCAACCACCTAGACACGTTCTGCTGGCGAAGCAAGTGTCAGTACGAGACATGCTGGAGGACATGAGATCCAAGGGAGTGATTGAAGAGTCTGACAGCCCCTGGTGTTCCCCTGTAGTCTTGGTGACAAAGAAGAACGGTGAGCTGCGCTTCTGCGTAGACTACAGAAAGTTGAAAGCTGTCACCCGGAAGGACTGTTTCCCCTTACCCCGAATTGACGACACCCTGGACATGCTAGCTGGTGCACAGTGGTTCTCGACCCTGGACCTGAAGTTGGGCTACTGGCAGGTAGCTCTAGACCCAAGAGACAAGGAGCAGACCGCATTCTCGACAGGTCAAGGGCTCTGGCAGTTCATGGTTATGCCCTTTGGCCTCTGCAATGCACCAGCTACCTTCAAACGCCTCATGGAGTCGGTGATGAGAGGGCTGACTTACGACGCCTGCCTGCTATACCTGGACGACATCATTATCGTCGGTAGGACTTTCGAAGACCATCTCGAGAATCTGAGTAAGGTGTTGCAGAGATTGCAGGCGACCAACTTGAAGCTGAACGCGAAGTGCCAGCTCTTCCGCAAGGAAGTGAACTATGTGGGCCACATAGTCTCAGCAACCGGAATGGCCACAGACCCGGGGAAGACTCAGGCTGTGAAAGATTGGCCTTGCCCAAAGGATAAGAAAGAGTTGCGCAGTTTCCTGGGGCTATGCAGTTACTACCGACGCTTCATAAAGGGGTTCTCCAACATCGCAAAACCCCTCACCCGCCTAACAGAGGAACACCGGTCTTATGTGTGGACGGAGCACGCCAAAAACGCTTTCCAGCACCAAAAGCAGACCCTGTGCAGTGCTCCAATTTTGGGTTTCCCACAAGCGGGTGGCGCCTTCATTGTGGACACCAACGCCAGCAACCATTGCATTGGAGGTGTCCTATCACAGATCCAGGACGGCCATGAGCGGGTGATAGCCTACTACAGCAAAACGCTATCCAATGCAGAGAAGAACTATTGCGTCACCCGACGAGAATTATTGGCGGTAGTAAAGACCTTAGAGCACTTCCACAAGTACCTGTACGGTCAACCATTCCACCTGACTGACCATTCCGCCCTAGCCTGGCTATTGAGCTATAAGAACCTGGAAGGCAAGACAGCACGTTGGGTCCAGAGGCTGCAGGAGTATGACTTCACCTCGCAACATCGTAGAGAGAAGAGCCACGGTAACGCAGACGCCATGTCCCGAAGACCATGCCCAGAGGAGTGCGGCCAGTGCACAAGAGTGGAAGAGAAGGAGCATGCCTCAGCAGTCCGAGTAGTCACGGCAGTGCCTGCGGTTGGCTGGGATAGCGCAGGCCTGAGGAGGGAGCAGCTGGCGGACACAGACTTGGGGCCACTCTTGAAGGAAGTGGAGGCAGGGACGAGACCAACCTGGGAGGACATCGCACCGAGGAGCGCCAACTACAAATCGTACTGGGCCCAATGGGACTCGTTGAAGACCAGAGAGGGCGTGCTGTTCCGGGTATGGAAGTCACCCGATGGGAAGATACAGAGAGAACAGTTGGTACTTCCCCGGAGTAAGGTCCCGGAAGTCTTGAAGGAAGTGCATGCCGGTACTTCAGGAGGACACCTGGGAGCGAACCGAACGATTGACAAACTACGACAGCGCTACTACTGGCTGAGACTCCGAGCAGATGCTGAGAGATGGTGCCGTCAGTGTCACGTGTGCGCGGAGTAATCGTGGCCACCAGACTAGGAGCTGGGGTCGCATGCAGCAGTACAACGTCGGAGCGCCATTCGAACGGATCGCCGTTAACATTGCTGGACCGTTCCCAGTTTCCGACTGAGGCAACAAGTACCTAATGGTGGTTGTGGACTACTTCACCAAGTGGCCGGAGGTGTATGCCATCCCAAACCAAGAGGCAAAGACAATCACAGACTGCCTTGTGGAGCAAGTGTTCTGTGGATTTGGGGTGCCGTTAGAGCTACACAGTGACCAGGGTACCAAATTTGAGTCCAACCTAATGAAGGAGGCACCACAAAGGCTTGGGGTGAACAAGACCCGCACGACGCCTCTACATCCCCAGTCGGATGGCATGGTCGAAAGATACATCAAGACCTTAGAGGTACACCTGAGGAAGGTCGTGGCCAGCCACCAACGACACTTGGACGTCAAGGTGCCACTGTTCTTGCTGGCCTGCCGCTCGTCTACACACGACACAACTGGGATGACGCCAGCCAGCTTAATGTTCGGCCGAGAGTTACGCCTCCCTTGTGACCTGGCTTTTGGAAGCCCTCCGGAAGTGAAACAGCCAGTGACCGAGTATGTGGAGAACCTGGTGGACCATCTCCACGACATGCATGAGATGACTCGCCAGAACATCCAGAAGGCGAGCGACCGCATGAAGACCAGGTATGACAGGCAAGCTAACAGCCAAGTGTTCCAGCAAGGTGACCTGGTCTGGTTGTACCGTCCCACCTGGACCAAGGGACGCTGCGCGAAGCTCCAGCAGCCATGGCTAGGACCGTACCGGGTGTTGAAGAGGATTAACGACGTGGTCTACCGCATCCAGAAGGTTCCCAGAGGGAAGATGTTGGTGGTACACCTGGATCGCCTGGCACACTACGATGGTGCTGTTCGGGATGACCAGCTTTGGGGAGGTAGCAGTGTCACCCGAACGTTGGACCTCCCTATAGAACCGGCCGGCGGCAGCAGCAGCAGACGGAGGCGTTCGGACAAGCCCACTCATTTGTCTTATAGCGGTAAATAGGGGTGGCTGGAAAAACATTAATGTGCAGTCTCTTTCCGCTCCCCTTGATTTCTCGAACTTACAGGATATTTCATCTAATCCAGAACCTTCTAGATTGGCCAGTTGGTGCTTGACGAGCTAGTGAACGGACGAGAAGACTGTGTACGTGCATCGGAAGAGTGTACGTAACTGTGAGCGTGCAGTGGAACGGTAACGGACGAACTGGTGAATTGTAATTGTATGCATTACGTAATTCTGTGTAATTGGCAAGTGTTCAACTGTAAGTCGGTGGAAATAAAGAACATTTTTGAGTTTGTGTAATTGGACTTTTCATTTCACGAACCCACATAGTCACAATACTGCCTTTTACCTTCCATTTATAGGTTCTTCCGCTGATCTCTTAGGGCTTGGTCGTGCTTTGTTTTTTGGTATCTCTTCCTTAATGCGTTTGTCCTTTTACGCATTATTGTTAGTTTGTCAGTCCACCAAGGGACAGATTTTGTTTGGGCTATTTTATTTGTAGGTTTAATTATTCTAAAACTTCCTCTACAAGCTGTACTTAAACTCTCTTCGAATTGTTTTATAATTTTTTCACTATCATTTTCTGCACTATCATTTCACATAGTGACTTATCGATTTCTTCTGCTGTGCTTTCTTTCCCTTTCGCTGGCGCTATTTTTGCAAGTTCCATTTTTATGTTGTTTTGAAATTTTTTAAGGAGTCCTCATTGACTCAATATTTAATACTGTGGTACTGCATGGTAGCTTTATATTTATTACACAGATTTATTTGGTAAGTGAGGAGGCGATGATCAGAGCAACTTTCTTCTTTACCACATTCCCATTGACTAAATTTAGGTAATAGAATATTATTGGTTATTGTAAGGTCATTGTTGCTCTTTCCATTTATAGTTTCAAAAGTTGTATTTTCACTCTCTTCGTTCATGATGTGCAGTTGGTTAGCGCACATGTATTCTTCTATGATACTACCTCTGAGGTTAGTAATTGTGTTGTACCATGTTTTGGACCTCGAATTGCTGTCCATTCCAATAAGAAGCCCTACTCCTTTTGTGAAGGACTTTATTTTATCTATTTTCCTAAGGTCTACATTAATATTGTCACCCTGGCGGTAGACTCGCGAAACCGATGAATAAATGATGGCCGGTGGAGATTCGGAAAACTTCGGGGCCGATCATTACCGGAAGCGAGAGACAGTTGAGCGTGTGTTTGAAAAATAAACAGTTTTGAGGTGATCTAGCAATTTTGTAATGGTAAACGGTGTATTGCTGGGAAAATAAAATGTAGTTTTTGCGTTTGTAACCTCATCTTGTTATTTCACGAACCCACAAAGTCACAACTGGTGTCAGGAGTGGGACATACGACAATGGAAGCTGCATTGGCAAAGATTTTAGAGAAAATGGAAGAAATGAAGACGGCAAATGAAAACCTCGCTGCATAAACATAAGTGGCAAATGACAACCTGGCCGCGGAGTTGAAACAAATAAAGACCGAATTGACCACAGAAATGAGGGCAGCGAACGACAGCCTGGCCACGGAGATGAAAGCGGCAAACGAGGCCCTTGCCATGAAGTTTGAAGAACAGTTGGCCGGCGTGAGGGATAACGTGACGGAGCTGGGCAAGCGGATGGGCCAAGTGGACGAGCGCATCGAGGACCTGGCGAGCCGCGTTGACGACCTGGAGGGAAAGGCCGACAGCAGCGTCAAGTCCCTGAACGCCATAGTAGAGGATGTCGTCGGCAGGAAACTGAAGGATTTGAAGGCCGACGCGCCGGGACGCGACACAACATCTGCGCGCGTCAAACCGCTGAAATATGACGGCGCGTCAACATTTGAGGTCTTCCGCCGCCAGTTCGACACAGTGGCCAAGCACAACAGATGGTCACCGGAGGAGGAGGCCACACAGTTAATAGCCAGCCTCCAGGGACGGGCCGCGGAAGTCCTAAACGCGGTGCAGACAACGGCGGCGCCCAAGGACATCTGGGAGGCCCTGGAGAATCGTTTCGGGAACCACCGCTTAGCCGCAGCGTACCGCAGCCAACTAAAGGCAAGGTCACAGCAGCCGGGGGAGACGCTGCAGGAGTTCGCCATAGCGATTGAGCAGCTAGCTGGCAAGGCCTTGGTTGACTTGCCACTGGAGTTCGTATCCCGGGAAGCCGCCTACAACTTTGTCGACGGGGTACGGGACACGGAGATTCGTCAGCGCCTAATGCTCGGCGATTATAAAACCATCCACGAGGCGCTGACAGCGGCATTAAGGATGGAGGCGGCCAAGGTAGCATCTATCCGGACGTCGAGAACGAGGAGTGTCCGCTATGCCGGAGACAGAAGACCAGCTGTGGGACGCCGGCGAACACCTAGTGGCCCGTGTTGGGGGTGTGGACAGCCCGGACACCTGCGGAGAGACTGCCCACACCAAGAAGAGCAGCCGGAAAACGAGTAAGGGCCGTCGTGGAGAGGGGCACGTCGGCGCCAGCACCACCATCCCCTCGAGTGACACTGCGCGCCATCAGCCGGCATATGGATGACAGCCTCATCGCGGACGGTTGGGTAAGAGGAAAGCCGTGCCGCGTGCTGGTGGACACCGGGGCGGCCCTGTCCATCATCAGATCTGACGTGGCGAATGGTTTGCCGACGAGGAAGCCGAGCCGACCATACCAGCTTGTGTTGGCATCGGGCGACACCTTGCCTGTGGAGGAGGCCCTGCTGGAGCTGACCTTGGGACGGAGTGCCGTGCGTCTGTGGGTGTTCGTCGCGAAGGTGGCTGAGGAGGTGATTCTGGGACTGGATGCCCCCAGGAGCCACGAGGTGACGGTCGACGTCGGCAGGAAGGTCCTGAAGCTCAACGGAGAGGAGGTTATACTCCGTCAACCAGAAGAGCACCTTGGAATTTGCAGGGTCATCTTGAACGAAGACGTGGTTGTCCCCGCAAGGAGCGAGGTGATGGTGCGACCAGAAGGCCAGACAGCACGTTGGGTCCAGAGGCAGCAGGAGTACGACTTCACCTCGGAACATCACAGAGGGAAGAGTCACGGTAACGCGGACGCTATGTCCCGAAGACCCTGTCCAGAAGAGTGCGGCCAATGCACAAGAGTGGAGGGGAAGGAGCGTGCCGCAGCAGTTCGAGTAGTCACGGCAGTGCCTGCGGATGGCTGGGATAGCGCAGGCCTGAGGAGGGAGCAGCTGGCGGATGCAGACTTGGGGCCACTCTTGACGGATGTGAAGAACCTGGTGGACCACCTCCACGACATGCACGAGATGGCTCGCCAGAACATCCAGAAGGCGAGCGACCGCATGAAAACCCGATACGACAGGCAAGCCAACAGCCAAGGGTTCCAGCAAGGTGACCTGGTCTGGTTGTACCGCCAGACCCGGACCAAGGGACGCTGTTCGAAGCTTCAGCAGCCATGGCAAGGACCGTGCCGTGTGGTGAAGAGGATTAACGACGTGGTCTATCGCATCCAGAAGGTGCCCCGAGGAAAGATGTTGGTGGTACACCTGGATCGCCTGGCCCGCTACGAAGGCGCTGTTCGGGACGACCAGCCTTGAGGAGGGAGCAGTGTCACCCTGGCGGTAGGCTCGCAAAGCCGATGAATAAATGATGGCCGGTGGAGATTCGAAAAACTTCGGGGCCAATCGTTACCGGAAGCGAGAGGCAGTTGAGCGTGTGTTTGAAAAATAAACAGTTTTGAGGTGATCTAGCAATTTTGTAATGGTAAACGGTGTATTGCTAGGAAAATAAAGTGTAGAACAAAAAACTATCAAACCAGACAACCCTACCCTTGCAAGAATATATGGTTTGCCTAAAATACACAAACCCAACATACCCATGAGACCCATTGTAAATAATATAAACACTCCTACTTACCTTCTGGCAAAATGGCTAAGCAAAAAATTTCAGTCCTTTCCACAATTCCATACTCTGAGTATAAAAACCTCTTTAGACCTGGTAGAAAAAATTCAAAATCTTAAACTAAAATCTCATGACACTTTAGTATCCTTTGATGTCCGCTCCCTCTTCCCTAGCATTCCATTAGACAAACTTTTGATTCAACTGAAAAAATGGCTAAATTCTATAAACCTGGATGCCAATGCAATAGAAGAATATTTGGCAATGACTGAATTATGTATACATCAAAATTATTTTGTCTTCGATGGAAAATATTATAAACAAATTTCAGGACTAGCTATGGGAAGCCCGCTATCACCATTTTTGGCCAATCTATACATGAGCTTTTTCGAAACACATATTACTAAAGCCTTCCCTCATATGTTTAAAACATGGTACAGATACGTAGACGACATCTTTGCAATAGTGCCCTACAAACTAATAGATGATGCTTTGAAACTACTCAACCTGCAAGAACCCAGCATACAATTCACAGTAGAAACTGAAGAGGACTGTACTCTACCTTTTTTAGACCTTAAAATCAAAAAAGGCAATGAAAAACTAGAATTTGGCATTCATAGAAAAGCAACACACACAGATAATTACATCAAAGCATATAGTTTCAACCCAATTCCACACAAACATGCAACCATCAACAGTCTGACACACAGATTAGTAAATCTACCTCTCAGCCAGCAAGAATATCAAAACGAATACCATCAAATCTTAAAAACTGCAATTAAAAATGGATATGGAAAAAACCTTGTAGATAAAAAACTAAAATTATTCAAACTTCAAAAGAAATTATAACAGATCACAGCTCTCACACCAATAAAACAAGAAACTAGATTTGCTAAATTTACTTACCACCCCTGGGCCACAAAAAAGTTCCAAAAAATGTTAAAGAAATACAATATAACATTGGCACCAAAAAACAATTACAACATTAAAAACCTACTTCACAGTAATAATACTGATAAGATAAAACCAGAGGAAAAATCAGGCATTTACAAAATTAAGTGTAAAGACTGTGAAAAAATTTACATAGGGAGGACAAAAAGAAACATAGGCACTAGAAAGAAAGAACACTTCAGGCACTTAAGATACAAAAATATTGATAAGTCCGCAATAGCAGCTCATTTCTGGTCTGAAAATCATGAAATTGAAGATAGCACAGAATTACTAAAATACGTACAAAAACATAGTGAACTCGTCATATGGGAGAGGATATACATAGAAAAACATAAAAACCAACTAATAAACTTTGAAATCCCGCTAGAAGAGAATCCCACATTTCAGTTCATCACTAAATCAACAGATGGCAGCAACAACCCCAGAATTACCCACACCGCTGGATCTAGCGTCAGTCGCACAAGAGCCGTAGATGCAAACGAAGATTTGCGAAACATGTCCTCAAAATAGGTACGAAAGTGAAGCAGATGTGTAAGAAATACGACTCATCTAAAATTTAATAATGTAGTTTTTGCATTTGTAACCTCGTCTTGTTATTTCACGAACCCACAAAGTCACAATATCATTGTCGATATCCAGATACATGCTGGCTATATAGCTTCAGAATTCTTTGTAAATTATTTCTACTACAGCATCACCATCAGATAGTTGACTAATCATTATTGCATAAATTTCTTTTATGAGTCACTATGTTTACACTCAAGTCTTCACTTACTTGTGAAGTAAGTGAAGACTGAGTGTAAACATAGTAACTCATAAATTCAAACTTAAATATGAAGAATACTTCACTGTTAATAATGCTTCTGCTTTTAATATTTATAAATTTCTTTGTTTATGATTTATATTGCTGCCCTTCTTTTTGCATTCCCACAATGAAATAATTTATAATTCATGGATATTCCTGTTACCTTATTTTCAACTATATATGGCTCCTGGATGAGGATTATATCTGCTTTATTTAGGTTTATTATTTGCATTAAATTACTTGTTGCAGAGTGATCTGGATGAAGGCAATTTCTGTATTTTCTTTGTATGCTTTTCTGAATGAGTAAGGCCTGCGCTGTGTTACATGTTTTTGTTTGTCTGCCATATTAATATTCTGTATTTTGTCTATTTTTCTTTATCATTTGTTGTAGGCATGGGCAGTTTTTGTCTAATGATGAATGTGTTTCATTTATTTTAGCATCCTTGTTATATCTATTATAAGTGATACAATTTGTGCATTTATATTGTGAAGCTGATGCCTTTCACTCAGTTAATTTA
Organism: Mantis religiosa; assembly: GCA_030765055.1. Lineage (NCBI taxonomy): Eukaryota > Metazoa > Arthropoda > Insecta > Mantodea > Mantidae > Mantis > Mantis religiosa. The sequence goes on along the minus strand of CM060948.1, from coordinate 52,422,424 downwards.
TGGTTCTCTGTGCAAATTGGGCAAGTTTCTTCTCCTCTGCAATCTGCCACTTTATGGTTAAATTGACTGCATTTGTAACATCTATTTACTTTTAAGTATTCCTCTACATTGCAGGTTTGCCAACCTATTTTCAGTTTTCTGAGCGCAATCTTTCTCCATGTTTCAGGTTTTACTTCTGCAACTAGGTGTCTGTTATTTCTTTTGCTTTTCATTATATATTTAGGCCTAATCGAGTCACATGCTAGATTGAGCTCGTAATTTTGTGTTACTATTACCTCAGCTGCGTTTTCCATCGTTATATCATCTGGAATATTGAAGATGATCACATTTGGGTTGCGGAGTTGGGGAATATTAACTTCCAGTAGTTGGCTGCATTGCTCCTCGATCGTCTTTCCAAGCGTATCAATTTCTTCCTTACTCCCCGTTTCAATTATCAGTCTACCATCTCTAAGTGTCTTCATCGAGTTAACCCCTACTTTCAAATTTGTTGGGTTTATATTTCGTTTTAGAATAAGTTTCATTGCGTCTGCTGATTCATTTAATTTTGATTTTATAACCAGCTTGTAACATTTGCTTATTTTTTCCGAGCGATCACCTGTCACAGCCATTGCGTAATTACAGACTCCTTCCAAAGTTGGCGCCCCGATACAATTGTCTGTACCGCCGTTGGCTACAGCCGATGTTTTACTCCTATTTCTTGGGCCTTCTTTACTTCACATTGTAATTCAAGAATCACTTTATCACGCTCTTCTAGTTCCTTCTTCAGATTACCATATGATCTCCTAAGATCAGTTATCGATTTAAGAATATCCTGACTCAAGTCGTTTCTCAGGTTTCCACTTTTCTTCATGACATCAAGCAGAAGTCTTAGAGCTTCCTCGACACTTTCTTCCACTTCATTCGTCATATTGACTCATTCCTCATTACTTCTCCTTGTTTTTGTTACTCTATGTCCTATCGCTACGTCACTTCTTTGTTTTTGAATAACAGTTTACAATAACCTAACTTTTGTTTTAAAACTTTCTATTTCTTAGGTTGTGGGTTTTCCCTCTTTTGACTAACGCGTGGGTCTTCTCTTCTAAGTCTCACCTTCTCTTGCACTATAAATTTTTGGCAAAAATCATCTTCTTGAGTATCTTTTTGGTAATTTCACTCGCTCACCGTAACAATTCCTACTTCACTCGTCACTATGACGTCACATGTCTGTCCTGTGAGTATGTGTGTGTGTGTGCATGCGTGCGTGCGTGCGTGCGTGCGTGCATGCGTGCGTGCATGCGTGCATGGTGTTTTAGGGCCCGTCGACAGCAAGGTCATTTGGGCCCGTGAAGATAAAGTTATTTTAGATAAGATGCCAACAGGGATCCATTAGCTCGACAACCTCAGAGTTTGAGTCTATTGGGCCCGAGGGTAACCAGCAACACAGTGTAGTAATAAGTATGTAAATGTATAATAATTTGTAATTGAAATGGAAATGAAGATTACTTGCTTACTTACCAGCAGAATATGAGTGAAGGAGGAATAAGGAATATTAAAAAAATGTAAGAAATAAAGAAAAGAAAAATGATCATTGTCAAAGTGAAACATAGCAGCCTTCAAGATTATAGTTTATGTTGGTTCTTTAAGTACAAAGGTCCGATATTTTGTTTCAGCAGAGTATAGTTTTAGGAAATGGAAGAGATAAACCAGATTGCAAGAAATTCAGTCATGACAAGAACTAGCATTAAGGAAGTTCATCTTATGCCAAGGCTTATCTTTTGTACTTCATGTCCAAACTCCACATTTTATGTAAGTTCTAGGAATAATTCCACTAGTTTTCCTAATATAGCAAATCCAATTTATCCTACACACTCCAAACACTTACCATAAGTCCTACAGCTGTAAGAGAAATGTTCAGTTCTTGTGTCTGAGATCCAAATTTGGCTGCAGTATCCACACACAAAGGGAGGCATCTCCAAGGCATTACAGGCAGAAAGTCAGTAACAACAAGTTGCAAACACTGGAATGCTATACGAATCAGATTCTCTCTGAAATGAAAGAGGTACATGTTACTTGGGTAATGTTTACTTACTGAATCCTTTTAATTCTACAACTCTACAACATTGTTCATACATTTAACACTTTCACTAACAAAATATATACAGGATGTAACAAAAAGGTATGTCATAAATTTGAGGAAACATTTTTTGCAGATAGAGGATAAAAAACATGTATATGAACATAGGCCCAGAAATAATTTATTCCCTTTTTAGAGCACTTTTTCTGCAGTTGAACCCCATACTACAACATTCAATGATAGAGCAACTGGAAAACAGGAAATCACAACACATGTTTAAATTAGCTCCAATGCACCTGTCAACCTGCCTTTGCATGGACTCCCTAATGCACTGAGTTAGGTCTGGAGAATTTTGTATTGTCTGGCAGCCTTCCAAAATATGAGTATGATGAGTCTGTACATCTGGAACTAGAGTTTCATAAATAAGAGATTTCAAATGTTACCACAAATAAAATTCTAGTGGCTTTAAGTCAGGTGAGCATGGAGGTCATAGAATTATTATGTGTTTCAAATGGGAAGGTGTTTGTCCTTGAGCGCTACTAGGTGATCAGCCAATCAGAGTCCTGCGGTGTTGTCGTATTGCATTCCTGCTAAGTGGTGTGTGAGGAGCGCCAACCTAATCAATCTGTATGAAATACTATTCGCGCTAAGACAAAAATTCAGATTTTGCCGGAACTGATCCATGTGGAAGGTAGAGAGTAATGTATGTAACATAACAATGAAAACCCCATATTTTTAGCTCAAATAGTTTTTCTAATACAAATAAATAAAGCACTATTACCTGTATTATAACAATACATCACGACGTAAGCACTGTATGAATATCATTATTGGTTGCCGTATATCTGTAATTACTCAGAACTGAAACGTAAATGTTTGACATGACGTGATAAAAGAATTACTTTGAATAATCCAATTCGAGCGAGAGGAAACAATAAATTTCCTGCTGCCCTGGCAGAACGTATCTGGTCACATTTTATCTTTGTTTATGAATGGTTCATAATCTCTATTTACTCTAGAGAGTTCAAAGTGGTTGGTGTGTATGTACGTACATATACTTTTCATTACTGAGAACTGAAATTTAAACTACTGACATGACGGATAAAAAAATTACTGTGAATAAGTCAAGGGGTTAAATTCGAGAAAGAGCAAACACTTCATTTCCTGTTAGCCTGTGGAATGCTGTATGCTTATGTTTATGAATGAATGCTGGATAAGAAGTGTTTATTTACTCTGGAGAGTTCAGATCAATATCATTCAGTTGTTCTTTACACAACAGTAAAGTAAGAGTTAAATAGGGTAATGGCTATTATACAAATAAAAATATTTAGTAATTATTTTGCATTTATCTTAAGAAGTTGACAATACTTCTATCTTCTTTATACAAGATTAATTTCATGAGCATTTGCCCACATCTTCAGTCAACACACTTCGTTGTCAAGGATCAACGAATGAGAATTTTTAGCCTTGACAACAAAGTGTGTTGACTGAAGATGTGGGCAAATGCTCATGAAATTAATCTCGTATAAAGAGGATAGAAGTATTGTCATCAACTTCTTAAGATAAGTAGAAAATAATTACTAAATATTTTTATTTGTATAATATTTATTACTCCACTGTAACTAGATTCATTTTCTGTGTAATCAGGGTAATGGCTTCTTGCGGTGAATTTAGTGGCGAGTCGAAAAGCAGGTATTGTGAAGTCAGGCTCGAAGTTATTATTTTTAAGGTGTACACGTTTTTCAAAAATTTTTTGGAAACAGAAACTAAAAATGAGTTATTGCAAAGAGTACTTCCGTTTAAAAACATGGAAAAAGTGTATCAGCTGGATCAACTTGAAATTTAAACGGGTCACGAGGTAATTCGCCTCCCACCTTACTACTGCCAATATAATCCAATTGAGTTGGTGTGGGCTCAAATAAAAAGGGGGATTGCAAACAGAAATAATACTTTTAAACTGACGGACGTTAAATGACTTGTTCACAAAGAAATTGACAAGGTAACACAACAGGACTGGGAAAATGCGTGAGGCATGCAGAAAACCTTCAAGAAGATGATTTTAAGAAAGAAATAGCATGTGACAAGATTTTGGAACCTATAATCATAAATTTGCAAGACTCAGACGATGAAGACAGTGAGAATGACGAATTGTCTCTTAACGGAAGTGACATTGACAGCGATATGGATGAGCCACTGGCAGTTCCATTGGATTAGAAAAACAGGTAATTTATAAACTATAATTATAGTTATAGTATTTTTAAATATACATAATTTGTGAAAATGCTTTTTCCAATTTTGATTTTGGCAACTGCATCACTGTAAAAGTTTGTAAAATATAATTTGCTTACCCTAATGTCTGCACCAAGCAGACCTGCATGTTGTACGAGTGTGCGAGAGAGAGGGAAATATAAAAGGAGTGGGGTAATAAGCTGGCAACGCTGAGTGTGATACAGCATTTGATTAGCTGGACTCCAGAACTCTTCCCATTTGAAACGCATAATAGTCCACCTCTTCCCATCCAATTGGAAACCTGTTATTCAGAAACTGATGGGCATAAAGCCTAAAATGAGAAGCAGCTACATCATGCATAAACTGAGTACCAGTGCCTAACAAGTGTACTGTAGCAAAATGACAACAGTGAAATGCATCACCTCCAACCAATTTAACCAGGTGTGAAAGCAAATGTTTACTACTGTACAGCTTAACCACTGCTCTGCTGTGGGGTTATGACCACAGGGCAGCTACATATTACACATCTCACCATGTAAGCCGAGTTGTAGAAAAGAAGCTCTACCAAGGAAATAAACAATTTCCACACCTATGTTCATACAACATTTTTTTATCGTCTACATGCAAGAAATGTTTTCCCAAAGTTTTGACACAGTTTTTTGTTAGGCCACAATTTAGTTATTACCTCAGAAGTGAAAGAAAAAGGAGAAAGGGTACAATAAGATGAAAACAAGAAATGACACACAGGAAGTAATTTATTTATTGTATAACTTTGCAGTAATTGATTCATTCCTATTTTTCATTTGTATTGTTCCAGGGAATAAACAATATTTCTCTATTACATACTTGTTAAGTTCTTCATATTGTTTGATTCATGTAAGATAGTCTATATGTTTTACAAAATACTTGAAGTGTTCTAAAAATACTCAGAAAACTGTAAAAGTGAAGTTTGTGAGCATGATTATCTCTTTTCTTTCTTTCTTTACTTTTTTCATTTAACACAATAATTTTATTATACACTAATATAGAATATAATTGTGATCATCATGGTTGCAAATGTGTAATTATACAATGTTGCATGTTTTGATGTAGCGGTCCTAAGACTGTCCCCAAGCATATAAGGGAAAGCAGGATTGTCATTTACATGTCAATTAAGTTGGTATGTCTATTTCGCTTTAGTCTTTTTAAAAGTCAAGGTGATGGAAGTTGAGGTGGAATACTGCTGAACAAATTATTTGGATGTTTCTCCAATGTATAGTAAATACATGCATAACAAGAGTGTAATGTTAATTCTGTAGATTTATGTTTATGTGTACAAGGGTGGTCTGAAAAGTTTCCGACCTGATAAAGATACAAGACACTTTTTTCAGAAATTATTTTTTTCATTTTTCAACATAGTCTTCTTGTAACTCTACACACTTCACAGCAATGCACCCATCTCTGTAACCTGTACAAATAGTTTTCGGCATTTTTCTCTACAAAATAACGGTTCACAATGGTGACCGCCTCTTCATTTGGCGAAACTCTCTGTCCTCCAAGCACAATTTTCAGATGAGGGAACAAAAAGAAGTTGCTTGAGCCTGGATCTCATAAGGCGGATGGTCAAGCAGTTCAAACCGTAATTTGTGGATTTTCGTAATTGCAACCGCTGAGGTGTGAGACGTTGCATTGTCTTGGTGAAGCAGGATTTTCTTTTTCTGCAAATGTGACCATTTCTCCTCAAGTTCTGTGTTCAGCTTGTCAAGTAATGATGCCTAGTATGCTCCTGTAATGGTTTTAACTTTTTGAAGATAATCGATTAAAATAATTCCATGACTACCCCAAAAAAACAGTCGCCATCACATTCCCAGCCGAAAAAACATGGTTTGCTTTTTTGGAGCCTATTCCCCCTTTGCAGTCCACTATTTGGACTGTATTTTTGTTTTGGGCATATAATGGTGTATCCAAGTTTCATCTAAAGTAATTAATCGGCACCAAAACTCGAATTTATTGCGCCTAAACTGAGCCAACAGAGCACTGGAAATGTTCATTCGAACACATTTTTGGTCTAACGTGAGCAAACGCTGCACCCAATGCGCAGACAGCTTTCTCATGTCTAAATGTTGATTTAATATGTGACAAACACGCTCTTTTGACATGTTCACAGCCTCTGCTATCTCTCTCACTTTAATTCAGCAGTTATCTAGCCCCACTTGGTGAACTATGGCGATGTTTTCATCGGTAGTTGCAGTTTTTGGATGTCCCAAACTTTCATTGTCTGCCAAGCTCTTACAGCCATGTTTAAATTCAGCTGCCCAAAATTTCACTATGGTAAATGATGGTGCAGAGTCCCCATGCACAGAATTCAAATCATCTTTGATTTGTGTAGGTGTATTGCCTTTTAAAGACAAATATTTAATGACAGCTTGATACTTGATTTTGTCCATTTTCATACAAACACTCACATCAACTCAATCAAATGGCTGTTACATAACAACTCAGCATCCAAAATGGCTGAAACTTTGGGGAGTAGCTGTCAACAGATGCACAATGAAATTCACTAGATTTTACTTATGAGTGATGCCATCTTCATGTTGAGGTCGGAAACTTTTCAGACCACCCTCGTAGGTTATCAATGCAGACATGGAACATCTGCAATAAGCTGAAGTTCCCCAGTCTATATACTGTGAAGATGCAGATTCCCATATTTCACAACTATCATATAGATCTAATCAAAAATAAGTATATTATTCTTTTCAGGTAAAGTGGCAAAGAAGAATCTTTGAAGAGATGTTTTACTTTATTCAGTCTGTCACAAGGTCTTCAAATTACGTGCTCTCTCCATTTTATAGCAAAACCGCTAACAAACTGGTAACAGTCCCTGACCACCCTTTACTCTCTCCTCTCTTCCTGCATGCGACAGAAAAAAATGTACTGCTAGCCTTCAAAGTCTTCTTGCATTTCTGGTAGGCCATGCAGAGGTCAGATACTGATTTATACTGAATACTTTTGTAGGTGAAATTTATGGGATATGATTTTCTGAGGATTCATCTTTACTTTCCACTTGTTGCAACATTAATTCACTGCAGTAAATGTTTGTATTCTTGTTGCCAGCTTCAAATAAGATTCTCTACAAAGGGTTGCAACATCATCTGCAAACTATGCAATCATTACCCTGATGTGTTCAGCAAAATCCGAGACAAAAATTAGGAAAAGAAATGCTCCAAGCACACTTCTTTGTGGAACCAGCAATTTTAAGCTTCTAGCTTGGGAAGTTTCATTCTTGTGTTTCACTATGATTTGTTTAAGAGATATAACTATATTATTCTGGAAAATATATGAAGATTATATTTACGTAGAAAATGAAGCTAGCTACAATGAAGCAATAAATATTACACAAATACAACTATTTCATCAATTAATAAGAAAAATTTACATCAGTTTCTTAAGATGAGTGAAGTTTTTGTTGAAAATAGTTGTATTTGTGTAAAATTATATTTGTCTGAAATTACAGCACCATATACCAAATTTTATAAAAAGCTTTGGCTGTTCTTTCAAATATAAAAAGACAAGCAGCCAGAGATTTGAAACTAGAAAGTTATGAGTGGAGGAAATACCTTCCTAATATCTTGGCAACCATAGCATTACAGTATGCATAATTTAATCATTGCAATGTAAGTCACAGACCATTGTACAGTTCTTTCATGTGCGTTGTGATCACAGCTTTCATGACGATACACGAAGCTCTACGATGTACACACAGAATTTGGGGATGAAACATTTTCTGCATCCACAGCTGTACATATCAAATAAAAGGTATGAATCAAATGAAACTGAAACTATGACTTCTAAAATATAGAACACAAAACAGGGAAATAATGGAGTGGAGGTTTTCTAAAGTCAAAATTTTGCTATATGCATTTGTTAATAACTATGTAGCACAAAGCAACACTCTTAGTTGCTGACTGACTTTTACATATATTGTTCTGCTCTAAAAACTGAAGCAAGGAGGATGGTGTGAGTTAATATGTCACTCTACTCACATACAGTAAAGGTGTTTCCAAGCCATTTCCTCGGCTGTGAAAGACATAAACTGAGCATTACCAAAAGTAAATTTGAATACCACATGCTTTACCATTTACCATAGCAACTGAATTCCTTTTTTATGAATTCTCTGCATGATGCTAGTATGCTATTGTGTTGACAGTAAACCGGTGAGTCATTGACATCCCATACCTAATATACATTTGTTTACTTGTTTTGCATGCACTGTTTAGTTTGTGAAGTATTGGTATTAAGGGTGGCATTTAGGGACACAAAATTCAGTGATTATTTTTACATTTAGATATGTATATTAGGCTTAAATATTTGTATTTGTTGACTGAAAATAATTAAGTACAAAATACAAACCAAAGCTTTCTGCAAAATTGAACAGAATATTAAATTTAATCAGAAGCAATATTAACAGTGAAAAATACTCCAACAAATGAAAACTTCACTGTTAATAGTGCTTCTGATTTTAATATTTAATGTTTTCATAAAACAATATTCTAACAAATGAACCAAATGTTACAAGAAAATACAATAATTTGTACTGCTTTACTGTTATTAGCTTCAGTATTTTACATATTATTGAACAAAATTATATTTGGATGAGGTGTTCCTATAAGAGGACATGAGCATTATGTAAAGAGGTATTTTGAAGAGAGAAAGAATGTGAACCTATAATTTCTACTGTGTAAGTTCTAGATAGAATGTAACATTTAATGAGAATAAGCAAGGAAACAATATGGAGAGAAACCAAAGAAAAATATAAAAAGTGAATCACCATCCAAACCTGAAACTCCAGTGAAGAAGAGAGCGGTAACCTGGTTACAAACCAATATCCTTTTCAGCAGGATGCAATTCATTGTCATATTTACGGATACTACGGGAGAAAAGAAAACCCTACCATATCTGATGATGGTGATGGTAACATATAGCGGTCATGTATTGTATTGTATTTATTTTCTCCTTTGGAACATAACACATATGTTATAGGACACGTCAGTTCAAGATACAAAGATAAATATAAAAAGTTACATAAGGCTAAAAACTGTAACAGATACGGATCCAACAAAAGTCTAATAAATAAATAAATAAATATAAATATAAACTATATAAAGACCATAGAGAAATGCTATATAAAAGTAATTGTTCACAAATGTTGAGTTTACTCTACTTCATGATTTAATTCAATTTAATTCAATTCAATTTATTTTGTCCTTTCGATTGATATCAGACATGTCATAGTATAAAAATTACATTAATGGCTATTGTCATTATTTACAATCACTTAAAACTAATTAACATTTAAAAACTCATTTACAGAAAATAAAATGAATGTTGCAGTAAAAAGAGTTTTACTCCCTTTTTAAAATGTATAAGGCTCTTCATTTGTTTAATATTTTCTGGTAGCCTGTTGTATAATCTTATAAAACATGATAGCAATTTGTGAATGAGATGCATTTTTCCCTTGGAAAGCTAGAATCAGACTGAAAAAAGGAATGCCATAGTTGAGATTTGAACCTCGGATCTTCCAATCTCTCTCCAGTTGCTCTAACCACTAAGCTACCATGGCAACATGCCAGAGCAACATTAAATTCTCCAACTTCTTTCCAAAAGATGCACAAGGAACTCTCAAATCCATATGAAATAACATCCACTAATGGCAATTTACAATGCTACATTGTACATTGAATTTTCCAGTCTAATTCTGCTGTTCCAAATCTTGTCCTACACACAACCAAGCGTGGAGGAATAATTAATTCCCAAAACATCTAAGTGCAGGTATGGCTCTTTTATTTAACATCATGTATTTAAAATAGCTTCACATTCATTCAGTCTAGCTCTTGTATTTTCTTACTGTCAAGTGCAAAAGAACTTAAATTTAAACTTAATGATTTTTTGTAATATTGGACTATACACATGATTTTTGCCTTTTTCATAATATATACCGTCATAAGTATCAAATAAAGTGTGACGACCAGATATTTAAACAATTCAAATTGAATCTTCATTCTCTTTTTGTATTTGTCTTAATCTGTTTTGATCCTTTACTGTGTGCAGTCCCTATTAATTAATTAATTAATTAATTAATTAATTAATTAATTAATTAATTAATTAATTAATTAATTCCCTTATTCATGTTTCTATTACACCCACAATAACCACGTGGATAGTGGCTCTAGAAGTGACAATTCCGTTGTCTCCACTGGTTGAAATGTCAATCACCAACTAAAGATGCACAGACTTCATATACTATACATTATTATGCAATAAACAGAATACTTGCCCATGGTGATCTGATACTGCACCAATGATTCCCAACACCAAAGGCCATCCATGAGACAGTGTTTCACCAGCACCATGTAACACTTGCAGCACACATTCTAACTGTCTTTGTCTTACATCACCATGCATTACTGAAGACAACTCGGACAAAGGTCCAAGAAGAAGTGTCTGCAATTTCTGCAAGCAAAATTCACTCGTAATAACAACTGATTAAAAAGGATACATACAAGTGTCCAACAATCAGAAGAATACAATGTAAGGAGTGAGGGTGTTTAGCCATTTATCTGCTTAAATCTACAGTTTGTTTGCAATATCCCAGCCTTAGTAGAGTCTAGGGAGGGGTATGGAGTGGAAATATGGGGAAGTTGAAAATGGAACTTGTATTATGAGCATACTGTAAGTTTATGCTGGGCGTACACCAAAATTCAGCAAATGTAGGAGTACTTTTAGAAATGAGAAAAAGTAGTGCAAAAGGAATGGTGATGGAAAGAGTAGTTAAGTACTGGTACAGCATACTGCAGTTGCCAGAAGATAGCTTGATCAAGTGCTGTCTCAGTTTTCAAGAAAAGCATCCCAGTCAGGGAAAAAAAGAAGAGTAAAAGAACTGTTGGAAAAGAGTGGGTTAGGTGATACATGGTTGCATAGACTTAGCTTAGCATGGGGAATATGGAAGGAAGTTAAGTCTAGATTTGAGGATATGGATCGTCAAACTATGTGGGCCAAGATGGAAGAGAAAAGATCACTGGTTCTGTTTAGGATGTTTGGAACAGAATCAAGGTCAGAAAAGTATTTAGAAATCTGTAATAAAAGGGAAAGAGAAGCCATTATATGTACAGATTAGGGGTTTAGAAATAGAGGTCTACGGGGTAGTGTACTGCAAGGTTACTGTCTGATATGTAGGGACAAAGAGGATGGAGAACATTATATGGGGATGTAGAGGTACAGATGACTGGAGTTAAAAACTGATTAGGGAAAATTGGCTGAGAAATAAAAGCATTGTAGCCATAAAGAAAATGTTTTCCAATCAGAGTCAGATTAGACACTTAGGAGAATTTCTACAGAAGGCTAGATCTAAATGAAAATGGTCAATTGACAAATGTTGTAAGTAAAAGTCTACAATATAAATCTAAGATCATAGGATGTATTAGAAAAAGGATGTGAAAGATTGGTAGTATTTTAGACATCTACTGGATAAGTGGCTAGGGTCAATTCCACTAGATACAATTTGTGTAATAGCTTGGCACTAAAATAAATAAATAAAAAAAATACAATATCCCATTACTGATACATGCATTCCTATCTTGTATTTCACTGCAGTAAATGGCATAAACCAACTCAAAGCTCATTCTGTTGACAGTGATTGCTAGTTTTGCTTTGTATGAACTTGAGGAGAGATCAGAAAAGACTTATTTATATTGTGACTTTGTGGGTTCGTAGAATTAAAAGTCCGAATTGCAAATATTCCAAATGTCCTTTATTTCCATAGAAATACAATGTTCAATTCTCATGTAACAACATTACGTCACATACACAACACAATCTATCAAGGTCAATGACCACACAAACAGCGTTATGATTACATCTGTTTACAACACTCCTGTTATGTCTCTCTGTTTACAACTGTTTACTACTACTGCTCCATTTGTGCCTCCTCTAGCATGTCACAATCTCTTATATATACCTCCATTGATAATTTCTAGACTGTTCTAAAACAAACCAGAAACCGAATAATCTCTATCAATCAAGAAGTACCAGAAATTTCCATTTACCTCACTTATCTGAGTCGGTAAGTCTTTTATCTCCGCTATCTTTATTTGCTGGTTCTTTGTATATACAAGCTGCGCTATCATGGATAATGGGTTCATGATAATATGCAATTTCTTGGTACTAGCATTCTTATCAAGAACAGACAGGACTACCTGCTAGGAGGAAGAGAAGAAAGAGGAGATGGAAGTGCTGGTAATGCTTTTCTTTCTCCCATTTTTTTGCAGTGTTTAATGCCTATTCTTACTATATATGGCACCATGGTGGGTACTGAAAATATATTCAGTGAAATTATGTTTGGGAGAGAAATTTTGGGAAGGGAACTTCCAACCTAAGTTTACAGTACCTCCCTGACGTTTGCCAGTGTGGACAGAAAATAATTTGTAATAAAGCTCAATCAGAGAAGACGCTGGTGACAGGATCTGAACTACAAACCTACCAAGTGCAAGCCTCTCACATTACTGCATAGCCATCTGACTTAGTGGTGATAGTGATTCTAAGGCACAGAAGTCCACAAAGGGCCAAGGCCTACCAAACCATCAGACCACATCACGTGGCACCAGTGAGTGATTATCCAACTAGCAAGAGGAGATGTGATCATCAGCACTACATATTTTCCACCCCAAATGTTGGTTTTCATGACCAACAGATCATTACCAATAGTAAGATCATCTTAGTCCTCATGATGTTCAGTGAGTATATAAGTGGACAAAAGATCTACAACACCATGATGGACTTAGACCCATGCACATTTCATGGCTGGGAACCACAGTAATGCACTCCAACAAACTGTACCATGGCACAGGACACTGCTTCATCACATTTCAGGTTATTACTAGAACACTAAGGAAGATATACTTGAACCTCAGCAAAACATACATAATCACTTTATTGTGAGTCACCTTCAAGAAGATTCATTAGATAAGGTAAATAAAATTATAGGTTATGATTGTCAAGAAAACATTTACTTTTGCTGAATGTAGTGAGTACATAAAATGCATAAAAGTCACAAGACAAAATTGCATTGAAATAGTTATTTTTCCTTAACAAAATTAGAGATTAGGTTCTACTTAGGGGTCAAACTGATACCTTCCAGCATTCTAGTGTTAAAAGATACACTAAGAAAAAATAAATGCATAACCTTATTGTCATATAAACCTTTAAATGTTGAGAATACTATTGCATAAAATGAATGGATGTGTACAAAAATGCTATTATTACAGCCTAGGACCTCAAGAATTTATTCTGATTATAATAAGGAGGCAAAAGACACTTAAAATATTGAAATTAGGTAGTAATATGATTAAATAGGCATTAATTAGAAGTGAAAACATAGTATTTATTTAATAAAACTAGTATTTGAATACTACTTAAATGACTTGAAACACAACTAAAGTAAGACTTAAAAACCTTAACGGTGAGCGATATTAATTAAAGCTTCACGAGTGATCAGCCGTGTCAAGGTTAACTAAATTCAAGCTTTCGGCTATTCCAAGCTCCATGGCCATCTTCAGGAACTGAATAAAGAAACTCAAAGTATAAACTTGAAAGAAGCGTAGGGACAGTGAAGCACAGTGTGAGTGAAGCAATGTGTCAATATCTTCTCGATTCACTTTTGTGCTGAATAAAGAAAGCTGCTACCATCTCCATATAGTATATAGCCTTCCTTGTGTGGGGTAGAGCTTGTGTTATGCCACTGCATAACAGTCTGTCATTGGTCCGGCTGGTTCATAGGAACGATGAACTCACGTTTTTTTATAGTTTTCTGTAAGGTCCGTTTCTGGGTACAGATTCTCCCATCTTGGGTTTTCTGTGCAGTCTGTCATCTGCTATGTAGTGGCGTGACACAAGGTCTACCCACATGAAGAACACTGTGGGGACGGTCGGCCAGCTTTTTTCATTCAGTTCCTGAAGAAGCTTGAAATTACTGAATGCTCAAATATAGTTACTTTGACACGGCTGATCACCCATGAAACTTTAATTAACAACTGAAGTACTGTAGAGAATTGTCAAAGTATTTAAAGTGAGGTATATTTCATATAAATATGAGTAGCTGGAATGCCTTAATTTATGAGTACTCACTAAGACTAGTGTATGTTCACCTTTTCCTCCAAAAACGTTTTTCAATCCTCTTCGGGACCATCTTCAGTGAGGTCTGCTGCAACTACTCAACGTCTGAGTGAGCACTCTAATAAATTAAAGCATGCCAGCTACTCATATTTAACTGAAGTACTTCCTCTTACTTTTATTGGTTACAAGCATCAACAAGATATTCTTTCCAATATATCTATTTTTACAATCAGCTACTTGTCAAAGAGAAAATGTTTCATCATGAAAAAGTACATTTTCTTCAGCTTAAATGATTGGAGCATATTTAAAGCAAGCTATTTTGAAAGGATTTATTATGGTTAAAACAGAAATTTTACCTTTAAAATGCCATAAATGTTCTTAAGTTTTTCTAGGTCCACATTAGCACTCATAACATATTTACTCTTCATCCTAACACTTTTTGATTTTGTGCTGCAGAGACTTGAAGCAGTTGATTTACTCCATTTTCTAAGATCATCATGAATGTCACCAGTGTTTCACTTTCTGTGCAGTTCAAATTGCTTTCAGTAGCACACCGTAATATTTTCCTATAAATTCCAAATCATTGCCAAGTTCATATAACATTTGTTAGTTGTAAATGAAGCAGCTTCGTCTTCAGATGCAACATCAAGTACCTTACATATTTTGCTCAAATTATTATTATACATGGCTGCATGGTTCACCATCTGATGAGAAATTACTGCAGAGGTAATAAAAGCTCTGACAGTATATCTTAAAAATCTGAATTCAGAAGGGTTTCTGACATCAATTTATCCATAAGAGGACAAAAGCTTCTTAGATTTTTGGCAATTCTGTACAGCCCATGAACTATACATGTGAGATGGAGCATTTTCAAAAAGAGAGCTTTTGAATTTCTAGCTACTTTTATTTTGTAAGGCAACACATCTGTGTACAAAAGTGATATCACTATCCTATATTCCATGTAGCCAAAATAGCATCATAGAGTTTGTAAATAATTATAGCACTGTGACACCAGTGCTGTCATAATAAATACTGTCACACTATCATCATCGCAGGTCTGTCATGGAGGAGTTGGGCAGAGCTGTAGCAATCACAATGGCTATGTTGTGTATTGACTGGAGGGGCAGGTGAGGCACAGCCTTCCTGACAGCCACTAGCTGATGTCACAAAGACACCATGAAGCCATGAAGCTAGAGTCCAGTCATATTATTATTGCGAAGATACTGTTCTAGAATGTAATTTGAGAACATTCAACTACTGTAACAATCACTGTGCCCACCAGGATTGTATAAACACCAATACAAGGCCTGGTAAGATAGCGTTTATTATGTGCTTCAAATGGAAAGAGTTCTTGCCTGTGGCCAATCAGATGCGTTAGAGCCTTCACCATTGCCACCTCATTATCCCCGCTCTTTTTATACTTCCCTCTCTCTCACACACCTGCGAGTGTTCGTGCCACTAAACATAAGGGAACGCAAACTGAATTTTCCAAAGTTTTATAATAATGCAGCTGTTGTAATCACAATTGCAGCATGAATATTTGCATATTACACAATTGTTTTAAATATTTAGTTTAAAGTTAATTATAGTTTATGAATTACTTATTTTTCCAATCCAACGAAAATACCATCTGTGCTTCCGTATAGCTGTGAATGTTATTTACATTAAGAGATAATATGTCATTGTCTTCAACGTCTGAGTACTGAAAATTTATGAAATTTTATGCTATTTCTTTCCAAAAGTCGTCTTCAGTTAGTTTATTTTGTCTCACGCAGTTTTCCCAGTTTTATTAGAGATTGACTAGTTTGCCTTTCAATTTTCGAATGCAGCTCTGAGGTGAGGATTTGGCAGTGGAGCAGGTTTCAAGTCGGTCGGTCGGTCGGTCGGTCGGTCGGTCGGTCGGTCGGTCGGTCGGTCGGTCGGTCGGTCGGTCGGTCGGTCGGTCGGTCGGTCGGTCGGTCGGTCGGTCGGTCGGTCGGTCGGTCGGTCGGTCGGTCGGTCGGTCGGTCGGTCGGTCGGTCGGTCGGTCGGTCGGTCGGTCGGTCGGTCGGTCGGTCGGTCGGTCGGTCGGTCGGTCGGTCGGTCGGTCGGTCGGTCGGTCGGTCGGTCGGTCGGTCGGTCGGTCGGTCGGTCGGTCGGTCGGTCGGTCGGTCGGTCGGTCGGTCGGTCGGTCGGTCGGTCGGTCGGTCGGTCGGTCGGTCGGTCGGTCGGTCGGTCGGTCGGTCGGTCGGTCGGTCGGTCGGTCGGTCGGTCGGTCGGTCGGTCGGTCGGTCGGTCGGTCGGTCGGTCGGTCGGTCGGTCGGTCGGTCGGTCGGTCGGTCGGTCGGTCGGTCGGTCGGTCGGTCGGTCGGTCGGTCGGTCGGTCGGTCGGTCGGTCGGTCGGTCGGTCGGTCGGTCGGTCGGTCGGTCGGTCGGTCGGTCGGTCGGTCGGTCGGTCGGTCGGTCGGTCGGTCGGTCGGTCGGTCGGTCGGTCGGTCGGTCGGTCGGTCGGTCGGTCGGTCGGTCGGTCGGTCGGTCGGTCGGTCGGTCGGTCGGTCGGTCGGTCGGTCGGTCGGTCGGTCGGTCGGTCGGTCGGTCGGTCGGTCGGTCGGTCGGTCGGTCGGTCGGTCGGTCGGTCGGTCGGTCGGTCGGTCGGTCGGCTGTGTATATGTATAAGAGGTGATTGTACGTTAGCATTCCATTAACAATTTTGGTAATAATAAACAAGTTTATTGTGAACTTCATCCTTTGTTTTGAGTTTTTGTCACAATATGTTATGCAGTTCTGGCCTAAGTCTGCATCAGGGATGCTCTTAGAACTAATTGACAAAACTATTTGTAGTCGGTTCTTTGACATTTCTCCACTTACATTTTTATATTTTTATATTATTATATTTCCACAATAATATACATATGTATGTGACAAAGTATCAAAATACAAATAGCTTTTTCAAGTAATTTTGACATCACTTACTACATTCTTTCAACCAAGCATAAGCTCTTAGAACTGTTTATTTTGTTTATGTACTGCACGACAGAGCATTAAGGCATAACCTTCAGTGATACAGCGCTGCATTTGTTCATTATCTGGTTTATAGAAGAGCAAAATGTTAGTAGCCTGGCATACAATATATGATGAAACACAGAGAATTTGGGACTGTATGTCTGATAAGAAATGTTAGCCAATTCATTATTATATATGCAAATGTAAATTAGCATTGTGGCCACCCGTTTGTCACTTGACACAAAGGAATTTTGATTCCCTCTTCTTTCTCCTTGCCACAATATTCAATCACATTATATATGATTTCTCACACCCGCATATGTATAAAATGTTGTTACCCAGAAGATATGATTGGATCTAAACAGAGTGTACATACACTGGACCCACAGTGTATGTGCAATAAGCTCATGTAAACATCTCTATTGTTTGCATATTTTTGGTACACTTACATGCCTTTCCAATGGAGTATAACCAGTGCTGATTTATTGCATACCCTTCTGGGATGTTATAATTCCTTTGTAAAAGTATTTAAATTACAATGGAGAATCTTAGGAATAATTAACCCTTTAACTGATATGAATGTCATATGATGTCCATGTTAAAGTGTGGGAGAAGTGATATGGACATCTATAGATGTCCTCTGCATAAATACATTTAATGGTTATTTAATGCTAATTAATTTAATCTTTCTGTTTACCATAAATTTAAATAAATTCTATAACAGATAAAAGCTTACCTTTGAAAGTTTCTTTTTGAATAATACACTTCAAAACATGGATAAACACACAAGGGCACACCTCAACTTTCAAGGCAAATTATACTGGATTTCTTGTGAACCACTTTTTTACGACACAAGACATTTTCAAAATGGACAAGACTTTTTTGCTGTGGCTGGTATCCTTTTAATACAGTGTTTTCCTTCAAGTATAAGGAGTGCTGGGGTGGTGGATTCCTTAACTCCCATATGAAGAGGTCGCCAATTAGGCTGCGAGCTATTGAATGCAAAAATCATTGTCTTGCTTGAGTTTAGAGCTCTCCAAATTACTAAACAATTGTATATTGTCATATCAAGCTGGTGTAAAAATACATTTTATACCATTTAACTTTTTTTTCATAAAGAGGCATATGCTTATTACACAAATATAAATACTTGCAACAAAAAGCTTCACTTATTAAGAAAATGGTGTTAATTCTTCTTTCTTTCTTTAGATAAGTGAAGATTTTTGTTAGAAATATTTATATTTGTGTAATATTCATTGCTTCACTGTAGCTAGCTTCATTTTCTACATAAGATTGTAATACCTGAACTAGATCCTCACTATACATATGCATATTGTATTCCTGGATAATATAGGGCATGAAAATTGACATATTGTTATGAGCATTTATTTTTGAGTGCCAATCATGAAAACCTTAGAGCTGTAATTGGATAATACCATTACTATCCTCCTGTTCTGCCAAGCAACATAGGTCAAACATCTTTAGAGCCTTTGTATTCACAACTTTTAGCAAACCAATACAATTTTAATGCAGTGTTCCAATTAATTTGTGTAAGGCCATGAATAATTTAGGGGAGCTGTACCAATTATTGAAATATACAGTTCTAACCTGGTAAAGTACAGGTTCCATCAAGTGCATTGCTATGAAGACAAATAACCCCAAATCTGTCTCCAGCATTGTCAGTGACTCAAGAATCAGCTGATGATGGGAGCAACAGCTCTTGAAACATGTCCTGTGAAGAAGTGTTAGTGAAGCAATGTGTCAATATCTTCTCGATTCACTTTTATTTTAAAATGAAGGAATTGCAAAATGCTAGTAAACCTGTTATTTGACATGTTATTTCCCAAAAAATGGAGTAACTAGCATGTCATCTGTACACCAGTACATGTGTAATGTAGGTTTACAAATGACACTCACACTGTCCACTTCTTCCTCACTGCTATACCATCAACACCTCTCTCAAAATCTGAAAACTTGTCATCTGCATCTGCTCTTGGCTCTTGGCCTCATTCAAATCACTGTCAAACAGCAGAAAGTTCTCCGTATTTTCTGAAGTGGTATCAGAAACCCATACACTTCCTATGCAAGCTAATTTATCCACTACGTTACCGGAATAAGCCATGGTTATCATTGAAATTTAACAATTTTAAATGTAAAATAAAAGTGAATCGAGAAGATATTGACACATTGCTTCACTTACAGTGATTCTCAATTCACTTTTATTTTAACTTGTGCTTCACTGTCTCTATGCTACTTTCAATTTTTATACTTTGAATTTTAAATGTGCTTTTCAGTTAACTCCCGATAGCTAAAAGAAATAACTCTGAACCCCAAGAGAGTCTAAATAACTGAGTGAAAATAACAGACTGCTATATACTATGACTGCGAAATATTCTAAGATGTACATACAGATGCTGACAGAGAAGTTTGCTTTCTTTGCAGTTTGTGACACAACATATACAATGAAGTGTTGTTTAGTGTCATTAATCGACTCCCTTTAAATGTAATTTAATATACAATGATTCTCACGTAGCAGCATAAACTGAACCATAAAGCCTACTACTTCTCTTACAGAGCTATATATATTCATATAATTTGTATGCACACAAAACAAAATGACTCACAAATTAGATGCGTTCAACACACAGAATGACTTTTGCTACAGTGAAATAAAATAGTTAAATTTCAATGAATTCTGAATATAGTATCTACTTTAAAGATGCCATAGATTTATACTACCTGAGTTTTAAACCAGTTTTGCGTCGTTAAAATAACTTAATACTGAGGATACAAATGTGTATTTATGAAGCACTTTTACTGCATTTATACAATTTAAATGTCTTGCATTGTTTAATGGGTATCAATTCCCGGCATATGCAGGGTTTAAATAGCCATCACTGAAACATACTCCAAGTAAATCAATATTTTCAGAGAAAAAGATTTTACCACTACCTTGCATTTATATTTAGTGATACTATTACTTATACATGCAAATAGTCATATGTCAAAGCTTAACAAAGTTACCACTTAGAACATCCAATTTGAGACATTTACAACAACATAGGGTCAGTAAAAGTAAAATTCTGTATCCCATAAGGGTGTTAATCTTTATAATGATCTTCCTGTTGCTGTTAATGTCTTAAAAATTAAGCTATTTAAAATAAAGTTTACAATTTCACATTTAAAACACATGTTCTATGCAATTAATGAATACATTAACTTTTCCTTTTAATTTTATTTCTATTCTTTCACATGGAATTATCATCATTTATATCATTTAATGTTCTTTTCCTTGCAGTTTTTGTACATGATTAATTAGGATTAGGGAGCTAACAAAACCTTGTATACTCTCATGTAACACTCGTGATAAATAATATGCCTGCTCTTCCTTGTTTGCTTATCAATCAATCAATCAAACAATAGATTCACCTACCCATCCATCCGTCCATGATCTATTACAACCATAGAGTTAAGAAACTGCTTCTACAACCTGAATATAGTATATTACTCAAACACCCATTAAAGACTACATAAAATTTAATTATTTGTCACAAAACTTCACTTATCTTTTAAGAAAATTGATGAAAATGTTCACAGACTGATGATGTAAACAAAATTTATGAAGCTAGTCTCTGAATTCTGTGGACATTTTCATCAATTTTCTTAAAAGATAAGTGAAGTTTTGTGACAAATAATTATATTCATGTAGTATTTGTTGCTTCACAGTTGCTAGCTTCTGTAATGTTAAAAAGCAAATTGGTAATGAGCAACCCTATATTATTTACTAAAAATGCATAAAAATGATGAGAGCAAGCAGCTAATTTTAATAATATACTTGCATCAACCCATAAATTATTGATATGTTTAATGGAAGATTCTAATATATTTGAAAAGTTTGATTCTTTCATCAGACAGAATTCCTCGATATTTTAGGTTACAATCAGATTTCAAATCCCACCAGAAGACAACGCCACATTTAAATTCATCACAAAATCAACAGATGGTAGCAGCAACTACAGAACTACCCACACCACTGGATCAAGCTTTAGTCACATTAGAGCAGACGATGCGAACGATGCTTCATGAAACATGTCCTCATTATAGGTACATAAGTGAAGCCGATGTGTAATAAATATGACTAATCTATAATTTAATAAATGAAGATTTATTCAATAAACAAAATAGTTTTACAGTTGGCTGCTTTAAGACTATGTAACTTATATTTTAAATTATCAGGCACTACGTTCAAGAGCCATTGCTTCCATTTTCTACCTCAGAGGTCCAACTGCCTTTACTGATTGTAGTTCTAGGCTCTAATGATCTTAGTAGTTGTGTGTCCTAAAGTCCTACTGTTACTGCCCTGATTGAAGTTAATCATAACCTTCTCTCCAGTGATGAAATAATGAAGTTATCTGCTAGCAGTATTTCAAAATTGATTAGACCATCCTTGTGCTTCCATATTAAAATATTTTCCAAAATTGGGAGTTCACTGTGGCCTGTCATGCTTTTTAGTAGTTTTGTATCTGGATCTACTTTATGGTTTTCATGTCAAAATTGAAATGCTGCTGTGGACTTCTCTTTTTATTTTAATTTAACGCTTTTGAAGCGATCTTTGGGTTTGGTTTTTAGACTTCCATTTGCTTGTCCTATGCAGAGCTGTTCACAATCTGTATAGTTCATTCTATATACTCCAGATCTAGTGTTTGATTGATTTTCATATTTTATTTTCAAATTTAGAAAGTTTATTACCAAGTATTGTTTATGGGAGATAAGTTGATATTTTGCTCTCTAAGAATCTTGATGAATTGTAAATACATTTTTTACAAACAAGTCAAATAATTTATTTGAACATAAGTGAATTTTTTGAAGTGTTCTTGCTATCTTACTCTGTGATGAGGATAATGGTTGCCTTTATGATTCCCCCCCACCCTTTTGCTTTTTTCTTTTGCTTTTTTCTTCTGCTCTGTTAACTATTGGTTTTAGTTCTTTGAAATCAGATTGATCCCAAGTACATTAGCTACTAGTGTGTAAGGCCATTTATTATTGCTTGTTTATGTGAAACTGGGTTGTAAATTTCTGTAGATTACAAAATTTGTCTTTTAGTATTTCTGACGACTTTTAGGTCCATTAAAGGGGATGTGAAACTGGGTTACAGCTGTCATTTCTAATACAATTTTCAGATAGAGTTGGCTTTTGAAAATTTCAAAATTTATCTTTTTGTATTAGGTTCACTAAAGGGGTGGTCCATTGGTGGTTTTTACCTTAGTGAATTTTATGGTTTTTTTCTTTAGGTAAAGTAGTTTCATGGCATCATTAGTTTGAAACTATTGCACAATTCAGGTGGCAAGTGTCCAGATGAAGACCCGTATGACTGCCAAACCAACAGCCAAGGTTTCCAGGAGGGCGATCTGATATGTCTGTATCATCCTGTCTGTATCGTGGACTAATAGGCATTGCCCAACCTTCAACAGTCATGGCAAGCTTCATACCACGTAGTGAAAAAGATCAACACCACAGCTGCCCAAGGGAAATTACTGGTGGTATACTCAAATCATCTGACTCACTATAACAATGCTGGTTGGCGCAACTAGGCCAGAGGAGGGAGCGGTGTCACAGCAATCACAAAGCTAATTACCTGATATGGAGCAGTTAATCATACCAACTTAGTTAATGACTAACTACCAGTAGCCTGAGCACTTAGAATGACAGTCACTGTGTGCCTCCTTCCATTCTGGATGATTTATTTTGCACAGATCAAGTACTTTCACTTTCCAGAATATTTGTTTTAGTGTTGAACCTTACATTAGGAGCTGCGGAGTGCCCAGCAAAGAGATTTTGAGCAGGCAAATGACAGTAAGAGTTCATTGGTACAGTGGAGCTGAGTGGAATTCAGTTGCAAATTATGACTCAGAAGTTAGTTATGATTTGTTGTGATTTGATTTGATAGATCAGTTGTGTTTTGTTCTGAGTAAGTGCAACAGTGTCAGAAGTGCAACATTTGTACCATGCTAAGCAATGAAGAGATAAATAAAATGTAGTTAATAGAAACTGGCGTTATCATCTGTTACAATATCCATAATGATTTTTCCTTCTCCAGGCACAACATATGTAAAAAACATCACACTAAAACTTAATGCAATCCCAGCCCTTATCCAGTTGCAATGTTGTGGTTAATTCTCCTCCAAACTTTGGCTGTATACCAGAGATGAATGTTTCTGCAAAAAGAGACTTTAGGCACTACAGACTGTCCCAACTATCTATCAAAGGTTAGTGAAAATGTTCTATAAGAAGGTCAAAATGTGATGTGTCTCCAGCCAGATTCTAGATTCATCTCAATGTGGGCAGGGTAAGGACCAAAATGCATAAGAAAAGGCTGGGTGTAGAAAAAGAAGACAGTCTTCCGACATAAAAGCAATGCTCATGTACACAATTGCTGCAATACAACCAATATAATTTTGTATTTTGCTGCCACATCTACTTTATTTCTCTGACTTAGCCCCATTAAACTTCCATCTAAGCTGATAAAGTTCTTTGGCAGTGAGAAATTTTTGTCCAATGAAAAACTTTCCTTTGAGGCATACTGTGCAGGCCTGGAAGAATCTGACTTCTGTGGTGGCATAAAAGTATGGAACATAACTGAATTAAGTGCGTAGATATGAACGGTTGAAAAATAATAACATTTCAAACACCTGTGGCATCATTTTGTGTTTCATTACTAGAATTATTAGAATGATCTTATATAAAACCTTCACTTTTTCCAAAACCAAAAGATCAGAAAATAAATTTGGGAAGCTTATGGTGAAGGAAACTATACTTTCAGATTTCAGTGTAATAAATTCTGAAGTAGTGATTTCTGCATTAAATCTCTTCCACTCCTTGTATTACAATAAAAATAAAAGCAAATCCTATGTCTCTCAACTACTGCGTCATCGAAAAGTTGCTCCATACCTTCCGTATAACCAAGATTCCCCTAGAATTGGGAATTCTGGTGGCGGCACCGGAACACAAGCACGTACATCAAGCTGACTAGCACAATGACTCACTGGCAGTCGGTGAGTAAGTGCTGAATGGGATGCGGAAAACTAGGGATGCCTAACTTTTCTCGAGTGGTAGGCTAGTACCCACTGTGGAGGGAGTTGTTAATGACCTGTTACTTCACAAGCTTGAATGAATAGACTTGACATACCTGGTTATCACGAAGTGGTGGTTTGTACTTGTGCTGCAAAGCAGCCTTTACTAGATATGTAATTGCTTCAACACCCCATTCTCTCATCCTTATATGAGGATGCTGACAAACTTCTAACAAATGATTGGTCAAAGGTCGCCATAACACCTCTACACGAGGTAAATTCACCAATCCAGTCTCAAGCAGCTTTGCCACTGCAAACAGTGATGGTTCCTGTAATAAATTGCATTATCTTAGACCTGAGATAACTTAAGATTTAACAGTAACTTACAGAAGCTGTAATATTCTTTAAACTAATAATAATTTTTCTTTTTTCCTCCCTTACATCACCAATCAAGGTGTTAGGTAATTCGGGTTCCACTAGCCCAGAAAGTTGGGGCAAGGGAATCCGAAGCACTGAGCCTGATAAAGGAACAAGGGTTGAGGAGCCAGCTCAATGCCTGGGATGAGAGCAAGAGAAGTGGATGATAGTGTGAGGGTGAAATGAATGATAGGAAAGATGAATGATGGAGCAATTGGTGGAATGATGGCTTGGGAAACCGGAGGCCCTGGAGAAAACCTTCTCCAGCACTCTGTTGTCCACAAATCCCACTTTGTGATCACCTAGGATTGAACCCGGGCCACCTTGATGAGAGTAAAGGATTTCTAACCACTCGGCCATGGCACAGCAAATTAATAATAAAAATAAAAATAACAAAAGTAACAACAATAATAATAATAATAATAATAATAATAATAATAATAATAATAATAATAATAATAATAATAATAATAATAATAATAATAATAATAATAATAATTAATAATAATTAATAATAATTAATAATAATTAATAATAATTAATAATAATTAATAATAATTAATAATAAATAATAATAAATAATAATAAATAATAATAATTAATAATAATAATAATAATAATAAATAATAATAATTAATAATAATAATAATAATAATAATAATAATAATAATAATAATAATAATAATAATAATAATAATAATAATAATAATAATAATAATAATAATAATAATAATAATAATAATAATAATAATAATAATAATAATAATAATAATAATAATAATAATAATAATAATAATAATAATAATAATAATAATAATAATAATAATAATAATAATAATAATAATAATAATAATAATAATAATAATAATAATAATAATAATAATAATAATAAAGTACCCATTTTCAATTTTTTTTTAAATTAGATAACACCATATTTGCTTTCAAACTGGATGTGAGACAAGTAAATGTATTCAAATAAACTAACCAAAAAGACAGTTTTGGAAAAACAAAACAGTGGCTGGAAGCATAATTATTCAGGGTATCAATTTTAAGAGTTGCAACCATTTTGGGTGATGTTTAAAGATTGCATAAATGAATGGTTACCATGCTTAGAGAAATTTAATATTCTTTCTCAAGAAAAAGAAAGAGAATAATGCATGTTAAAATATGAAAGCAATATTGTTTAGAAGGTGAACATTGAAGAGTAATTCGTCCTCCATGGTTTCGGGATAACATGTTATCCTCTGATTCCAGAGGTCATGGGTACCCACAAAGCAAGGGAAGCTCCAAGTAATAATTTTCATTAAAATAAGAGAGAATAATGAATTTTATATATGTGCAGCCATCTAAAATAGCAAGCATGGCCAACAAAACAATTTTTGCAATCTATGACACCCACATAACCATGGAACTGTATCATATATATGTTTTTCAATAAAATGGTGCATAAATGTTTTAACACCTTTGCTTTGCATGCCAATATCATTATTAAGAAGGTTTTGTCTTGTCACTTTTAATTTTATTTAGTTCTTCCTTATAACCCAAAGAACTAATGCTATTCTTCAGTACTTGTACAGTCACACAGAGGCCTTTCTTGCACTGCTAGATTGTTGCTTCCCCTCTTCACTCAGACGTTCCAATTTTTCCTAAAGCTGGCCCACAATGCATCAATTGTTAATTTAACATGGAGAATGTATGCAATTCACACACTTTTGCTAATAACTTAAAACTTCACAAGAACTTCCTATTTCTCACCACTAAATACCAATCTACATAAAATACTACTGCTAATGCTACTGAAATATACTTAGAACTGTATTTAAAAGCACCACATAAAACGAAAAACAAAAAAATAAACTTTCCTTCACAGATTACAGAGACTTCATGTGACAAAATTGTCTGCACTTGCTAACTACTCAAGTTGTGATTGCTTCCGGAAACCTACAAAGGCATGGTATTCACGGTTATGAATGCATGAATACAGATATATTCAGTAATGAAAGAGCTCACAAAACTGGTCACTCAAGCATTAAGTACAACTGTCTGCAGCACTGCGGATGTTTGCGAATAAATTTTGAAAATGTATTCACAGCAAATAAAATATTGTTTGGCATACATTTTGTGCTATTCTTCTTTTTTTCCCAAAGTTCTTGGTGAAGAAGGCTTCCAGCCTTAATACAAAAGTGAATCCAGCCTTCTTTGCATGCTTCGCCATTGATATTAGCATAGATCTGTGGATGAACAGATCACAATTCTGAATCAAAAAATGAACCAAGGAAATAAATCAATTTATCTAAACTTTGCGATACACTCTCCTTAAATGATCAAACCAGTTTATTGCCATCTTGAGCTGCTATTTTTGATACACATTAAAGTTGAAAACAATACAGAGGGTGAGTACATTCTATCAGATTCCAAAGCATCTGTTTCTCAAGAATCGCTTTTGCAGTCCACCATCAGTATATTTTTAAGTGGTGGAACTTGAAATATGATTCACTTTTAATGAATTTGTAGCATTCTGAGAGCGAAAGAAACCAAAGCCTGAGTCAATAAGTTATCAACAGGAAAATTTGAACAGTTCACTTCCAATCTATGAAACTTAATTCACCTAATAAATGGCTAAATCTGTGAACCACTATTTCCTCATATCCCAATGGGCATTGAGCTCAGAAGGACAAGATAGGAACTTACAACAAAGGTAATAGGCAATCAGTTTCCCACATCTGGAAAAGGTCAATCAATTTCAAATTTTACAAATCTTGGACTGCCATTCTCTTTTATCATAAATATTATACTGTCTGTGTAACGAAAGATGGGACTTCAGTATATTTTGTACAGTGTAATATAATGAAGTGAATGGAATTAAAAGAACCAACAAATTGCTCATAATTAGAAAACTGTATTACATATAAAAAGAAGAGTAAAGAAGACGAAAAATTGTGCTTTGTCCTAAACGCATGCTATTTGTATATAAAATCCCAAATTTGTGTAAAAATTCATTTTTTGAAATGAAATTTTTATATGTCCTAAATCAGACATAAAATCTAGACAGTCCAAATAAAATTTGGGAGAGTAGCAATTCCAAACCTAGAGAAAACATTAAAATACTCAATTTTTTTAATGTATACAAAAATGAAAAAATATATTGTATAAAATTTCATTACACTTATAATTAACACAATCATTTACAGATTAAACTTTTCAGTTACCCTATTAGAATATGCAAGTTCCATAGCTTCATGTGAAAGTTTACATAATGCATCAATTAAATGATGCAAAGCCACATCATCCAAATACTGGCTTGATTCAAAGAGACGACTTAACATTGTAGATAGAACAGGTAGATCAGCCATTACTGCAGTTGTTATAACAGCATTTGAATCAGCAGTTGTACGACCAGCTTTCAGGCTTCCACCAGTAGAAGGCTTTAAACCCAGTATCCATACCAAGTGCTGCAAAAATTGACATTAAAATATTAATAATACATTTTTTTAGTTAATTGATGGAAATTAATCATTTCTCCACACTAGCCATATATAGGCTAAGGTTTTTGATAGATAGAGTCAACATGAAAAATCCCAGCCAAGGCATTGAATTTTTCATGTTGACTCTATTAATAATACAGTTTGTAAAAATGAGAAGAGCGTTCTGATCACTTCCTAAGAGCTAGCTGTTCATTCACAATAAAAGATAAATGTAAATGCAACATAAATGCAAAAGCTTGCGACCAATTAATTTAATGAGGGCCATTTATAATGAAAATGCAAACGTTAACAAAACACATTTTGCAGATTCAAACACATATTCTTGCAAACTACAAGCTACACATTTGCATTTATGTAAAACGAATAAATCCACCAATCATAAAACAGTGGAAAATGGCTGCCTTTGATGAAAATCGTATTGCATTGTATTAGAGCCATGCTTGTCTATATGACAAAACGGATAAATCTTATAAAGACATAGCTTTGAAAAATAACATCTGGACATCAACTTCACTTTATATATTACATATATCACATATAATAGTATATATTATTATACATAATTATAGTTAATATTATCAATAGCAGTTTATATAATAGTTATGTGTTATATTATATAGTACACTGAGTAAACTGGTTATTGCATAAAATTTGAACATGCATGAATGTTACTTCATGATTAGGAGCCATTTTAAATCTTGTAATTTCTGATTGGCTATAATTACGTTTCTGTTTTCTCATTGTAATGCTTTTCTATGTTTATGATTACAACATAGGTTTGCGTCCTTCTGTAAACTTTTGTGTTTTCATTGTGAATTGCCCCTAACTGTATGCATTATAATTAGTCTTGATTTCTGATTTATCAACTCTCAACTCTGTAACTTAAACCTAGAAGCACTACAGTAAAACCTTGTTTACCCATATCAACTGGGACCAGTGCAAATCTGAGTTAACAAACATCCAGGTTATCCAGTGAATGACGGAAAAACAATAAAAATACATGTACGACATTACCAAAATATTTTTAAACACTTCAGGATGGTCATTTAAACCCTGCATGGCCCAGGAATGGATACTCAATAAACAGCACAACACATTTAAATTAAATGCTGTACAAATGTTTAATAAACACACATTCATATCTTCCATATTTATTAAGTTATTTTAGTAAAACAAAAACAAGTTTAAAGCACATTAAAGGCAGTATACAACTATGGTATCATTAAAGAAGAGAATATTCACAAATCGTTGAAATTTCATTATTTTGTTTCACTACAACAAAAGCCATTCTTTGCATCGAGCACGTCTAATTTGTGAGTCATTTTGTTTTGTGTGCATATTATTTATATATGTACATATTAGCTGTGTAAGCAAGTACTCTGCTTCAAAGTCCTAGGGTTCAGTTTATGCTACTATGCGATAATCATTGTATATGTTGTGTCACACAGGCTGGAAAGGAAGAAACTTCTCCGTCAGAATCTGTATGTACCACTTAGAGTGTTTGACAACTGTTTATAACCTTAAGCTTATGCAGCTGTTTTCATGCAGTAATTTGGTTATTTGGACTCCCTCAGGGGTCAGAGTGATTTCTTTTAGGTATTGGGAGTTAACTGAAAAACACATTTGAAATTGTTAAATTTCAGTGCTGGCCATGGCTATTGTGAATAGCAATTTATCTTCTGTAAAACAACCGCACGCTCCCATCTAGCTACCGCCCCATTTGCCTGACGAAAGCTGATGGTGGTTAACTGAAGGCGAGCCATAGCTTTTGTTAGCTTGTATAGTAAAACCATGTTTAGCATAGTAAATGAACTGCAATTAAAAATGGATATGGAAAAAAACTTGTAGATAAAAAACTAAAATCATTCAAACTTCAAAAGAGATTAAAACAGATCACAGCTCTCACACCAATAAAACAAGAAATTAGATTTGCTAAATTTACTTACCATCCCTGGGCCACAAAAAAGTTCCAAAAAATATTCAAGAAATACAATATAACATTGGCACCAAAAAACAATTACAACATTAAAAACCTACTTCACAGTAATAATACTGATAAGATAAAACCAGAGGAAAAGTCAGGCATTTACAAGATTAAGTGTAAAGACTGAAAAAATTTACATAGGGAGGACAAAAAGAAACATAGGCACTAGAAAGAAAGAACACTTCAGGCACTTAAGATACAAAAATATTGATAAGTCCGCAATAGCAGCTCATTTCTGGTCTGAAAATCATGAAATTGAAGATAGCACAGAATTACTAAAATACGTACAAAAACATAGTGAACTCGTCATATGGGAGAGAATATACATAGAAAAACATAAAAACCAACTAATGAACTTTGAAATCCCGCCAGAAGAGAATCCCACATTTAAGTTCATCACTAAATCAACAGATGGCAGCAGCAACTCCAGAATTACCCACACCACTAGATCAAGCTTTAGTCGCATAAGAGCAGAAGATGCAAACGATGATTTGCGAAACATGTCCTCAAAATAGGTACGAAAGTGAAGCAGATGTGTAATAAATACGACTCATCTAAAAATTAATAATTATTTCGCTTCACTGTGGTGTTCCAATACAGTTAAATCTCGATATACTTTCAATTGTTTGCATCAAAATATTGGTCCTACGAAATGTTACAGAGTTATGCTGGAAAAAAATTATGTTTAAGCAGTTCATTTTTGCAAGCACATTTTATTTATATACTTAACTATTTGGCCTGAATTTTACTACTACCACACGTTGCATTATATTACTGACTCCATGGAATAGTACAGACTGAGCTAAATCAAATTTCTGCTAAATAAAATTACAAAATAAGTTAATAAAATAAAAACAAAGAAATATAAAGAAAAACAAAGGCTATTGGAGGGAATGTGTAGACGTGATCTCATTACTTTTTGTGTACTTTCATTTAAAAAGTAAGCTTCAGCATCAATATAATAAAAAGTATCCTTATGAGGTGGTATATTTAATAAAATTAATCATCAATCTCTAGAAAATATTTTAATTTATTACTGCTTCCATTGGTATTTGAGTTGATTGATGAATTAATAATATTGAATCACTAAATTATTTATTTAGCATTTGACATACCTGTAACGTAGTGAGAACAAGGTGCCATGCTGTGCCAAGAATACTGCCATGACAATGTGCCAAACTGAGAAGAGCTCTCATACACTGTAGATTCTTTGCTGTTAGCATTACAGGTCCTTGTTGTGTGCCTAATAAAAATAATTCATAGATTACAATTATGAGCAGTCTCTTGAAGTCTGAATGAGAAAATTAACTATCTCTGCCCTTCTTGTACCTTTCTTCTAAGGGTCAGCAAAGTTTACAATGAGATACAATTAAACACATTTTAACCGCTTGCCATAACTGTATTTCTTTATGTGGGAAAATTGAATTATTATTAATATTATAATGCATTAGCCACATATAACTGTAAAGACAGTTGAATAGGTCAACATTCACACACATCTAACCTCTTTATTAAAATCTTCTGAAATTAATATTTCACAGTCGGCATTAGGTTTTGGACCTAAAACACACTTTTAAGTCCTAAGTTAACCAGCCGAAAACATATCACATGGTTTGCAAGAGCATATATTGTGCTTCTATTTAGAATGGTGTCACAATATAGCAACTAGGTAAGCATGTTTCGAAAACTATGCAGCATTTAGTCAGGTTATGTTTATTATTACAGGAATCACTACTATATGATTTTTATTACTACAAGGAGCAATTTAAGATGTTGCAATAATGAAGTTTTTTTTTTGAGAACTTACAGCAATAAACAAGTTAACACACAACATTGTAGAAAGATTCAAGTAAAGTGCTTTTAGCTTATCACTGCCATAATGTATAAAAGATGTATAGCCACTTTTGGGTTGCTATGTAAATTTCAGATAACAATTTTTGAAAATATAGTAATCTACTTTATTACTAAAAGATGGGGAAGAACATCTCTGAGTTAATATGAAATAAAGTGTACCAAATATTCTATACTTATGATTGAGAAAATTCACAACTCATTAAAAATTATACTTCAACTGACATAAAACCATATCAAATCAGACAAGGTACACACGTCATACTCAGCCATGAAATTCCAAGTTAAATGTGTTTGGTTGTAGTACCAAAATATACAGATTTCAGCAATCAACAAATACAACATAAGAAGCACACTGAAATACTGATGCACTGTCAACCATTTGCATTGTGCAGATTATTCAACTAAATTATACTTATCAAACATACTCTTTTTGCTACTTCTTTCGCCTTATAATCACACTAGCAGCAAATGCACTTGAGGTTTTCCTACACAGAAAGTCCATAAACAGGTATGACAATCAAAATTCTTCTCCCTAAGAGTTTCACATATTTCTTTTAATTTCTATCCCTAATACAAAATTAGGCATGCACACGTCCACCTCTAGTGTGACATAATTAAATACAATTACTGACAAGAACTTTTATTTTTATTTCACATATTTTCTTTTTTCTAACTTCTGTTCCTTTTTCATTTCAAGAAAATTGATAACTAAACTCATGGGTCAATTAAGTAACTCATAATGCACAATAAAACTAATAAATGTAACAGTATGTAAATTTTATAATTGATGAAGAATTAATAAGGTGAAATGAAAAACAGAATCCTCTAAATATATTTTCTAAAGTTGTGGGAAAGTTAAGGTCGTAGGTGGGTGATACAATAAAAGTAGATTTTGATTATGGGTAAAAGGATATTAAGTACAGGTAATTAGCAATGGCCGGATTTTCAGGCCAATTTGTAGAATAAACCTGGATAATTACACAACGGAAGGGATGTTGGTAAGCAAAGTTGTCAGATTAGGTACACCAGCATACCATGGGATTCTTGGAATGTGAGGTTGAATTTCTTAGAAATTTATAGACGGGCTCTGAGTTGCAAAGCACCAGGTATTACAAAAGTGCAAGTGTTGTGGCAAAATAGGATTACAAGTTTGGAGTGTGGACTCAAATTCATTAAAAAAAATGGGAGGTGCTAGGAGAATTTAAGCTTAATACCTTAATTTTGAGCAGAATTTAAAACTTTTTTGTCTTATCGCTGGTGTGCAAATACCAAGCTAGTTGGGAAGCAGATTTGGCATCATTCCTGCCTATGTGACAGAACCACATGCATTTACTTGGTAGAGAATTCTATGTCTTCGTTGCTCTATGTGCTCTTCATTGCTATGCTTCGTTGCTCATGTAGTTGCTCTATGTGCAGAAGACTCTGAACTTCCCAACTGTTGTGCTAATTTTGGGAGGGATATGGTTGGTGAATGTTCAAAACATGTGCCCACAGATTAATACCAGATTATCAACTCCATGGTGGGAATTGAAACCGCATAGGGCACTCTTCCTGACCTTTCGGGTGCAAGCTATTGGAACTAATGATTTCGTCGGCAATGCAGTGAGCTTCTATTTTGACCAAGATATGGTACATCTGCCTCCCTCCGCCCTTCCCTGCCCGCGTTCAGCAACTGATAGAATCCAATTTCTGTCAAAGTTGACATTTCACACACTAATGAATAGTTTACGGCACAATTCATTTATCACATATTAGCATAATACACATTGAATACGATCAGTAAATGTGCGGTAAACTATTCATCAGTGTGCAAGATGTTACTTCGAAAGAAGTTGACCAATTAATTTCGAAAAAAAAGGTCTCATGAAGCAACCTCCAAACTTTACTTTTTTCCTGTTTCCATTAAGCATTATAGCTTTAATATTCCAGTTATAAATGAATAAGTATGTCTTTAAACAACAATTACAACTTTAATAAACATCTTGAGATCACTCAAGATGCTGTTGAGGTTATACAACACATCTGTATTCACTTTCCCTGAAGTGGGAATTCCAAAGCTTCTTACTGTAATAATTACAAGAAAGGTAATCCGACACTAAATTAATGCATTCTGTAGGTATAGGAAAACAGGAAAGGATATCACAAGGTTATGTGTAATGCAATTTCTTTGTACACAGAATAATGTTTAAAAATTCCATGGAAGAAACGTGTTTATAAAAAAAAACACATCACTAAAGAAGTGTATATATAAATTGTAAATGAAGATACCAGCTATGTACAAAAAAAATAGCACTATCTGTTCAAAAGGAGAACAAAGAAGCTCTGTTAATGTTTATATTTCATAAGAATTGAAAAGCTCTATAGTACATACATAATTTTCAGCACAAGTTTACAAAAGAATATTCAGAGAAAAACCTGAAATTTGTGATTGATTCATGACATTAATAATGAAGCAAAACCTTACAAATTAGTACATGAGGCAATGTCAGCAACTGAAGGCATAAATTTAAAAAATGAAACTATTATATATACTTTTAATCACTTTGGTTGAACTATCATTCACAAGTGCAGAATAAATTATTATGATTTGAATAACACAAAGTTCAATGGCTCTAAGAAAAATATTAAGTACATAAACTGATATATCAGTCAACTGGAGAATTTAATGTCAGGACGGCATGTTGGCCATGGTAGCTCAATGGGTTAGAGCGACTGGACGGAAACCAGGAGATCCGTGGTTCAAATCCCAGCCATGGAATTCAATTTTTCATGTTGTGTGAAGAAATTATTAATTTTCATCAATTAACATAAAAACTATCATTCCCTTAAAATTGTCCTAAGTTTATCTGTCTTTGCAACATAAGAATATTACCACCTTGAATTTGTAAATGCTTTAATGACGTATAAGCACAGTAATGAGTGCTGAAAAAAAAAATGCAGTTTTAAAAATAAAATTTAATGCACAGTATATTTTTGTATAGGACAAAATTTCAATTAGTTACGTGATTGTGAAGTATGATTTTTTTAATGTTGGTTGGTTGGTATCTAATGTTAAGCAGTTGGCAATGAAGCCATTTGTTCTCTTGAACTCCAGTATTTTTATGTTATATTGATATGTTAGCTAAATGTTGGACATCAGAGTACGTGGTTTCCATCCATATCTTCTTAAATGTACAGAAAGAACACTATACCACTCCTGAATAAATGTTTGTTGAGACAATCATGGCCTGTTGGAAGTGTTTTTATTTAACTTTTTGTAATCGTTTAAAATTGGGCACCATAAATGGCAGTTATAAAGGAACTGTTTGGATAAATGGCTTACTTTAACTTGGTAAGAGTTTAACAAATGTACTTTATAAGATGGCAGTAGTGTAAACCTCTTGATACATGACATATAACAGAATGTGTCTCACATAAGTAACTCAATTAAAGGTTACACTCTGAACTATTACTGCTGTGTGTAGTTCTAGTTATGCAGTGAAAGTGATGGAACTGTGTGTTTGAGTTGTTAATAGAAAATAATTTAATAGTCTAATTTAATTGCCCACACATCTAAGCATTATTTTTTTTTTTTTTTTTGATACTTCATAATTCCTTATCTGTTCACTGTAATGAAGCAAGAAGTGCATTATGTAACAAAATGAGTTCAGTTTTATCCACTTTTCAAAATCATGTGGCTTTGCATTACTGCATGTAATGATGGCTCATATTTTGGGTTGAGCAATTTTTTTCTATCCCGAAGATAGAGGGTTTCATCCCAACTTAGAACAATGACAAAATTCTTAACAGTAGTCAGTTTCATGTCAGTACATTGACAGGTAAAACTCCAGTACACCACACCAGTAATGGTATATCACCCTTAAAATTAATTTGTTAAAGCTTTTTCAAGATCAATTCTAATCCCACCAGATCTTTTCTAAGATGGTTATTCGTGTACATCATTTGGTGTAGTGTGTACATTAATATTACATAGTGATTACTGCATTAAACAAGATAAGTGAAGCTGATGTGTAAAAAATACGACTCATCTATAATTTAATAATTGTTTCGCTTCACTGTCGTGTTCCAATACAGTTAAATTTCGATACAGTATATTGCATTATGAAAAACAGATGCTGCCACAAAACAGTGCAAATACATCCTTATAAACAATTCATATATAATAGATTACTTAATCCAGGAAAAGTACTGTGGCTGAAATGAACATTAGTATAATGTGACTTTGTGGGTTCGTGAAATGATAAAACGAGGTTACGAAACACAAAAACTACACTTTATTCTCCTCGAAATACACTGTTCAACATTACAAAATTGCTAGAACCTCAAACTCTTTATTTTCTCTCACTCTACCCTCAACTGTCTCTCACTTCCGGTAACGATCGGCCATCATTTTTCATCGGCTTCGCGAGCCTACCACCAGGGTGACAATAAGTTTGTTGTACGCAAGTTAGTACAAGAAGCATGAGAGTTAAAGATTTGTGACAACATGCAAAGAGATATGTCTATGAAGCTAATAAGCAATTAAATTTAAAGGGAGTCGATTAATGACACCAAACAACACTTACTTTTAAATTTTTCAGGAACATGTTTCAGAGACTTTGCCTCCATCCTCAACCGGCCATCGACTGGTTCTCATTGGTGTAGTTGACGATATTTTGTCATAGGAAAAAAACTGTAGTCAAATTTATATTGGAAAAACCACAAGAAATTTAGAAACAAGAGCAAAGGAACACTTTAGAAACATAAAATATAAACAATTAGAAAAATCCTCAGTTGCCACGCATTTTTGGGAAAAAAACCACAACATAAATCCAGAACCAAAACTACTAAAACATACATCAGGAAAACAAGAACTATCCACATGGGAACAAATCTTCATTTCAAAAAATAGGAACAAAGTATTCAATTTCGACATCCCCCAGAAAGATTTGTTCAGCAAGTTCCTTGAACCGCCACCAGAGGAGACCTATGACAAAATATTGTTACCCTGGTGGCAGACTGGCGATGCCGATAAATAAATGATGGCCGGTGGAGATTCGGGAAACTTCGGGGCCGATCGTTTCCGGAAGCAACAGACAGTTGAGCGTAGTGTTTGAAAAATAAACAGTTTTTTGGTTATCTAGCAAATTGAATTTGTGAAGAGTATTTGCTACGAGAATAAAGTACAGTTTTTGTGTTTGTAACCTCGACCTTTATTTCACGAACCCACAAAGTCACAACTGGTGTCAGAAGTGGAACATACGACAATGGAAGCTGCATTGGCAAAGATTTTAGAGAAAATGGAAGAAATGAAGACGGCAAATGAAAACCTCGCTGCAAAAACAGAAGCAGCAAATAACAGCCTGGCCACGAAGCTGGAGACTACAAATGACAACCTGGCCGCAAAGCTGGAAGAAATGAAGATTGCGAACGAGGCCCTCGCCGCCAAATTTTAAGAACAGTTGGCCGGCGTGAGGGATAACGTGACGGAGCTGGGCAAGCGGATGGACCAAGTGGACGAGCGCGTCGAGGACCTGGCGAGCCGCATTGACGACCTGGAGGGAAAGGCCGACAGCAGCGTCAAGTCCCTGAACGCCATAGTAGAGGACGTCGTCGGCAGGAGACTGAAGGATTTGAAGGCCGACACGCCGGGACGTGACACAACATCTGCGCGCGTCAAACCGCCGAAATATGACGGCGCGTCAACATTTGAGGTCTTCCGCCGCCAGTTCGACACAGTGGCCAAGCACAACAGATGGTCACCGGAGGAGGAGGCCACACAGCTAATAGCCAGCCTCCAGGGGCGGGCCGCGGAAGTCCTAAACGCGGTGCAGACAGCGGCGGCGCCCAAGGACATCTGGGAGACCCTGGAGAATCGTTTCGGGAACCACCGCTTAGCCGCAGCGTACCGCAGCCAACTAAAGGCAAGGTCACAGCAGCCGGGGGAGACGCTGCAGGAGTTAGCCATAGCGATTGAGCAGCTAGCTAGCAAGGCCTTGGTTGACCTGCCACTGGAGTTCGTATCCCGGGAAGCTGCCTACAACTTTGTCGACGGGGTACGGGACACGCAGATTCGTCAGCGCCTAATGCTCGGCGATTATAAAAACATCCACGAGGCGCTGACAGCGGCATTAAGGATGGAGGCGGCCAAGGTAGCATCTATCCCGACGTCGAGAACGAGGAGTGTCCGCTACGCCGGAGACAGAAGACCAGCTGTGGGACGCCGGCGAACACCTAGTGGCCTGTGTTGGGGGTGTGGACAGCCCGGACACCTGCGGAGAGACTGCCCACACCAGGAAGAGCAGCCGGAAAACGAGTAAGGGCCGTCGTGGAGAGGGGCACGTCGGCGCCATCACCACCATCCCCTCGAGTGACACTGCGCGCCGTCAGCCGGCGTATGGATGACAGCCTCATCGCGGATGGTTGGGTAAGAGGAAAGCCGTGCCGCGTGCTGGTGGACACCGGGGCGGCCGTGACCATCATCAGACCTGACGTGCGAAGGGTTTGCCGACAAGGAAGCCGAGCCGACCATACCAGCTTGTCACGGCATCGGACGACACCTTGCCTGTGGAGAAGGAGGCCCTGCTGGAGCTGACCTTGGGACGGAGTGCCGTGCGTCTGTGGGTGATCGTCACGAAGGTGGCTGAGGAGGTGATTCTGGGACTGGATGCCCTCAGGAGCCACGAGGCGACGGTCGACGTCGGCAGGAAGGTCCTGAGGCTCAACGGAGAGGAGGTTATACTCCGTCAACCAGAAGAGCGCCTTGGAATTTGCAGGGTCATCTTGAACGAAGACGTGGTTGTCCCCGCGAGGAGCGAGGTGATGGTGACGGCACGACCGGAAGGCCAGACAGCACGTTGGGTCCAGAGGCAGCAGGAGTACGACTTCACCTCGGAACATCGCAGAGGGAAGAGTCACAGTAACGCAGACGCTATGTCCCGAAGACCCTGTCCAGAAGAGTGCGGCCAATGCACAAGAGTGTAGGAGAAGGAGCGTGCCGCAGCAGTTCGAGTAGTCACGGCAATGCCTGCGGATGGCTGGGATAGCGCAGGCCTGAGGAGGGAGCAGCTGGCAGACGCAGACTTGGGGCCACTCTTGAGGGAAGTGAAACAGCCAGCGACCGAGTATGTGGAGAACCTGGTGGACCACCTCCACGACATGCACGAGACGGCTCGCCAGAACATCCAGAAAGCGAGCGACCGCATGAAACCCTGATACGACAGGCAAGCCAACAGCCAAGGGTTCCAGCAAGGTGACCTGGTCTGGTTGTATCGCCCGACCCGGACCAAGGGACGCTGCCCGAAACTTCAGCAGCCATGGCAAGGACCGTACCATGTGGTGAAGAGGATTAACGAAGTGGTCTACCGCATCCAGAAGGTGCCCCGAGGAAAGATGTTGGTGGTACACCTGGATCGTCTGGCCCACTACGAAGGCGCTGTTCGGGACGACCAGCCTTGAGGAGGGAGCAGTGTTACCCTGGCGGCAGACTGGCGATGCCGATAAATAAATGATGGCCGGTGGAGATTCGGGAAACTTCGGGGCCGATCGTTACCGGAAGCAACAGACAGTTGAGCGTAGTGTTTGAAAAATAAACAGTTTTTAGGTTATCTAGCAAATTGAATTTGTGAAGAGTGTATTTGCTACGAGAATAAAGTACAGTTTTTGTAATTCCTTTCTTGGAAGTGTTGAAAACAGTGTTGTTATGATAACTTAACTTTAAAGAGAGTCGATTAAAGACACTAGACAACACTTACTTTTAAATTTTTCCGGAAAAATTTAAAAGTAAGTGTTGTCTAGTGTCTTTAATCGACTCTCTTTCAAGTTAAGTTACAGTTTTTGTGTTTGTAACCTCGACCTTTATTTCACGAACCCACAAAGTCACAATATCATCAACTACACCAATGAGAACCAGTCGATGGCCGGTTGAGGATGGAGGCAGTCTTTGAAACATGTTCCGGAAAATTTTAAAAGTAAGTGTTGTTTAGTGTCATTAATCGACTCCCTTTAAATTTAATTTATTATAACAACATTGTTTTCAACACTTCCAAGAAAGGAATTGTAATAAGCAATTGTTTAAACATTTCTGTCTTTGATGACAGCTATGGCCTAAATTAACCCCACCCCAAAACAAAACAATTACAATGTCTAAATCCTGTTCAGGGGAGGATAACTACACCATGAATGCACAAAGCTAAAATACTGAAGAAATCACATAATGATATTCATAGTGTTTAACTTTGGCTTTATGTTGTTTTATATGAACACATGGAAATCAAATAACAATTACAAAATAGTTGTAATTTAG
This sequence comes from Mantis religiosa, assembly GCA_030765055.1. Lineage (NCBI taxonomy): Eukaryota > Metazoa > Arthropoda > Insecta > Mantodea > Mantidae > Mantis > Mantis religiosa. Next base: position 52,381,920 of record CM060948.1, on the reverse strand, counting down.
GAAAGCTATTTTTGCAGTAATTTAAACTGGAAACTACTTACCTTACATGGCCTGTTATATATGACTCAAATATTTTAAATTTAAAACTACTAACACAGAAGCAACTAATATATCTAATCAACTGCCTAAAATAACTTCACTTTTCCTGAAAATTTAGAACTTGTTGGTCACAACAGTCCTTAAAGTTTTTGTTAATTTTCCAATGATATTGAAATGAAACTCAAACTTTAAGAAATATTTGATGATATGCCACAATAAGTTGCTGTATAGGTGAGAAAGAAAGCTTCATGCTACATTAATAATGTTCCTGGAGATCACTGTACATCACCAAAACAAGAAACATACACAATTTCCTCTAATTCTGCACTTTCAATTTCTGCCATTGTATTCCTGGTAGCTTGAGATGATGACCACTAAAAAAACAAAAACAAAACAAAAACCCTTGTTATTGTAATAATAATTAAGTAACAAGGTTAATGAAACTAATGTTTTTGCATTATATATTTTAATCCCGATATATTGTGGACTAATATGACAGCCAGTAGTGGGGAAATCCAGCAAGGTTGCAGGAGAGGCGAAACACTGTGCTCCTAATGGAGCACACAGTTAGGGGAATCCAAAACCAAAACCTGTTTTTTAAGAAAACAGTCAAAAGTTTATTCACCAACAAAGCATACTATTCAATTCAGGAATACATGGATGATGCACTGTGACCTCAATTGTATCTTAGTGTCTGTTCAAATTTAGGAAAACTATATACTCTAGATATTGTACATAATTAATATTCTCTTGCTGTATTATACTTTGTAACATATTGTATTGTAAATATTCTAGACTTATTTCTGATGTTAAAGTCTAGGTTTAATATTTTGACGAGTCACCAATTTACGAGCACCTGCTCAACTATGTAAGTGTAATGTGACGAATAAAGTATTGTATTGTATTGATACATTATAAGGTGCTACATTAATCTAAAAAATTTAATTATAAATGAAAATGTATGAAGGTACAATTCAGGTTGTGTCTTGATATTAATTTTTGGTAGATAGCTACATGTTAATATCTTACTTACCAACAGATCTTTGTGAAAATCTATTCCCTTCCTTCTTGCTGCTCATAGGCCCACCCAGGTCTTTCAAATCTTGCAAATTTTACAAATTGGTGAACATTTCATTCAGGCTAATTTCGCTTCGCTTCCATACCGTTAAAACTTAAATTGCAATTTCTAGCTTTAAAATTTCGTTCAAATAGTACAGGTTAGCCAATGTAGTGTCTTATTCACATCGTACATAGAGCTCAAATAAGGTATAACATAGGCCAATAATATTATGGAAATGACCTCATATAGAGTAAAATAATACAATAAATATTAAATTTTGAACTAAATAAAGCTTATTTTTTATATTATTGATGACATTGAATATAGTTTGCATCTGGTTGTTATCGTACATGCAGCGCTCAAAATATAACTTTCGGAGGCCATTTAGGGAAGCTTGATGCAGAATCAGAAGTTCTTATCCCACTCGGCAAATGCTGCATGTGCCTATGTCGTCTAACTTTTCTTCTGTTAACACTGTATGTTTACACCTTCAGTTTTTGTTTGTTACAGAACCAGTGGTTTTGAAGTTCTTCACAATCTCGTGAATTGTAAATCCGGAAGGAGGCACTTCACTATGGAATGTATGAATATACTCTGTGTGAACATGGCTTGGTGATTCCCATTTATAGTAATTTTTATGCACAACAATGCACTGCTCTTGAGTCAAGTGTCTGTTCATGTTGATGGCTGGTACAATACTGCCGAGTGGAGTGGATGTCACTAGCCTCTGGTCATAATGACAGCTAGTAGTGGGGAAATCCAGCAAGGTCGCAGGAGAGGCAAAACACTGTGCCTCATTAGGTTATACATGAAGAACCCCGTACATGCAACCAGAAGTTCTTTGAAGCTTATTTAGCCTGTTAATTTTGTTTGCCCTGGGCTCAAAATACATTTTATATGCTCACAAAATGTATACATTGCATTTTAAACCATAATGTATTTCAAATAATATTTTATAGTGCAAACAGAAGAATCCAAGTTGTATTTATAAGCAAAACAATGGCCAAAAAAAAAAAAATGGGATGTTCAAGTTTCTCTCCCTGTGGAATAATGTTATCTTTTTCTTTTTAAGTTGAGTTGCAACACTGTTTGAAAGGGTTATTCACCTACTCCAGTATTTTTCACCTTTAGAACACTATGCAGACTTTATTTACATTTATTATAACCATTTAAAAAATATATCCAATTTTAGCATGTGTTAATTAAGTATTGTGCTACAAATTGATACATACTATTAAGACATAAATTTTGTTTAATAATTAACATTGAGCAAAGTTAGTATTTTATGCTAAGAAAGAGAATTTGAATATTAAAGACAATTGCTAATGTCACACACTCAGCTACTGACTATAGCAAGTGCAGTTTAAGAGTGAAATAATGACATTTCATCAAATAGTAAACAAATTACAGCATTACTACATAGGCTCCAGTTGAGCTACATAGTTATTTTGGTTGAAATAACATATATTATTTATGAAACTACTATTTTAAGTTACATAAGGATCACAAAAGGTTCCATAAAATCTGACTTTACAAAGTGTTAGGGGTTTGACTGCACAGATTTCAATGGCAACTTCCTGATGTTAAGCTGAAACATAAGTTCTTGTACCATTTTCCTCTATAGTGTATGGTTGCATAAATAATAAAATTGATCAAAGCTTGGATCACAAATATTGTTTCGTTTTGCAATAAGATTATTGAGGTAGAGCTACAAAAGATGAGTTATTTGTGTCTTTACCATATGTTGCTAAAATGATTTGTTTAGTCACAAAATTATATTAAAAGACTAGATTCCAGCATATCTATTGGAATACAGTTGTGAGCATATGCTTGGCAACCCCCATAACACTGGCATGCATGTATAGTGGAAGATCTGGAATGTTAACAGTAAATCTACCTGCTGTGACACTTTGACAACAGCAGGTTCTGCCAGTACTTCAGAGGCATTAAATACATTCAGAACTATGGCAGTCTTTACAAATCAAGAGTATGTATGCTTCTTGCCTATGGCAAAGCTGACTGCAACCTCATTAAGAACAATGCTTGGGATAACATTACCAATAGAAGGATTCCAAACCAAAGAGTAAAAGATAAGAGTCTAAAAGAGCACATTTTGAACATCTACTATAAATAGACATCATGTTGATGTTCAAGTTATTGAACTATTAATAAATTTACTGTTAGCAAATATTTTATATAGTTTTACACAATACACTTGAATGAGGTATTTCCATAATTAACAGTTGAATTTGATATCTTTGGTCATCAGACTATATCTAATGCCTAACTTTTATGCAGCTTTTAGTTTTGGTCTCTTGAATAGCTTAAAAGAAAATCACCCCAACCCTCTTTACTAGCAGTAGCTGATCAACACACAGGCACATGGTGAACCAGCTTTCAAGTGCTGGTCTACTTTAGACTTCCACCCGTTGCAAATGTGAATGCTTTCTTGGCTGCAAACAAAAACATTCACCTCTGAAATCCTACTCTGTTGCCAGACTGTCAGATAATGTATTCAGTAATGTTCATTTATCTCCTTTATCTTTCAAGATAGATGAAATATTTATGGGACTTTATTAAATCATCATATTTGGATTTTCCAGCTAGTAAAATCTGCGCACTCATACCCCTAACAACCTGTATACAATGCTGAAAGCATCAACAAAATGCCAACACAACTTTGGGAGAAAAAGTTTTGCTATGATTCAGTTTACAGAGTTAAAAATACAAGCAGTAAATTTAGTTGGAAATTAATCATCTTAGAGAACTTCATGAACATGCCATACCACATCTAAGAATATATTTACGATCACTTGATGAAATAAAAACTCAAATGACATTTGATTTTCTAAAAAATTAATAATTATATTGTTTTCCAAATATTCCCTCTTGGGTTCAATACCTTTTGTATTGGATGAAATCAGTCCTTAAAGCAGTGATGCCACTTTCAGAGACCATTTATAACACACCACTGCTTCATCTGATGACAAGAATGTCATTCCATGTATTTTATCTTTAAATTTTGGAAACAAAAAGAAATCACAATGTGCTAGGTCAGAGCTGTATGGTGGAGGACCCATGGTAATGGTTTTTATGGTATCCAGATATTCAGTTATTAAGTTTTGCATAAGCAACAATTCAGTGTAATGATGTAAACTTTACTGAGTTTTACATGAACGTTTTCAAAAATTTGCTGTTAACACATATTTGTATATCAACAGTAACAGTACATATATCTTTTAATGCTATAGTAGCAAAATCATATGTTTTAGAAAAAAGCTAACAACCATCTTCTTACCAGCCTGAAAATGAACGAGACTTTCATAGGCTTAAGTTCTGTTTGAAAGACGCATTGAAACGATAACATTTTCTTTTCAGGAAAATAATAAATCCAAGAATTGTCGATATAATGGTATGCCAAAACAAATATGAAGTGCTGCACTAGAATTTTTTCTGACGTTTTTCTGTACCAATCAAAGCATTGTTGTTTTTGATCAGGAATGAGTACGTGGAATCCATCGACAACAAAGTTTTCTCACATCTAACCATTTATGTAACATGTTTTGGATTTGATTCACTGCAATGCTCTATGTTGCCCCGACAAATTCGTAAGATATCTGTCAATCTTCTTCAAGCATTGCTCAAACAGCAGCAATATTTTCATCACTAACACCAGTTCTTGAGCATCTTTCACAAAATTCATTGCTAAGAAAACAATGATCTCTTTTGAATTCTTGTACAAATAATAAATTATGCCTTAGGTGGGACTTCTTTACCAAAGGCATTTCTTACCCAATCTTTAAATGCTTAGGCTTAGTGACAATTTAGAATTGTAAAGAATTAGAGTCCAGGTGCTCTAGTCAAATTCATTTTAGGGTGAACACAAAATTTTTGAATGCTAATATTAACATATTGTCACGGCAACAGGCATAAAAGTTTCGGCACAAATAAGGAAACAGTCGGCGGATAATGTTTCATGGTAATAATGAGCTTTGCTAAGCAGTTAACGATAGCGTGTTTAGTGTAAACAGATAGCGCCGGCAAGCAAGATAACTGAGGCAAAGGCCTTGCCAGCATAGATTAAGTTACGTTTCTCAAAGGTGATAGAATGTTCAAATTACGTCATTAGATGCCTTGTTTTCCAGAAACATCTAGTCATTGACAGAACAGTCTGAATGTGATATATAAGGGATTGTGACACGCCAGCAGGACAGTAGTAAACAGAGTGAGCTGTGTTGTTGTAACAAGAGCTAATGTAATCAGCTGTCACGGTTTGTTATTGTCATCGACCTTGGAAGACTGTGTATATGTGACGTAATGTTGTTACGTGAAAATTGAACAGTGTATTGCTATGGAAATAAAGGAGATTTTTAATTTCTGCAACTTGGCCTTTTAATTCTATGAACCCACAAAGTCACAATATTATCAACCCATTACATGGTAATCAACTTGTAAAACATTAGAAAGTTATATAGAATAAAAAGAAGTATTTCAGAAAGTGGAGTGCCATTGTTACTAAAATTAGGCAAGTGAGTCAACCATGTATATTGTGACTTTTGTGGGTTCGTGAAATGAAAAGTCCAATTACACCACTCAACAATGTTCTTTATTTCCACCGACTTACAGTTAAACTCTTGCCAATTACACAGAATTTCGTGCTGCACACAGCTACAATTTACCAGTCCGTCCGTTACAATTTCACTTGTCCTCGCGATTACATAAACTCCGATGCACATACCAGTTACGTACAGTCTTCCGTTGCACAATCCTTTCGTTCATTAACACGTCACTGACTAACACTGCCTTCTTACACCAAGAACTGTCCTCACTCACACACTAACCAACTGACTGACTCCCTGACTGACTAGCTGCAGCCCTTTTTATAAGCATCTCGCCGTCTTCTAGACGTTTCCAGATGATGAAAGATCCCGTAATTTCTGGAACCAGGTGGAAGAGAAACAGACCGCACAATTATGTTTCTTTCCCCAGTCGTCCCTGTCACCACTATAAGACAAACGAGGGGAGGGCGTAGCTAACATTGACCTCCCCCGTCTTCCGCTCCCAGCTGCTTTACAGGGTGTTCCAACGGTCGCGTTACACTGCTCCCGCCTCAAAGCTGTTCGCCCCGAACAGCCCCAACGTAGCGTGCGAGGCGGTCCAGGTGTACCACCAGCATCTGCTCGGAGTCTCAGCCAGAAGTAGCGCTGCCGTAGTTTGTGAATCATTCGGTTCGCTCCCAGGTGTCCTCCTGAAGTACCGGCGTGCACTTCCTCCAAGACTTCCGGGACCTTACTCCGGGGAAGTACCAACTGTCCTCTCTGCGCCTTCCCATCGGGTGACTCCCATACCCGGAACAGCACGCCCTCTCTGGTCTTCAACGAGTCCCATTGGGCCCAGTGCGACTTGTATGTGGCGCTCCTCGGTGCGATGTCCTCCCAGGTTGGTCTCGTCCCTGTGTCCACTTCCCTCAAGAGTGGCCCCAAGTCTGCGTCCGCCAGCTGCTCCCTCCTCAGGCCTGCGCTATCCCAGCCTTCAGCAGGCACTGCCACAACTACTCGGACTGCTACGGCACGCTCCTTCTCTTCCACTCTTGTGCGCTCATGGCCGTCCTGGATCTGCGGTAGGACACCTCCAATGTAATGGTCGCTAGCGTCGGTGTCCACAATGAAGGCGCCACCCGGTTGTGGGAAACCCAAAATTGGAGCACTGCACAGGGTCCCCTTCGGGTGCTGGAAAGCGTCTTCGGCGTCCTCCGTCCACACATAAGGCCGGTTTTCCTCCGTCAGGTGGGTGAGGGGTTTTGCGATGTTGTCGGCCTTTTCCTCTAAATCATTAAGGCGGTCGTCTACTTGACCCTTCCGCTTGCCCAGGTTCGCGACGTCATCCCTCACGCCGGCCAAACGTTTCTCAAACTTTGCGGCGAGAGCCTCGTTCGCCACCTTCATTTCGGTAGCCGGACCGTCATTCGCTGCTCTCATTTCCGTGGTTAACTCGGCCTTCACTTGTTCCATCTTCTCGGCGATGTTGTCCCTAGCCGTCCTGATTAGTTTCAGTTCCGCGGCCAGGTTATTTCTAGTCTCCAGCTTCTCTGTTAATTCGGCCTGCATTTCTTCCATCTTCCCGATTAGTTCGGCCTTCATTTCCATCATCTTCTCCAAAAATTTTTCCAATGCCGCGTCCATGGTTGTAATGTTCGGTGATGTTGTTTTCCCGCTTCCTGACACCAGTGTGACTTTTGTGGGTTCGTGAAATGAAAAGTCCAATTACACCACTCAACAATGTTCTTTATTTCCACCGACTTACAGTTAAACTCTTGCCAATTACACAGAATTTCGTGCTGCACACAGCTACAATTTACCAGTCCGTCCGTTACAATTTCACTTGTCCTCGCGATTACATAAACTCCGATGCACATACCAGTTACGTACAGTCTTCCGTTGCACAATCCTTTCGTTCATTAACACGTCACTGACTAACACTGCCTTCTTACACCAAGAACTGTCCTCACTCACACATTAACCAACTGACTGACTCCCTGACTGACTAGCTGCAGCCCTTTTTATAAGCATCTCGCCGTCTTCTAGACGTTTCCAGATGATGAAAGATCCCGTAATTTCTGGAACCAGGTGGAAGAGAAACAGACCGCACAATTATGTTTCTTTCCCCAGTCGTCCCTGTCACCACTATAAGACAAACGAGGGGAGGGCGTAGCTAACATTGACCTCCCCCGTCTTCCGCTCCCAGCTGCTTTACAGGGTGTTCCAACGGTCGCGTTACAATATACTTTTCTCCACTTACAAGTTTTTTATGAAGACTAGTTTCTGGGGACTTCTCCCCTATCGTCAGTTCTGTGTTTGACTGATGATGCATCCGGTGTCTGCATCTGGCTTGGTGTCATGCTGCCATCTAATGTCCTGGTAAGTTTGATGACATCATCTACCGCAAGAATTTCAAAATTCATCAAGAGGTCCTGTTTCTTCGTAATAAAAATGTTTTCCCAAATCTGTAGTTCCAGAGGTTTCTTTGCCTGTTTGATCAGTTCTATTTCTTGTTTTATGTTGTGATTCTCAGACCAAAAGTGATGTGCTACGGCCGACTTGTCCATTTGTTTGAATTTAATATTTTTGAAGTGTTCTTTCATTCTTGTTCCTAGATTCCTTTTGGTCTTACCAATGTATATCTTGTCACAATCCTGGCAACTCATTTGGTAAATGCCTGAGTGCCAGCAAGTCGAACATTTACTACAAAATCCAGAATATACAACCCTAACCAAAAACCCATTAAAGAAATACATAGAAACCACCAAAAAAGCAATTAAAGAAAATACCATAGTGCCACATAAGATGAAAAATAGCATAATTATAAACAACCCTAATTTGCCAAAATTATACTGCCTACCTAAGATTCACAAGACAGACAACAGCATGCGACCCATTATTAACAATACAGATGCCCCGACTTACAAACTGGCAAAATGGTTGGTGGAAGAATTTGACAAGTTTGAAAAGTTTGAATCTCCAAGCATAAACAATTCATTTGATTTAGTAAAGAAAATTGAAAACACAATTATAAAAGCTGAAGAGGTGATGGTGTCCTTTGATATCAGATCTCTATTCACGAGCATACCAGTAGAAAAAATTCCAAAATTGATGAAAGACTGGTTATCCAAAAGCAACGTGGCGGATGTTAAAATAGAGGAATACATCAAATTAACCACCCTATGTATTGAACAAAACAGCTTCACGTTCTCCAACAAGATCTTTCAACAAACAGCAGGCTTGGCCATGGGTAACCCTCTTTCACCATTACTAGCTAATCTGTTCATGAGTAATTTGGAAACACACATTACTAAAGCCTTTCCACATATTTTCAAATGTTGGCATAAATATGTCGACGATGTGTTTGCCGAACTGAACAACTATAACACAAATTTCATCAAAAACTGATCTACAGACACAAAAGAAACAAAAACTTAAGGGACATTACTACGTTAAAAAAACTAGAAAACCCAAACACCAGATATGGAAAATTTACATTTCATCCAAAATACTTCAAAAAATTTGAAAAGATATTTAAGAGCTTCAACATAAAATTAGCCCCTCAAAACAAACACAACATCCGCAACTTACTAAACCACCCTCTAAAAAATAGCACACCGAAAACTCAATTATCAGGAATTTACCAAATGAGTTGCCAGGATTGTGACAAGATATACATTGGTAAGACCAAAAGGAATCTAGGAACAAGAATGAAAGAACACTTCAGAAATATTAAATTCAAACAAATGGACAAGTCGGCCGTAGCACATCACTTTTGGTCTGAGAATCACAACATGAAACAAGAAATAGAACTGATCAAATAGGCAAAGAAACCTCTGGAACTACAGATTTGGGAAAACATTTTTATTACGAAGAAACAGGACCTCTTGATGAATTTTGAAATTCCCGCGGTAGATGACTTCATCAAACTTACCAGGACATTAGATGGCAGCACGACACCAAGCCAGATGCAGACACCGGATGCATCATCAGTCAACCACAGAACTGACGATAGGGGAGAAGTCTCCAGAAACTAGTCTTCATAAAAAACTTGTAAGTGGAGAAAAGTATATACAAGGTTGACTCACTTGCCTAATTTTAGTATTAGAAAGTTGTTGTCAAATATAAACAAACACAAATTTAATATTTTAGAAATATATAATTATAAAACTTTTTACTGATGCTCTTGATACAGACAATTTATAAAGCAATGCGTAACTATCAAATAAAAAATAACCAAGTAAGGTACAACAATAAATACCAATGGGTAAGGACGCTGTCGGAAGAGGAGTCCCAACTGCTACAACTTGTTGCCTATAGTCACCCTCTCCATAAGAACTAAGGTTGTACTGTGCATTCAGGTCTTGGCTTCCCGTTCTTGAATGATCTGAAAGACAGAAAAAAAAAAAACAGATTAATAACTTTAGTAATACTGATAAACATTACACCTTAGTTAAAGGAAAGAAGACCAGACATGTAGGGGAAAAAAAGAGAGATGCATTCTACCATTATATTTTTTCCTTTGTCATTAAATATCATCTCTGTAATATACAGAAATACAGCAAGGCCCCCATTTACAGATTTGTATGGATTTACCAATATGTACTTTAAATAATGGATTACATAAATTGAGGACTCACATATTTTTTGTGTAAAAAAATTATTCAAATCCCAATTGCAAATCATGGTCATAATTTATAAAGCTAACATGGATGCATCAACAATCCCCTCCTGCAAATCTCTCAAGGGAACCATTACTGTACTCACACCACTGAGCACCTGAAAATTTGATGGTATAATGTCTGCTGTATATAAACCATGTGGACCAAATATTTGCTGCAGAGTAGAACTGCTACACTCAAAACTGAAGCCTGGAAAGTGCTGCATGCAAGTATAGAAACTTCAAATCCTTTCATGGAAAAGTGTTGTTTAGTGTCATTAATCGACTCCCAATAAATTTAATAGAAACTTCAAATAAAATAAAAGTGAATCGAGAAGATATTGACATATTGCATCACTAACACTGTTTTTCACAGGACATGTTTCAAGAGCTGTTGCTCCCATAATCAGCTGATTCTTGACTCAGCATTCTCTGAGTGACATACTGTGACTGATACAGATTCATTGACTTGTTTCACAAATTTATCTTTATCTTTCTCCTTTTTTTCTCCTTCTTTTTAATTCATTCTCTACATCTCAAATAATTTTAACTTTGTCACTCAATTCGCACAGTCGAGACTCATCTGATGATGGGAGCAACAGCTCTTGAAACATGTCCTGTGAAAAACAGTGTGAGTGACACAATATGTCCATATCTTCTCAATTCACTTTTATTTTAAATTGTGCTTCACTGTGTCTAAGCTTCTTCCAATTTTTATACTTTGAATTCACAGATCTTAGTTTTCTCTTTTGGTTTTCCATCATACACTGAACTCCTACTGTAGATTGAGAAAAAAAAATGCACATGCACACATGCACATACACACAGTTAAGTCTTGTCCACACTCTATCATTATTTAGCTTGTTAAACACAAAGTAAACTTTAACGAATGCCAACAATGATATCTGGAACAGAACAACATAAATATGAAATTTACACATTTGGAAATATAAAAAATGAAACCACTAGGTAAAGTAAACCACTTATATGATTAAATCGGAGAATTTAATGTCATGACCACATGTTGGTCATGGTAGCTCAATGGGTAAGAGCGACTGGATGGAAACCATGAGATCTGTGGTTCAAATACCGGCCATGGCACTGAATTTTTCAGTTTGACTTTATCTATCCAAAAATCTTAGCATATGGTTAGTGTGATGGAATGATTAATTTCCATCAATTAACTTAAATAATAAGAGTTTAATGATGAAGCCTGGGACTCAAGTACTTACAATAGTAAGTCACCACAAACAGTGTATCTCAAATATGAGAGCCCCTAGTGGTTTACCGGGAATTATATGAGTCAATTGGAGAACTTAATGGCATGGCAGCATGTTGGCCATGGTAGCTCAATGGGTAAGAGCAACTGGACAGAAATCAGGAGATCCATGGTTCAAATCCTGGCCATGGCATTGAACTTTTCAGTTTGACATCTATCCAAAACCTTAGCCTATATAAGGCTAGTGTGAAGGAATTAACTTAAATAATGTTGGCATAACTTTGTAATCATAACCTTCTACATAATAATGTTACCATATGTAACATATCATCAAAGTTCTGAAGCTTTCACAGCCAATGTCAATATGAGATACAGCATAATCCGGGCTTGTGGGCCATGGTCTACTGGGCTCCTTCTTCTTCATCCCAGACATTTCATCTGCAACTGCAGCAGACATCTTCAGTGGCAGACATAACATCTGGGAAGAAAAAGGCACCCAGCAGACCACGGCCCACACACCTGGATTATATTGTATTTAGCATATCTAAAATATGCTGAAGACAAATACAGTAAGTAAAGAAATGTTTAAAAAACTTATGGTCAAAAAAAGAAGGTAAATCTTAATAAAGGAGTATTATGTCAAAGTTCAAATATAATCTTTTACTATAATAGGATGTCCAAATAATATCCTCTTCATAATTACTTTATTTTCCTCCCAGTAATGCTATTAAGATATGCGCTGTATGAAAAATATATTATAGGCCAAGTGCATTTTCATAGCATATGAAAGCATTAAGGACCTCTTTAATATTACATAATAAATTAACCCATTCGCATTGTATGACAAACTGCACTCGCATAATGCTTTCTGGCATTTAAATCGTATGACGAGCTCAACTTGCACATATGCATTGTTGCACATAAATGCATGGAGTTCAAATTGTAGGCAATAGATGGCTCTAAAGTGCATTCTAAGGCAATCTACATACCAAGACACCTATATATACTTCTTCCATGCATTTCACATGGTATTTTCCTGCTAAATTTGTTTTCTCTGTTTTGCAAAGTGTTGCATATATCCATAAGCAACATGGCAAAGAGAGCAGTGTGTAATAATCATGAAGAGGGTTTACAATAGCTTTCTGATAGTATTTTCTACAGTGATAATGAACTAAGTGATTTCAGATTCTGAAGAACTCCAGGCAGTATTTCACAGTGATATGGGTGATGAAAGCAGTGATCATGTAGTGAAAGATTTTCCTGTAAATTAGTCAAGTGCAAATTCAAATTTTGCTCAATAAATGGCCAGGCAACATACCAGTCGGTCTAAAAATACATTTAACCTATAGGGAGTTCAGATTTTTAGCAATATGCATGCCAAATTGTATACATGTATCATTACTGGTTGATTTTATATGATTATTTTAAAATTATAATGCTTGCAACACTGCTGTTAGGGTATTTAAATCTGATTTCTCATTAACTAGTAGGGTATTTAAATACAATGCAAACGGCTAAATTTCCACATTCATGAACATAGCCTACAGTTACATACCATTCACAAGAAAATAATGTTAAGTTTAAAATGTTTGCTTTCACTCCGTAACAAATTAAAATACTTACTTCTTCCTGACCCAGCTCCCTGTGGTGCATTGTTCAACACTGTAAGTGCATAATGTGGTGGTAATGATGCCTTGCAGATGGCTGTAATAAATGCATCTCGAGGTGTATGAAGATCCAAACAACCACACAAACTGGCAAAAGTTTGAATTGCTTTCAGGACATTCTCGGATGCAGATTCATCAGTGCTGTAACAATAATTGATAATTATTTCCATTTAAAGCTATATTTCAGCTTTATCATTTATTTGACAATTGGAATAATCAGGCTTTGTAATAAGACTGGAAGCCATATTCTCAGAAATGTAGGAACCACTTGACATCTTCCTGATAAGTGCATTTGGAAAATGAGGGTAACTTATATTGGCTAAGGTGCTGAGCTTATAAAGCATTAGCTAATGCAAGAGAATATGCACTAGAAGAAAGGGATAAGAAACTATTTGACTGTTTACATATGCTAGCTTTACACTGCCTTTTTAAGATTACCATTATGCAGCAAGCTAGACGAAAGTAGTGATAGATTGACTTCTTCCATAGGAACTACTTCCGTCACTCCCCTTTCCTACTTGGAGATGTTTCAAAGTGATATTTCTAATTTCATTCAAAAGGTGTAGTTCATTCCCATCTGTTCTTACCACACACAGCATCACAGGTACATGGTGTCTAGCAAAATTTGAAAACAAAATTCAAAGTTTTTTTCTTTTATTTATTTAGTGCCAAGCTACTACATAGATTGCATCTACTGGAATTGACCCTAGTCACTTATCCACTAGATGTCTAAATACTACCAAACCTTCACAACCTTTTTATCTCATACATCCTGTGATCTAAAATTTATATTGTCGACTCATACTCATAACATCTGTCAATTGACCATTTCCATTTGGATCTCACCTTACACAGATATTCTCCTAATTGTCTAATCTGACTCTTATCAAAGAATATTTTCTTTAATGTTACAATACTTTTATTTCTCAGTCACTTCTCCCTAATTAATTCTTTCCTCCATTCATCTGTATACCTTTACATTCCCATATAATATGCTCTCCATCTTCTTTGTCCCCACATATTGGACAGAGACCTTGTAGTACACTACCCCTTAGACCTCTGTTTCCAAGCCCCTAAACCTGTATCATGCTATTGCTTCTCTTTCTCTTTTATTGCAGATTTCTAAATACTTTTCTGACCTTGATTCCGTTCCAAACATCCTTAAAGGAACCAGTAACCTTTTCTCTTCCATCTCAGCCCACATAGTTTGATGATCCATATCCTCGAATCTAGATCTACCTTCCATTCTACCCATGCTAAGCTATGTCTATGTAGCCATATATCGCCTAATCCACCCTTTTCCAACTGTTATTTTGCTCTTTTCAACCAGGTTCCCTGATTGGGATGTTTTTCTTGCATCTCACCATCAGCTGGAATTCTTCTATGCAGTGACGTCACTAGCTCAGCTGGTTGTTGACCTTGGTCATTCTGCCTTCCCTGTGTTGCCTGCACGTGTTCTATTACCTGACTTGGCACTTCCTTAGCATAGCCGACTCTTGTACTGACTGCCGCTGCCATGTCCCTCGGCACATCATTTGACATTCTCAAAATTTGCCAACTCATTTCCTACTCTCTCACTTGATTGTCCCTCATTCTGCTTTCCCTAACACACGATGGTCTTCCCTCTATTCATCCCTAACACACGCTGGTCTTCCCTCTATCCAAAACTGGAAGTTTCGGATATATGCTTGCCTACCCTCTGCCCTGGCATTTTTTATTTGCTGCACTAGTTGGAACTTGAGTCTTTGTTGCTCCTCAGACAAATCCCTGTTGATAAAAATTTGTGTCCTTTTTAATAATTTAGTTTGGCTCAGCACTTCGTAGACTGTTTGCATTGTAGTAAATCACTTTTGTCCTCACCATCTCCCAAAGCGATAAGAGTCCGCAATTTCCCATTCATATAGTTTCAATCCTAAGTCCATTTCTAAAACTTTTGTTACTTCTTGAGCTGGCCAAATCGCTCTTCTTTCCTCTATTCCCATGAAGACAAGTTTCATTTTCCTAGAGGCCTCCTCTAGCTTGTTTATTCTGGTTCTGAAAGATCCCATTTGTGTTCATTCCATAGATCTCCTGTTTGGTTTCCTTCATAGCTGTGTTCATTTTGTTCCCTAAATGTTCTTCCATTCCTTCCATCATTCCAATTAGTTTCTCCAGTGCGATCTGCCCCTCCATAGGTCCTGGGTTCAATTCAATGCCGCCTATGACACTTATCATTATTATTAAGTATTCAATCACCTCCAGATTTCCAGACACTTTCTTTTCCCTTAATTTTCTGCTCCCAAATAGGCCTATTCTGGCTGTGTGTTCCAATATCCATTTCCATTGGTACTTATGTCACTGTTTCTCTAAGATACCAGAGCTCTGTTAAACACAACCTTCCTCTTCTGTTGCTGGCTTAGCACAAAATTCAAGGTAATTTCCAGATTTTTCAAGAAGTAAAGGTTATTTTCTTTCATGATTTCATTGCTCCCCCACCCATTTATACATGTAGGTAAATTATAAAAAAAAAAAAAAAAAAAAAAAAAAACAATGCACTATGATGTAGGTTACCTCTGAATTTGAAGTCATAATTTTTGTTACGAGAAATTAGTGTTTCTGAGAAATACTGTAAATCTAAGGATTGTTAAACTGTTAAACAGGCTTTATCAGACCAAAATATAAGAAGTAACTTTACATAAGCAATATATGTTCGGCTGGTATTCAGTTTCATATTCTTGATCTTTCAGTGGTACATTCACTCGTATTGCTTTGGAATCAAGCTGTGGAATATGGCATATTAATGTTATTTGGGATTCAACTGTTGTGTAATGGTCCAGATGGGTGGGTTTTCTCTATATTTGTAACTATATTTATTTTTGTAACGAATACTTTTTACATCTAAAAATGGTAATTATGCTTTTTTTGATTCCCAAAGTGAATTTAATGGATTGGGTCTGTATATTTAGTAGTTTGATAGTATCACTGGATAATGGTTGTTTGGTAAAATGGTAAAAATGTTTGAAAAAACTATTTGTAGTTGGTTTTTTGGAACTTTGTCACTTACAAATAGTTTTTTCAATTAATTTTGACATCAATGTTACTAATTCCTCCAATCACACATAAGGTAAAAATGTTGTTTGCCATTTATTTCAGTTAGCTGTTTATTTGTTTAAACAAAAATATTTTTGTACATTAAATTATTTTCTTCAGACATTTTAATTTTGTTTGAGCTTACAGTAGCTATTTAATTTTGAACTTTTACCTATACAGTAGATCAAGCTAATATCCATTATTTTGCTTTCTGTTAACATGTCATAAAATTCATAGTTTTTAAGGAGTAAGATAAAACAAATCAACATCAACAAAACCTTCAGTCTCTCTCTAATTTACTTAAATACAAACAAACAAAGATTAAACAAGGCTTTTCAGGTTTATGAAGGTCAAAGCTAGATCCTGAAGAAGGACATGGAGTATAGAATGGTTGATAGCTGAACCTTCAAAAACCTGACACGATGATCACCTGGGAAGCCTTGATTAATAGCACTTGCTGTTAAAGCTTCAAGTCAAACATATTAAACTTTTTTCCTGCAACTTTTTTACCTTCAATTCCAAATATGAATATTAAATGATACTGAAAATATAAACTAGTATACACCTTGCATCAATAAGTGGACTTAGAGCTGCTAGGAGCCCACACCAACTGGAATTTATAAGCTGTGAATGTAATTTTCGTTCTTCCTCTGTAGCTCCATAAATAACTGTTTCAGGCTGTTCTTCTCCAGTTGGGGAAGTACCTTGAATTATGAGTGCAATTGATCTGATGATGTCCAGTAAGCATGCATAGGCAACAGAAATGCCATAACCATCTGGTATGGAAGGAGGCTCAATCTTGTCTAACATTTCCAAACTGAAACAGTAACAAAAACAGTATATTAGTATCACATTTTAACCAACAAAGATTTTGCCATATCTCCAACCTATACTGAGTATAGATAGAGTCAACATGAAAAATTCAATGCCATGGCCGGGATTTGAACCATGGATCTCCTGGTTTCCGTCCAGTCGCTCTAACCCATTGAGCTACCATGGCCAACATGCCACCCTGACATTAAATTCTCCAATTTACTCATGTATTTCCCCGGTAAACCACTATGGGCTCTCGCATCCGAGATACACTGTTTGTGGTGACTTACTATCGTAAGTACTTGAGTCCCAGGCTTCACCATTTAACTTTTATTATTTTGGTTAATTGATGGAAATTAATTTCTTCACACTAGCCATATATAGGCTAAGGTCTTTGATAGATAGTCAACATGAAAAATTCAATGCCATGGCTGGGATCTGAACCATGGATCTCCTGGTTTCCTTCCAGTCGTTCTAACCCATTGAGCTACCTTGGCCAACGTGGCATCCTAACATTAAATTCTCCATTTGACTCGTATATTTCCCCGGTAAACCACTTGATGACCACTATCTTCACAGGATGAAGCCTGGGACTCAAGTACTTATGACAGTAAATCGCCACAAACGGTGTATCTCGGATACGAGAGCCCATAGTGGTTTACTGGGGAAATATACCAGTCAAATGGAGATTTCAATGTCAGGACGGCACGTTGGCCATGGTAGCTCAATGGGTTAGAGCGACTGGACGGAAACCAGGAGATCCATGGTTCAAATCCCGGCCATGGCATTGAATTTTTCACGTTGACGCTATCTATAAAGATAGGTTGTCTGCAGCAGCACAATTTTACAAAACAGCACATGAAATGACAAGTATAGTTATTACACACAGCAAATATTTAACAAGTTGGAAAAGGATATATCTTAGAAATGATTTAACAGAATTCAATGAATTTTGACATGGAAATAGACAATTTGCCAATTTCCAAAGTTATAGTCTCTTGCCCACAGAAGGTCTTAAAAATTCAAACATTAATTACCCAATTCCTTTCTTGGAAGTGTTGAAAACAGTGTTGTTATGATAAATTAAATTTTTTTTTAAAATTTTTAATTTCAGTAAATTAATTACCCAACTACATAACATGTGAACAGTTGAAAATGGAAAATATTTTCCTTAAATATTTTCTAAAATATACATATATCTTACATTTAGCTAAACTGCTCCACATATAACTCATCTTTAAAATCTTGTTTCACATAATGATTATCACAATAAAGCATTTTATACTCACTATGTTGATTTTGCTTGGCCACTGGAGAATGTGACAACAACAGGGAGCCACACTCCTCTGGAAAAAAAACCAGGCTGAGGAGAAACACCAGGTCCTACTGGCATGCCAGCTAACAAGGCTGGAGGCTGGCCCTGGGCTGCTGTTGCATTACCACCTAAGCATCCAAAAACAATATAAAATAGACATGCTAACTTTGAATGAAAATTACAGTTCTGCTTAACATGAGCAGCAAAACTGAAATGTACACAACAGAACAAGGTTTATAAGTCTAAATATTTCACTATGCATATTATGATCAACTTAGCTGCTGCAGCATAATGTTACGTTATTATACGCACTAGAAACATCACTTTTGCTTTTCTCTAAAATTAATTAATTGCTCCAGGCTCCTCTCCTTTAATTACTCCAAGTTGAGACCTGGAATTTTACGTGTTGTTGTAAAATGCACTGCACGCTTCTGTCTGACATTTGCAATTCAATTCCAACATTCTTTGCTGATCTCTTTGGACTCCTCAGTACAATTTCCTCAGCCGCGCAATGTTTTCTGGCATATGCACAGATTGTGGTTGACCAGGTGGGGATTTGTGTTCTATAGTGCCTTTCTGGCACCAAAGACCTAATCATCTTTGATAGCAACATTAGAAGAATAATCACACTGATTCAGTTGTTGAAATCCTCGTTGCATCTTTATTATGGACCCTGTTTTAATGAATCATTCAACACCAACAATGCGCTTCTCTGTTGTCCAATGCTCTATGAGAAAGAGATGCAGATGGCTAAAAATATATCCAAGGTCAACATTACAATGCCACACATAACAAACAAAAGCCCTGTGTACTTTTAAAATATAATGTATTCAAATACCTTATTGTTTCTGCCAGACCCTGTATATCCAAATGCATATCCAGCTTTCTTTCTAAGAAAGAAATAGCTCATTGCAGCAAAGGTTTCCTCTACATTGGTTAAACAGAATAAATTATTCCCAAGTCTAAAGGCTGCACACTGCTGTGCCGCTTGCTGGTAAAAAGACCCTTATGCTTTGTAAGAATGATGCTTTGCATACCTGTATTACCCGAGCAATCTCTCTTCCCTAAAATCCCATTTTGATATCCAGGCTTCAAAAATATTTAACAAATATTTCCAAAATCATGAATGAACAGTTTTGCAAATCGTATTTGCACGGAAGTATACTAATATATTTTGGAAGACCTTGATTTTTTTTAGTTTTCCTATATAAGCAGAAGTAACTTTTCAGTTCCAGCACAATTTATGCACAGCAGAGCTGTGAACCTTCCTTTGCTTTTTTTCCTTGCCATGACATTTTTTCACCATGAACTGCATAAATCTAGTTGGGTAGCAAGTAGAACACTCCTGTTTTGTCCATACTGAGAATGTCCTACTCATTCAAGCAATGGAGGAGATTAGGCAAGATCTCCTTTTCAAAAATTCATAGGAGCCATTTTATCACCCACACTTTCATTGCACATGCTTTGCCATGAAAGGCTATGCTGTTTTTTGAAATGATTAAGCCAACCATTTGAAGTGTAAAAGTTGTCCACGTGTAAAGTTAGTGCTTTTTGATAAGCTTTTTCTCTTATGACATCTCTGTCAATAGAACATTGTCACTTCTGGCTTCAAACCATCTCATTAAAATGTTTTCGATTTCTTCAAATGGAGAGCTATGAAAATTCTTTTCTCTTCTTCGCTGTGGTTCTCCACTGCACATAGAATCCAACTTTATTTCATAGTATTGTACTTTCACAGCCAGAATAACATCTTTCTGTTTACAAAGCACCCCATGCAACATGGAAGGAGCCCATTCATATTTCTTTGCCGTATCAGTAAAAGAAACTGTAATGTTGCTTGCCATGTGTTGAATTATTTTTATCTTGTTGTGGATGGTAAGCTTCTTTCGTAGCAGCCATTCGGTCAAATAAGAAATAGAAATCACTATCACAAAGAGAATAAAACTTAACACGCCATTCGAACATAAAAATGGAAGCATAAATCAAATAGAATGCTGAAGCCAGAAATACAGAAGCTAAGAGTTCAAAAACATGATTGCAAAGCTGCCAAATTTTGCAATTTAATGTGAACTAAAGAAGAACACAAAGAGAGGTGCAGAGGCTGATGAATTTGAAAACACCCGAAAGGTATAACGTTCATTATAGTGCAGGTAATGTTAACTGCATTCTGAAAATCTTAATGCACTAAAGACTGAGAAAAAGCTGCATAATCACAAATTTGAGAACAACATTTTTGTTAAAAAGGGAATTTTTGTAAATGTGAGATTTGTAAAAACAGGGTGTAAGAAACGCTACACTTACAGGACTTTTGGTAGGGCTTCTGAGAATTAAAAACAGAATTTTGTTAAAAGCAAGCTCATTAATACACGGTAATACTGTATTTATCATCATCATCATCATCATCATCATCATCATCATCATCATCATCATCATCATCATCATCATCATCATCATCATCATCATCATTATAATTATAATAATAAATAATTATAATTATAATTATAATTATTATTATTATTATTATTATTATTATTATTATTATTATTATTATTATTATTATTATTATTATTATTATTATTATTATTATTATTATTATTATTATTATTATTATTATTATTATTATTATTATTATTATTATTATTATTATTATTATTATTATTATTATTATTATTATTATTATTATTATTATTATTATTATTATTATTATTATTATTATTATTATTATTATTATTATTATTATTATTATTATTATTATTATTATTATTATTATTATTATTATTATTATTATTATTATTATTATTATTATTATTATTATTATTATTATTATTATTATTATTATAATTATTATTATTATAATTATTATAATTATTTTTTTTATTATTATTATTTTTTTACCATTGTCATTGTCATCATTGTTTAAGTTGGCCTACTGACCTAAAGTAGCTCATCAATGTATAAGCTAAAAAATTGTTTTCATTAGAAATGTTGATTGGAAGTGGGTACCTTAATTTAAATTTATGGTGCATTTATGTTGCATTTCTGTTGCTTATTTTCTGCTCAAGCTTAAGCCTTTTGATCTACAAGTAATGTTTGGGCAATTAATTTAAAGGTATAGTCATAACAGGTATTTAACCTACTCTATTTAATTACATAGTTATATAACAAATCGTGCCTCCTTGTAAAGTAAGAATACGATATTCCACAAAACCCAACATCATAAAATGTAGACTCCACATTATTCAGTATTTACAAATAGTGTTGCATTCAAACGACTTTCTCTATCCAGTATCACTTATTCTTATACATCTTCTTTACCAACTTATTTTTTAAAACATGCCCAAACACCAGCAGAACTCCCAGTATGAGAAAAATTCATATCACCAAAAATGAACACAGAATGACTTATGCATGTTTGGAGAAATTTAATAACCGTGACATCCAAATTAACTGATAAACCAATTACAAACAGTTTTATCACAGAATGATGAATTTTTAATTTTCATTTGCAGATGACATAGTAAAGTTCTCTACCAGACAGCTAGATGTCAGTACTAACAATGAAACAGGTGATCTCCTTCCCAATGCCAATGGACATACAGCTGATAATGGAGATGAACATCTTCAAAGAAAGTACTGAGTGAAATCTTAGTTAATGAGGATTACTAAACTAGCAACAGACCAGAATGGACTTGCAGTACAGTTGTTTCCACGAAAGTGAGGAAAAAGGAAGTAAGTAACATGGTAGCTGCAAAGCAGATGGGAGAAGTTATAAGAAATAATGGTTTGGTAATGAAATTTAAGCAAGAATGGAGGAAGAGGGATAATATAAAGTTGGAGATTAAAACTAAAGAGTTGGAGAAGCTAAAAAACGACATGGAACAAATGCAAAGAAGAATGGAAAGTATGAAAGACTTCACTAGAAGATACAACTTAATAATTTCTGGGATAGAAGAATGAAAAGGAATTGGAGCATTTCAAGAGATACAAGAATTGTTACAGAAGAGGCTAGGGTTCAAATGAGAGGCTTCAAACTGAGGCACACATTTAGAATTGGGAAACGGAAGGCAAAAGAAATATATTGGTGAAATTCAGCAATACGGTATTTGTAATGGAAGTATTAAAACAAAAAAGCTAAGGAGAACATCTATCTATATTAATAAGGATCTTTCTTATCAACAAAGAGAACAAAGGAGGAAGCTGATTGAAGAAAGGGTGATGGCGTGAAAATAAGGTTTCAATGCATTTATACGAAATGGCAAACTGTGGATTGATGGACAGGTAGCTGAGCAGAGAAGCGGCATAAGGAACATCCAAGAAGAAGAGCATATCAGCAGAGCAAATGTTGTTGATGCAGCAGACTTGATCAAGCTGACTTCAGCATCCAGTGTAAATGTCCAGAACACACATGGAGTAAATGAAGTGTGCATTGACGGAGGGAAAGTGATGAACAACATAAATGGAGGAGAAGAGGGGGAAATCTCAGAAATGGCGGTCAGCGGAGCAAAGAAGAAATTAAAAAATGTAGTTGCATTACGTTGAGTACAGAGTGAAACAAGTATGGGAATCAAGGTGATTAAGGAAATGAGTGAAAAAAGTGTGGGGATAAAAGGGATCAGAGAAAAGCAGAGTGAAAAAAGTGTGGAGGTGGAAGGGATCAGGGAAAATCAGTGCAAAACAATTGTGGGGATTCAAAGGGATAGAAAAGCTGCAAAATTTAGGCAGAGGTTATCAAAATGTAGGGATATATCAGCAATGCATAAATATGGCTTTTATGGGTAAATTGTACAACGGAAGAAACAGAATGGTGTTGTGAGCAGTATAGGAACAGATTTGAACAGATGTGATACGGCTGTACAAATAGTGGAAAGCTGTTAGTGAAGTTAAATAATTAGTAATACAGAAAGGAGACACAAATGGGGTCATGTGTAAGTGAGAACCATTGAAAAGTGAGATTAAGTGATTAGAGACAATGAAACAATAACATGAAGCAGAAAGGAATGTAATAATTTAGAGAGTGGGACAAAAATTTGGAAAATATGACAAATCTAGCACAGCATAGAAATTAAGTGAAAAACAATGACTATTAAAAGGGACAAACATGTGTAAAGTATGTAACTGGTTGAAGGGCTGCCCTGTAAGCAAAAGAGTCAGGGTCCAGCTCAGGGGTAGCCCAAGTTGTATTTGTTTTAGTAATCATATATCATATCATAGTAAATGAAACTAAAATATGACCAACCAAAAAAAATTTCAATTATGTAAAAAAGTTTCATCCTTTTTAATCACTTGTAATAAACGTAACATCAATTTGTTGTTTTAATTAACTAATATCAAAATAAAAAACCCCAACACAATTTCTCCTCTTCAAAATATTCTCTAAATGAATTATTTTTTGTATCTCTCCTTTAAATTGTTATTTTGTTCCTAAAAACACCCACTTTTGCCGATGGCTGCTTAATCTTTGTTGTCTTCTTGAACATTATTATAGATCTATAATTGTAGATGCTTAACAACACATATACACAGAAACAGGAACTCCAACACATGGGGCCTACAAAGCATTAACTAAAAATGGGGATAATGCAAAGGCACTTCTTACTTCACAACAAATCTTTAAACTAATACAAGACTGCAGAAATGTATTACTTGTTTACAATACAGTAAGAGCATTAAAACTGTATATAAAATTGTAAATACTCGCAACACTTACATCAGAAATACACATTGAAACAAATGCAGCCTACAAGGCAATAACCACATATGATTGGTGGCATAGGTACTTCTCACTACAAAAGAAACTTTGAAACTAATACTAGAATGCAGCAGGTCAGCAGAATCTACAGAAAAGTATTATTAGTTTACACTGTTGTGACAGCAGTTAGAACTCCATGGTAGTATAAATGGCATAGGCCAGGCATATAATAATCATGTGTTGCACATTATGAAGCAATTGCAAACACTTGCTGAGGTAACATCCTGCTCTAATTGGTTCATCTACACAGGATGTAATAAAAAGGTATGTCAAAACTTTGGGAAAACATTTCTTGCACATAGAGGATAAAAACAAGGTCCGAAAATTGTTTATTTCCATGGTAGAGCTCCTTTTCTACAAGCTTACATGGTAAGATGTGTAAAACATAGCTGTCCTGTGGCCATAACCCCACAACAGAATAGTGCTTTAAGAGTACAGTAGTAAACATTCAACAGGAGAATATAGAAGGTAAATCCTGACATTCTGTGCTAACATTTGTGTGCCTATTTGTGTGCCTACTGGAGGAAAAACAAAGAAAAAGGGTCTTATCTCTCAATACAGAGCAACAGGGAATAGAATCATTAGCAAATACTGATGATATATAAGCTAATTATGGAATTTATATCTTACGAACAAGAGCACATAATTCCTGCTTTATACCTGCAACATTTTTTCAAGTTCAAAAGAACAATCAGACAATTATTCGCTATCCAATATGACTTACATTGGACCAAGTTAATTTAAAAAAAGAAAAAAAGTATGGCTATTCCAATGAAAGATCTGAATAAACTCAGTGCCCGCCTCGGGAGCACAGATGGTAGCGTGTCTGCCTCACGTTCAAGAGATCCTGAGTTCAAATTTCAGTCAGGGTGAGTTACCTGGATAAGGCTTTTTCCGGGGTTTCCCTTATCCTGAAAGACGAATCTCAGGTAACTCTATGCTCCATGGACCTCGGATTCATCTGAGCATCATTTCACCCATTTCATTCATTGTCCGATATGACTTAACGTTGGAGGAAGTAAATTAAAAAAAAAATCTGAATAACTCAGTAATTCTAAAATCTGTGAACAACCCATTAACAATGCACACATTCAGATTATATTGGCACTACAACAGCCAATTAGATTTACACTCCTGTGTACTGAGATGCTGTCAACTTTCTATCTTTTGCTATGTTACACAAGCTGCTTGATTCCTTCTTAAAAGAGATTTAGTCTGAGTGAGCAGGAAGCCAAAATCACCACTAACTTTCAGCACAGTCACTAAAACATTCTTCATTATGCGACACATATTTTCAAAAATTAATATTACTTTTAATATATAATGTTTCAATTAATATAGAATACTTAAAAAGACTGTTCCCAAAAGCAGATTATTCTTAATACATCAGAGAAGATAATTCAATATTTATTGGATTTGTAGAAAATGGAATCATTAATATCTTATTTATGCCCATTTTCCATTTTTCTTTTGTTTATTTCTCACAGCATGCTCACAAAAGAGGGAAGATATACAGGATGTAACAAAACGATATGTCAAAACTTCGGGAAAACATTTCTTGCATATAGATGATTAATATGTGTTATATGAACACAGGTCCGGAAACTGTTTATTTCCAATATGTTTACTTCCTAATATGCAGCTGTCCTGTGGCCATAATCCCACAACAGAACAGTGGTTTAATTATACAGTAGTAAACATTCACTTTTACATCTGGTTAAATTGGATGGAGGTGATGCATTTCACAGTTGTCATTGCAGTATGCTTGTTAGGCACCGGTACTCAGTTTGTGCACAATGTAGCTGTCAGACTTTCTGTCTGTCATTTTCTGAATAGCAAGTTTCCTGGTAGATAAATAGGAAGAGGTGGCCCAATTCCATGGCTTCCACGCTTGCCTGCCTGACTTAAACCCACTAGATTTTTATTTGTGGGACATTTGAAATCTATTGTTTATGGAACTCCAGTTCCAGATGTGAAGAATCTTGGTACTCATTGTGGAAGGCTGTCAGACAATACAAAATTTTCCAGGCCTAACTCAGCACATTAGGGAGCTCATGCGATGGGGGTTGACGGATGCATTGGAGCTAATGGAGGCCATTTTGAACACGTGCTTTTTTTTTTTAATGGTAATTTACATCCTACGTTAAGTCATATTGGACGATGAATGAAATGGGTGAAGTGATGCTCAAAAGAGTCCAGGGTCCATGGAGCTTAGAGTTACCCAACATTCGTCAATCAGGAAAAAAGCAAACGTGTGCTGTGACTTCCTGTTTTCCAACAGTTCTGTCAATGAATGTTGTTGTATGGAGTTCAGCTGTGGAAGAAGTGCTCTAAAAAGAAATAAACAACTTCTGGGACTCGCATGCGCAAGCAGACAACCTGCAGGTTCTTGCATTGCAGCCAACATGAGAAAAATATGTAGCACTTTTAGCCAACCTCTGCAAAAATGTCCCAGGCATCTGTCCTACACCAGCGCAAAAAGACATGTGGATGCAATTAGCGCAGGTCAGTTTTAGAAAATACTGACCATGTTTCCCCTCAGGTTTTATTGCTTTATAAAAGTAGGTTTGCTGTCCACAGAAGTACCTATTGTACTTCATATTTGAGTTTGATTTATGAGTCACTATGTTTACACTCAAACTTCACTTACTTGTTGCTGTATAACTGAAACATTTTCAAGATCATTCGATCTCATCCTCAGCTGTTTGGTGACTAAATGAACATTCCTCTTCTTCCACTACTACAGAGCTCCAATCACTCTGCCATCTGGTGTTAGGGGCACTAAGTTTTAATACTTCATTTTATGCCGGGATTTCAAAATTTATAACTTTATCACAGTCATAAACAAAAACCGTGATAAAGTTATAAATTTTGAAATCCCGGCATTAAATGAAGTATTAAAACTTAGTGCCCCTAACACCAGATGGCAGAGTGATTGGAGCTCCATAGTAGTGGAAGAAGAGGAATGTTCATTTAGTCACCAAACAGCTGAGGATGAGATCGAATGATCTTGAAAACGTTTCAATTATACAACAAGTAAGTGAAGTTTGAGTGTAAACATAGTGACTCATAAATCAAACTCAAATATGAAGAATACTTCACTGTTAATAATGCTTCTGCTTTTAATATTTATACCTATTGTACTGTTGGAAGTGAAGGCTGTTTGTTCTGTGCATTCTTTGAATATTTAAGATTCGTTCAGGACATTGTTGAAAATCGGAAAATGGCTCGACAAATCAGTAAAATGTATGAGCTCGCGGACTGTATCGGACTGGTTCGGCTACTGCCACAAAGTGTGCATGATGTCAAATGACACTAAGTATACTGCAAGGGGGAAAATTGGCGGTCCCGGCCACGTCTTTCAAATCGACGAGTGCAAAATAGGATGATGCACATTTCATCGTGGGCGCGTCATAGAGGGCAACTGGATCCTGGGAATGATCGACGTGGAAATGAATGAGGTGCGGATGACGATATGCCCCAACAACAGAGGGGATGCAAATACACTCTACAGTCTAATTGCAGAGCACGTAGAGTTCACTAGCACCATTCACACCGATGCCTGGCGGCTATGGGTTGATGGCTGAAGGGTTTGCTGCGCACCTCACAGTGAGTCACTCAGTGCACTTTGTCGAGCCAGTGACAAATGTGCACATAAACAACATAGTCACGCTGGCAAGGGGTCAGCATCATCTAACAAGGAGTGGAATTCGTAAAGACAGTGTGGATGCTCATTTATGGTGCAACGACTGCAAAAACTGGTAAGCAGAACCATTTCAAAAATGAATTGAATACATTAGGCAGGTGTTAGATGGTGTAATTTAGGGACAAGTAAGACTGTTGGCAGCAATGTGTTCAGTGGAAAAGCAAGGATAGTTTGGCTGCACTGAATTTTTCAATATGGCTACATATGCAGTAAGGAAATAAACAATAATGTTAAAAGAATGTCCTCCAGCACGAAATTGCACCAAAAAGTAAAGAAATTATATTAAAAATCATGGATGTATATAAAAATATCAAAAAGTGTGAAGGCCTTAGAAAAAAATTGCCGCATCGCATATTAGAAAGAAGAGCCACATTTTTTGTCCTCTATCCACAAGAAATGTTTTCTCGAATTTTTGACATAACTTTTTGATACACCCTGTAGAGAACACATCTACTGTGTGGATATCACTGAATTCAAAACTTGTGAAAAAAAGCCAGTTTCTATTCTGATCAATGAGAGATTAGTTAAAACTCAGCTACTCTTAAACTTGACTAGTCTTAAAATATAACTAAATATGATTTTCATGCATCTTAATCTCTAAGTAATCTCACCTCCACTGGCTGTTTGTCCCATAAGTTGAGGGTTCACAAAAAGAGACTGTACATAGGCACCTAGAGAATTCACAATATCCTGAAAAATGTTTGTGGCATGTGCCTTCAAATCATAGCATTCACAGAAAGACTTGAGTAGTTCTGGTTGAACAGTCATCTTGTGCAAAACTTCTAGTGCTAAAGACCTTTGCCACACTGGTTTATCTGGATCCAAAAATTTCACTATGAGGGAGAGGAATATTTCACATTCTGTCACCTGAAAATAATATTCCATTTTAGCTCCTACATTTAAAAAATTTGTTTAGTTTAAGTACCTTGTCCTAAACAAGCTTTACTTTTGTTAAATAAAGAATGAATGGGCTCGAAACAATTTAAAAAAATTATAAGTATCAAGCCTTAAAGTCAAATCATTAATGTCCCTCTCCTCTATTTTCTTTTTTTCAGCATACCACTGTCCCTTATTTCATCAGATGATACTAGATACAGCTTGCACTGAAACAACTTTTCACGAGAAGGCATCTATCTTGTAATAAATAAAAACCCCACTGGTGACACTATAGAACGGATTAAAGCTTAACTGCTTCAGAGTTATGCATGAGACCACTTTAATAAATGAAGCTGCATTATGAATGGTAACAACTGTGCATGGATGAAAGCTGCATTAGTTTAGTGAGCAAATATTGTAAGTTATTTTATTTAGAACATCATGTCATAAAACTATTAAAACATTAAAATCAGTAGCTGACACCACAATCAAGGAAAAATGTTCTGTATAATTTCACTCTTCTTCACCTTGTATAGTAGAAGCCCAAAATAACACATTTGTTGGGGGACATCCTTTACCCCCATTATAACCCTACCATGGTATACAGAGATGCAACACTAGAAGGGACAAAACTCAATCCCGACCAGTTGGAGGAGGGAAATATGCATGTAATATAGATTACAGAATAGTTTTAAACTCTCATATATAAGGTAAATATATTACAATACTCGTAAAAGCTATTTGTAGTCGATTTACTGACACTCGTCACTTTTTTTATATTATTGAGGGACTAGTTTCAAAGGCCATTGCCTCCATTTTCAACCTCTCTCCAACTAGCATCTGTTGTCATCTGCTCTCCTCTCTCTGGTGGTGGAACTATGAACTTGTTTGTCATATTACTTCTTTGATTGTTATCATGCTGCTCAACAAGATTGTGGATGGCTCTAGCTGATGATGTGAATAAAGTACACGAAGTCGCGATCCTAATCAATTTATAAGAAAATATCCATCATTTCTTATAATATAAATGAATTTTTTAAGTTACAAATTATTATATTTGTATATATTTGTTTGCTTACCTGTTAATAGCTTCATATTTTACGTATTTATAGTAACGACTGTTTCTCCTTTGAATTTTTGCACTTTCTGACGGTACTTCAGATTTATTTGTTTTAGTATCTGTTATTCAAACACATAGAAATGATTATTTTAATTTGTTTATTTTTACTACAGATTTATATATTATATATAATCTGTTTATTCCCTTGAACACTGAAAAGTTTTTGTGAACCTCCAAATGACCTGCCTACTAATCCGTTGATGTCCACATTAATAGGTATAAAAAATGAAGTCAATAAGTCTGTGCTCAAGAAAGAATTTAGAAACAATTGGATGGTGGATGAAAAAACTCAAGTAATTCAAAATCCTAATTCAATCATAGACAATGTGAATGAATGCAACTGCCTTGACTAAAGAAGCTATAGTTGCTTCCATTGATTGAAAACATAAATTGGTGTTAATACTATCAATGATATTAAAGGCCCTGTTAACTTAAACATATATTTTCAAGTGAAAACAGATTTAAATAGAAAATATTTACAGATGTTTTGGACAAAAACTCTGGCTTTGTACATTTATCCATGCATGTTCAATCAAAGTTAAACGTTTAGGTGATATATAATAATCTAGTAATATAACAATCTAGTTAAACTTTCAATGAGAGTTCGCTTAGCTCATTCGTGTCTTCCCTAATGTGAACTGTCACTTTACTGTGGACTGCTCGCTGCAATAGTTGCCTGAGCCAAATGCAGGTGAGCAGCACCTTAATTGTAATATCTTAGCACTTTAATAAATTAATAAATTATCAAATTATTTTGTTCCATGACATAGTCGCATTACAAAATCTACTTCACATAGCACTTCTTTACATAGCCATGTCTTGTCGAATACAAGACATCTTTTGTTCCAATTTACATCCTCCAACGTTAGTCATATCGGACAATGAGTGTAATGGGTGAAATTATGCTCAAATGAGCCCAGGGTCCTCAGAGCTTAGTTACCCAACATTTGTCTTTGAGGATAAGGGAAAACCTCGGAAAAAACTTATCCAGGTAACTCACCCTGACCGAGATTCAAACTCGGGACCTCTTGAACGTGAGGCAGACATGCTACCATCTACGCTACCAAGGCGGACATTGACACACTTTGTAGGAGCACTCACTTATATAGGCATAGGGCTTTTACAAAACTTCTGGGATTTCAAAACATCCAGAAGTTTGCCAAGTTATTGCCAAGTTCACTGGCAAAACCGCTTATATTTATGCTGAGCAATTGTCTGGCCTATCTTGTTTACAGTGTTAACTGCACAGTGTCAGTCTACCAATAATCTTGAGTCATAGCTGCTGCATAACAATATGTATCTGGATTAATTTATGTTCCTCCATACTAACCTGTATAGGCTAAAGTTTTGGATAGATGGAGTTAACCTGAAAAATTCAATTCCATGGCCGAGATTTGAACCACCGATTTCCCGGTTTCCATTCGGTCGCTCTTAACCTTTGAGCTACCATGGTCAATGTGCCATCATGACATTAAATTCTCCAATTGACTCATATATTTTCCCGGTAAACCACTAGGGGTCCTCATATTTGAGATACACACCATTTGCGGTGACTTACTATTGTAAGTACTTGATTCCCAGGCTTCATCGTTAAACCATTATTACTAAGTTAATTGATGGAAATTAATCGTTTCTCCATACTAGCCGTCTACAGGCTAAGGTTTTGGATAGATGGAGTCAACCTGAAAAATTCAGTGCCACAGCCGTTATGGTTGACTTCATTTATCCAAAACCCTAGCCTATACATGGCAAGTATAGAAGAATTATTGATTTCCCTCAATTAACTTAATAATAATAGCTTAACGATGAAGCCTGGGAATCAAGTAATTACAATAGTGAGTCACTGCAAATGGTGTGTAACTTGAATACGAGGACCCCTAGCAGTTTACTGGTAAAACATGAGTCAATTGGAGAATTTAATGTCATGACGGCACATTGGCCACAGTAGCCCAAAGGCTAAGAGCGACTAGACGGAAACCGGGAGATCCGTGGTTCAAAACTTAGCCATGGCATTGAATTTTTCAGGTTGACTCCATCTATGTATCTGGATTTTTACCTAAATCTGTTTCAGAATAATACTGTAGGGAATCTTATAAATCTCTGAGCTCCACCCTTCATCTCCTTTCTAGGATAAAGTTTTTCATAATGTGCAACAATATAAACTGTTTCTCTTGTCTCATTTTGCAACTTGTAGCAAAATAAGTCATCAATATACAGTGTACTACATCACTTTGGCCTAGAGTCAGGTATATAAAGTGCACCACTGGAGCAAGTAAACTCCTTAGTCAATGTCTGGTTGACAATGGAGAAAACTACTTCCTGAAACCTTTTCTGGGAAATTTAGAAAGTTTGTGTTGTTTTATTCTATTAATCGACTAAGGGCCTGTATTACGATCTCCGGTTACAAGCCAAAGTTTGTTACCTTTCAGTTATCAATAACTATTGGTTAGGTTCAGTGCCTTGTATTACGAACTCGATTTACCAGTAGGTTTGTTATCCTATGCATTATGGTGGAATAAGAATGGTTGGCAATATTTTCCACTAGGATTTTACCTTGTTTGCAACGCTATCTTATGTTTAGAATGTGTAATTAACTGGAAAACCAAACACATGTTGTAGCATCAGGCGTCTTGTTTTAACGTTTTATTAGCTGTTTTCTGCATATTTTCGTGATATTTTCATTAATAGTTCATTCGTAATAAGGTCTAGCATAGTTCTGTACAGTTGTTATTATTATTATTACTATTATTATTACTATTATTACTATTATTACTATTATTACTATTATTACTATTATTACTATTATTACTATTATTACTATTATTACTATTATTACTATTATTACTATTATTACTATTATTACTATTATTACTATTATTACTATTATTACTATTATTACTATTATTACTATTATTACTATTATTACTATTATTACTATTATTACTATTATTACTATTATTACTATTATTACTACTATTACTACTATTATTACTATTATTACTACTATTATTATTACTATTATTATTACTATTATTATTACTATTATTATTACTATTATTATTATTATTATTATTATTATTATTATTATTATTATTATTATTATTATTATTATTATTATTATTATTATTATTATTATTATTATTATTATTATTATTATTATTATTATTATTATTATTATTATTATTATTATTATTATTATTATTATTATTATTATTATTATTATTATTATTATTATTATTATTATTATTATTATTATTATTATTATTATTATTATTATTATTATTATTATTATTATTATTATTATTATTATTATTATTATTATTATTATTATTATTATTATTATTATTATTATTATTATTATTATTATTATTATTATTATTATTATTATTATTATTATTATTATTATTATTATTATTATTATTATTATTATTATTATTATTATTATTATTATTATTATTATTATTATTA
Source organism: Mantis religiosa (assembly GCA_030765055.1). Taxonomy (NCBI): domain Eukaryota; kingdom Metazoa; phylum Arthropoda; class Insecta; order Mantodea; family Mantidae; genus Mantis; species Mantis religiosa. The sequence continues at coordinate 52,348,621 of CM060948.1, read as the reverse complement.
TTATTATTATTATTATTATTATTATTATTATTATTATTATTATTATTATTATTATTATTATTATTATTATTATTATTATTATTATTATTATTATTATTATTATTATTATTATTATTATTATTATTATTATTATTATTATTATTATTATTATTATTATTATTATTATTATTATTATTATTATTATTATTATTATTATTATTATTATTATTATTATTATTATTATTATTATTATTATTATTATTATTATTATTATTATTATTATTATTATTATTATTATTATTATTATTATTATTATTATTATTATTATTATTATTATTATTATTATTATTATTATTATTATTATTATTATTATTATTATTATTATTATTATTATTATTATTATTATTATTATTATTATTATTATTATTATTATTATTATTATTATTATTATTATTATTATTATTATTATTATTATTATTATTATTATTATTATTATTATTATTATTATTATTATTATTATTATTATTATTATTATTATTATTATTATTATTATTATTATTATTATTATTATTATTATTATTATTATTATTATTATTATTATTATTATTATTATTATTATTATTATTATTATTATTATTATTATTATTATTATTATTATTATTATTATTATTATTATTATTATTATTATTATTATTATTATTATTATTATTATTATTATTATTATTATTATTATTATTATTATTATTATTATTATTATTATTATTATTATAGTTCATTTAAAGTTTAGATTTTTCCATAGCGTTAGATTCTTTTTCATAGCGTTAGGTTAGTGTTGTAGGTTATATAGGTTGCATTAGGTTAGTGTTACTATAGATTAGGTGAGATATATAGAGAATATACGGAATGCCTTATTAATTTATGAACACCAAGAGATTTCCAGTCAAAAAAATTTAAAATAAGGCCACATAGCTGTTATTCATTCTGATAATAGTATTGCACAAATATAATTTGGCTAAAATCATTTGGTTAGTAGTTTATCCTCATGAATAAATCACCTCTTCTTATATAAATGATCATTTCACAGAGGTATATGCAAAGAGGGAAGGTCCACAAATTACAAGTCATCCATGAATAAAAGCAAGGTTATAAAATATGCATTCTGGGACCAGTAACTTGGTACCTGATTTTTCAAACATAATATATTTGGCTAGTTATGAAGCAATAACTATGGTTTTCTTTTAAGGAAACAGGTTGTAGCAAATTTACATTTCCTCTTGGCACTTCATAAACGATACATTTCAGTCACAGCATTGTGCCCTTGATTGAAAAACGCAATTGAACAAATAAATGGCTTAATTTAAATACCACAGGATACAAGATGGGCAGGTTTTAACATTTCTTTACATGTGCAATTTGCAGCAAATATATTTATGTACTGCATTTGCACAATCTATAGTAGGTACGGCAAGAATCATAAGTAATACTTCAACTTGCATTGAGACAGCACACACGTTGCATAAATCGCAATATAATTAGCAAATGGTATTCATTAAAGCACATTGTAGGACAAAACCATTATGGCATTGTACATGTAATTAGCTACATTACATGTGTGAACAGCGTTTGCAATAACGGTTTGGACATCGATACAAACTGCATAACCTAAAAATTTGTTTTATTCACTGTTTGCTTTACAGTTTGTTACTTTCCTCTGGTAATGCTTTAACAAAACACAAATTAAACATTGCACCCACTAAATCCTTTCATGGAAGTGTTGTTTAGTGTCATTAATCGACTCCCAATAAATTTAATTGCACCCACTATTAGCAAAATTGAATGTTTACTACTTCAGCATGTTTCTGAACATTTATACCTACCCACCTACATATATAGAATTTCGTGTACTTTCCGGTATAGGTTTAACATGCTTTATTTATTGCATTTATGTTCATTAAAACATGTTGCAATATGGTCGCATAAAATATTGCATTGCTTGCAACAAGTCACTGACACCATGGGACACTAGAAATTATAATTCCATAAAAACCATTGTACATAAAAGATACCAAAGAAATTGCAATATACACACTTACATTTATTAATAATAACTAAACACTAGTAACACAACTTCACTTATTTATATCCTGGGACCGGTTTCAAAGCAAACATCTGCTTTATCCTCAGCCACTCAGCTTGACACTCACCCACTAACTGACTGACTGACCTTGACCACTACCGGAGTTTGAAGAATAGCTCCTTATCTAACTGCCATCTACCGGGGACAACACAAACTTATTGATGATGTCTATAGGAGGGATATCAAAAATCATTACGCGATCCTTATTTTTCAAAATAAATATCTTCTCCCAAAACATTAAATCTATCGGTTCCTTCAATTGTTTCAATAATTTAACTTCTGGATTTACTTCATGATTATATGACCAAAAATGATCAGCCACTGCCGATTTCTCGGTCTGTCTATATTTAATATTTCTAAAATGTTCTTTCGCTCTGGTTTCTAAATTACACTTGGTTCTGCCAATATAGATCTTATCGCATTCTAAACAGTTAACTTGATAAATACCAGATTTTTTGTTGTCTGAAATTTTGTCTTTTTTAGAAAACTGTAGCAAATTCTTTATACTGTAATTATTATGAGGTGCTAGTATTATATCCACTTCTTTGAAAAATTTTTGGAACATTTTATTTGCCCATGGATGATAAGTAAATTTTTTGAAAATATAATCCTTTTTTACTTTTTTAAGAGTGGAAACATCATTAACATTTTTTGATATTTAAATTTTTCCATTCTTCTGATTATAAAATCTTTATTAAAGCCGTTAATTTAATTAAATTAAGGTGAGGGTTAGTTTACCTCCAGAAATAACTCTCAGTTAGCCCTTATCCGACGGTCGTAATACCGACATCTGCATGTAACTCCAAGTTAACTGTTAACCAACACCTTAACCAGAGATCGTAATACAGGCCCTAAGTGTTAATCCTACTTTTATCCTTAAGCAGCACTTGTTCAAAGTCTGAGAGGATACACATTCTGCCCAATAAAGTATGAGGTTTGTTTACCACACATCAACAGTTCGTCCCCAGCACACAAAAAGGAGTGCATTAGAACTATAAAATGATGAACTGCTAAATTATATTAGCTGAGATCTTACCTTCTGTTATCTCATATTATCTTTCACTATGCCATTATTATGCTTTCCAGTAACTCCATAATCATGTCTGGGGTAAGTGTATAGGCAAGAATTTTAAAGAATTTTAAAGTAAAAAGCTTGTGAAAATGAATACTCAAAGATTCCAGTATACTGATTTACTCTTATAAGTATATGCCTAATGCAACTACATAGCTGTTAAAAGAAAATGTTCAGTATTTTAGATTTAAAGTTAAAAAGTTTAAAGCTATTGAATAAAGTTGAAGCCTTAAACAGAAAGGCATTGAAAACAAGCTGCAAATGTACTTATAAATGTAATGTTGAAAAGAGCACTTGCTAAGTCAGTGCAAGTTACAACTCCAGGGTTAAGTATGACTACATAATACACCTTATAATGACTTGCTACCTGAAGCTGAATGATAAAATCATTGCTGTATAAAAACAAATCAACAAACAAAAAACGGTTTTTTGTTAAGTGTATAAAATTTTAAAACTTAAGTTATTAATTTGCAGTAAAAGCTATATTCATTTATTATTCACATTATTTTTGTTAATAAATTCAATTTTTTATTAATTGAGTATGTAGGCTAGTACATCTCACATGATCTACAATCCTTATCCATATTATGCAGAATTTTAGGACAATATGGTACATGGGTATGTACCTCAGCCTAAAAGCATAATCAGCAAAGAAAATGGCACAGTAATAGAAGAGAAGTAAGAGTCTTGCAACCTTGTGTACGATAATGGTGACATTTAAGATTAAACTGTGTCTAAACCACCTTTTGCATGGCTTAAAAATAGGTGCAATTTAAGCATTATTTACCACAACAAATTGTTTTTTTGCACTGAGTCTAATGCTAAACATTATCTAAACACTGAATTTGCAAGCAACCTTAATTTACATACTTCCAGTACCTAATCTTAAAAGATAGTTTTAATTAGGAACTTTAACATTACAGCAAGAGAAAATAAAATAATCAATGCAATAATGCCAATCTCAACTTCAGTTTCTCAGCCTTATAAGAAATTTCCCATTAAAATAGGCTGTAACAAGCACTACATATAAAAATTTTAATTAACATTTCAAAGCCATGATTATACATTATAAATTTATAAGTACACAAAAGTGTAAGATGCTTACCAGAAGACTGTGGTAACGCTGTATGAGAATAGAAACCACACGAAGCAGGCGCATACTGATAGGAAAGTATGGTTTATCCAGTGGTGTCGCCTGCTGTACACTGGCAGGTACTGAATTGCGATACTTGATATTTGGTGAGAACAACTTGATGACCAGTGCACAAACACGCTCCTTAAGCAGGAAACTGAATTCTGGATGCTACAAGAATACAAAACATCACATCCATTAACATTCAAATTAATTTTGTAACAGGTAAATTCTTAACCTATGTAACAAGCCCTGTACCTAATAATAGGGCTGAGTCAGTAGAAAGTATGCCACTGAAAATATGGAATCTACATCTATGTCGATTATGTAATACAATATTACTAACAAGTACATAACCAAAAAAGTATCAACTCAAATGTTTGTGGCACAAGAGAAATAGAAAAAAGAATGCAAATTACATTCATCTCGATCAAGGACAAAACTCAGGCACTGGTATTTAGTTTATTACAAAACAATAAAAATTACAATTGTGTAACAAAGTTTTCCACACATCTGAAAGCAACATTATTTTAAAAATGAAACAAAAGGCCTACCCTCCCAAAAATACTGGTCTAGCTCAAATATGATTTCAAGAATTTATTAAAACACTGGTGTGATTATTGTTTCTTTATCTAGGTTTAGTGGCAGGTGGATTAACACTAAACCTTTGAGGTAACAATGAAGAGTACCACCTCTTTTCATGAATTATGGTGGAAGCTCTTCTGACCACTTTCTGAGTAACAGTCAAGTGAATAGGTAGTGTAACTTATTAAACTGATACTTAATAGGACTTGATAAATAAAACATATTTGAATAACCCTCAATGAAGAGCGGAAAGACAGTATAACAGAAACTGCAGCAACTTCATAAGAGTTAGCACAAGTGAAAATAATTTACCTCTAGGCCCTTTTTCCCAGAGCCTTGCTTAAATGTCTTCTATTTCTCCAATTCCAGTCTCTAGGCCCTTTTTCCCAGAGCCTTGCTTAAATGTCTTCTATTCCTCCAATTCCAGTTTTCTATGCCAGGTGAGCTATATTGCTGCATCAAAAGGTACATCAAAAGGCCATCAATGAGTACTTCTTCCTGGGCCTTGTTTAAATGTCTTCTGTTTCTCCAATTCCAGTTTTCTATGCCAGGTGAGCAGCAATAGCTGATTTACAATTACATTGTTTCAAACATACCACTCAATGTATGAGCAAATATTCTTGTAGGACGCTAACCTGATACTAGTACACCACACAGATGCTAGATGGCATTTGTGAACACAGTGCATAGTGAAAGGGCAGAGCTTGTTTGTTATCAAGTAGAGAAATAAATTATTAATTTTTGGATGAGTCGTATTTATTACACATCTGCTTCACTTTCGTACCTATTTTGAGGACATGTTTCGCAAATCATCGTTTGCATCTTCGGCTCTTATGCGACTAAAGCTTGAACCAGCGGTGTGGGTAATTCTGGGGTTGCTGCTGCCATATGTTGATTTAGTGATGAACTTAAATGTGGGATTCTCTTCTGGCGGGATTTCAAAGTTCATTAGTTGGTTTTTATGTTTTTCTATGTATATCCTCTCCCATATGACGAGTTCACTATGTTTTTGTACGTATTTTAGTAATTCTGTGCTATCTTCAATTTCATGATTTTCAGGCCAGAAATGAGCTGCTATTGCGGACTTATCAATATTTTTGTATCTTAAGAGCCTGAAGTGTTGTTTCTAGTGCCTATGTTTCTTTTTGTCCTCCCTATGTAATTTTTTTCACAGTCTTTACACTTAATCTTGTAAATGCCTGATTTTTCCTCTGGTTTTATCTTATCAGTATTATTACTGTGAAGTAGGTTTTTAATGTTGTAATTGTTTTTTGGTGCCAATGTTATATTGTATTTCTTGAATATTTTTTGGAACTTTTTTGTGGCCCAGGGGTGGTAAGTAAATTTAGCAAATCTAATTTCTTGTTTTATTGGTGTGAGAGCTGTGATCTGTTTTAATCTCTTTTGAAGTTTCAATGATTTTAGTTTTTTATCTACAAGGTTTTTTCCATATCCATTTTTAATTGCAGTTTTTAAGATTTGATGGTATTCGTTTTGATATTCTTGCTGGCTGAGAGGTAGATTTACTAATCTGTGTGTGAGACTGTTGATGGTTGCATGTTTGTGTGGAATTGGGTTGAAACTATTTGCTTTGATGTAATTATCTGTGTGTGTTGCTTTTCTATGGATGCCAAATTCTAGTTTTTCATTGCTTTTTTTGATTTTAAGGTCTAAAAAAGGTAGAGTACAGTCCTCTTCAGTTTCCACTGTGAATTGTATGCTGGGTTCTTGCAGGTTGAGTAGTTTCAAAGCATCATCTATTTGTTTGTAGGGCACTATTGCAAAGATGTCGTCTATGTATCTGTACCATGTTTTAAACATATGAGGGGAAGGCTTTAGTTATATGTGTTTCGAAAAAGCTCATGTATATATTGGCCAAAAATGGTGATAGCGGGCTTCCCATAGCTAGTCCTGAAATTTGTTTATAATATTTTCCATCGAAGACAAAATAATTTTGATGTATACATATTTCAGTCATTGCCAAATATTCTTCTATTGCATTGGCATCTAGGTTTATAGAATTTAGCCATTTTTCAGTTGAATCAAAAGTTTGTCTAATGGAATGCTAGGGAAGAGGGAGCGGACATCAAAGGATACTAAAGTGTCATGAGGTTTTAGTTTAAGATTTTGAATTTTTTCTACCAGGTCTAAACAGTTGTTTATGCTCAGAGTATGGAATTGTGGAAAGGACTGAAATTTTTTGGACAGCCATTTTGCCAGAAGGTAAGTAGGAGTGTTTATATTATTTACAATGGGTCTCATGGGTATGTTGGGTTTGTGTATTTTAGGCAAACCATATAGTCTTGAAAGGGTAGGGTTGTCCGGGTAGGGTTGTCTTCAACTAAAACCTCATGACACTTTAGTATCCTTTGATGTCCGCTCCCTCTTCCCTAGCATTCCATTAGACAAACTTTTGATTCAACTGAAAAAATGGCTAAATTCTATAAACCTAGATGCCAATGCAATAGAAGAATATTTGGCAATGACTGAAATATGTATACATCAAAATTATTTTGTCTTCGATGGAAAATATTATAAACAAATTTCAGGACTATCTATGGGAAGCCCGCTATCACCATTTTTGGCCAATATATACATGAGCTTTTTCGAAACACATATAACTAAAGCCTTCCCCTCATATGTTTAAAACATGGTACAGATACATAGACGACATCTTTGCAATAATGCCCTACAAACAAATAGATGATGCTTTGAAACTACTCAACCTGCAAGAACCCAGCATACAATTCACAGTGGAAACTGAAGAGGACTGTACTCTACCTTTTTTAGACCTTAAAATCAAAAAAAGCAATGAAAAACTAGAATTTGGCATCCATAGAAAAGCAACACACACAGATAATTACATCAAAGCAAATAGTTTCAACCCAATTCCACACAAACATGCAACCATCAACAGTCTCACACACAGATTAGTAAATCTACCTCTCAGCCAGCAAGAATATCAAAACGAATACCATCAAATCTTAAAAACTGCAATTAAAAATGGATATGGAAAAAACCTTGTAGATAAAAAACTAAAATCATTGAAACTTCAAAAGAGATTAAAACAGATCACAGCTCTCACACCAATAAAACAAGAAATTAGATTTGCTAAATTTACTTACCACCCCTGGGCCACAAAAAAGTTCCAAAAAATATTCAAGAAATACAATATAACATTGGCACCAAAAAACAACTACAACATTAAAAACCTATTAAATTTTAGATAAGTCGTATTTTTTACACATCTGCTTCACTTTCGTAGATGTGCAGATGTGTAAAAAATACGACTCATCTAAAATTTAATAATTTTTCGCTTCACTGTGGTGTTCCAATACAGTTAAATCTCGATATATTAAAAACCTACTTCACAGTAATAATACTGATAAGATAAAACCAGAGGAAAAATCAGGCATTTACAAGATTAAGTGTAAAGACTGTGAAAAAAATTACATAGGGAGGACAAAAAGAAACATAGGCACTAGAAAGAAACAACACTTCAGGCTCTTAAGATACAAAAATATTGATAAGTCCGCAATAGCAGCTCATTTCTGGCCTGAAAATCATGAAATTGAAGATAGCACAGAATTACTAAAATACGTACAAAAACATAGTGAACTCGTCATATGGGAGAGGATATACATAGAAAAACATAAAAACCAACTAATGAACTTTGAAATCCCGCCAGAAGAGAATCCCACATTTAAGTTCATCACTAAATCAACAGATGGCAGCAGCAACCCCAGAATTACCCACACCGCTGGTTCAAGCTTTAGTCGCATAAGAGCCGAAGATGCAAACGATGATTTGTGAAACATGTCCTCAAAATAGGTACGAAAGTGAAGCAGATGTGTAATAAATACGACTCATCCAAAAATTAATATTTTTTCGCTTCACTGTGGTGTTCCAATACAGTTAAATCTCGATATATAGAGAAATAAATGTACAAGATGGAAGGTGACTATCACAGATGAAGATAAGCTGCATAGTTTCTGTGGAAGGAAGGAGTCAAAATAGCAGATATTCACAAACATTTAAATGTGGTTTGTGGCCTAGAAGCACCTGCACAGAAGACTGTTTACAACCGGATTGCTGGGCTTGCCAGCGGAAGCGAATCAGCAAGCAAGTATGTGAGTGCTGGTTGTCTATCAACATCACAATCTCCGAGGAAAATTGAGGTTGTGTCTGAATTGATTACAGTGATAGGCGTATAACCTTTGATGAATTAGAATCGCAGATAGCACTCAGCCACGCAACCCTACACACCATTATCCATAATGATTTGTATATGAATAAGGTATGTGCTCGTTGGGTTCTGTGGGAACTGACTCAAGCCCATAAGGAGAACAAGAGTTGACTTCTGTCGTCAACTAATGAAAATGAACAATGATGATTCAGATTTTCTGGAGAAACTGGTGACTGGCGATGACGAATCATGATGCCACTACCATACACCTGAGAAGAAAATCCAATTGATTCAATGGAAACATCTTGGAAATCTCCAGCCCAAGAAATTTCGTTCTACTCCATCTGCAGGTAAGCAGATGATATCCATCCTTTGGGACACTTGTGGCATACTGCTAATGGACCGGCATTCACAAGGTACGACTGTCAACAGCAGGATGTACTGTGACACCCTTACACAACTTAAATACAGAATTCAGCATTGGCAAAAGGGAAAGTGCTCCAAAGGAATGCTGCTCCAGCACAACACGCAACTGCACACCAGTCATATGATGATTGCAAAGTTGGCATCACTGGGGTTCATTGTTGTGCCACACCCACCATATTCACTGGATCTCGCTCCATCTGATTATACTCTATTCAACAGCATGAAGAATGTGCTTCGAGGGAAAAGGTTCGGCAACAATGCAGAAATGCGGGCAGCTGTCCATGAGTAGGTGTAGTACCCCCAAAATAATGGATTCGTGATGCAATAAGGAAGTCGCCAGGAAAGTGGCAGCAATGTATTGACGTCAATGGAGAGTATATTGAGAGATTCCATGTAAATTCATTCCTGTTCATTAATAAATAAGGTGCTAAAAATTACTACTGTAAATCATTTTCAGAAGCACCTTGTATACAAATGAACAATACAAAGCATACATACAAACTGAATTTGAGATTCCAAGCAGAAAATCAGCTTTACCTTGATTTATACACTAATATTAAATTGTTCCAGCAGAGAAAACTGTTTCAATCACATTTGTTGTTAAAAAAAAAGTTGTATCCTAAATAGTCTAATTTTCATAAAACACAATTAATTTTTTTTAACAAAAACAGATTTTATTTGTAGTAAAGTAGGAAACGGGTAAGGGATGGCAGTTATCTCCTGCCAGTTGTGGAGTCCCGCATTAGTACCTCCGATATTAGCATATATTTAAATGCTGCCACACAATGTGCGGGAGTGTGTAGGAGTTAAATTCCTTGGCCATGACCATGACCGAAGTCCTGAGCATGGCACGAAGGGGATTATGCGTACTTTATTTTGAGGATTAGTGGACTTTATTGTTGGGGATTGGGAGCATAGTGTCTGCTTGCCAGCAGGAAGTTCTGTGTTGACTTGCAGGTGATGCTCAACCAGGTGGTGGAGCAGTTGTAGAAGCTGGTCTAGTTTGGCGTCAGTGCTGGTGTGACTCTCCTCCAGCCGTGAGAGCTTTCGCTTCACAGATGATGAATTGTCACTGTTGCGGAGTTGCTGTAGATGTTGTTGTGCCAGATCTAGCCAGGTATGAAGTTCAGATGTGTTGTCTACAGAGAGTTGGGCGATTGCTGTTATCTTTCTAAGTTGGTCAGTCTGCTCTGAGTGGCATCCTGTGATGTTTGCAGTGAGTGTCTCTTCAAGTTGTCCAAGGCGAGGTGCAATGTTGAGCACCTCCGAGTGGAGGTAATGGATTTCTTCTCTGGAGGACTGCATAGCTGTGATGGAGTTCTCTAGAGAGGTGAGCCGGGCTCCGATGTTCTCCACCTCCCTTCGAAGTTCCTGAAGGGCTTCCCTCAGGCCTTCTTGAGGAAGGGTGGTAGGTGCTGCTGCTGATGTAGGAGATGAGCGAGGTATATCTTCCCTGGTCGTCGCTGTGTTGCCTTGTGTTGGATGCCTCGGTCTGGGGTAGCATGGGCACTGTAGCTGACCTGTGAAATGGCCTACACCATTGCAGGTTGCACAGTATCTGCGTCAGTGCCATAGATCGTGACTCCTGCACTTGGTAGTGAGGCACCGTAACCCACAGTAGTGACATCTCGGAGGAGCTGTGCACGTGGAGGCGCAGTGGCCGTAGTCGCAGCATCGCCGACACGAGACGTGACGCTCCAATTTGTTTGGCTCAATTCTGAGGCAACGCCCTAGCAAGGGCAGCCCCGTCCTCAAGACAGCATCCTGCTCCAAGTGGTCGGCCAGATGCAAGCGAACTAACGTGGTGGTGCCATTCTCATAAAAATCCTGTTGGCTCTCCAGGCAGAGGGCCACATCTGCTTTTCGGCGGAGAGGACGAATCTGCAAGGTAGGTCACGCGGTACCCCGCAGATGACCAGGGTACAGGATCCTGCAGACGTTGCTGGTGCTGGTGTAGAATGTGGCGCTCGTGTGTGCTGTGCAACAGCGGCGTAGGATAGCCATTGTGCAGTAATGCTAGCAGGCGGTGCTTGTGCTTCTGCAGCTGGAAGATCTCACTGCTTGTCAGGTGCTGGTTGGGCTGTCAGCTGCGTTGCGTTGGTCAATGCGGAGTGGGCTGGTGTGGGCGAGCTGCCCGCCGGCTGTGGCGCGCTAGCTATGCTAGGCGCGTCATGCCCGAGCGCAATCACCCAGAACTTCCCATTCAAGGCACCGTGGGATACCTGCTCAGTTGCCAGCAGTGCCGGCGGTGCCGGAGACGAGGCACGTGAGCTGCCTGGTGAAGTCTGCGGTGTGGCTTCTTTAACCTTCCTGCGAGCTGCTTCTTTCTTCTTCTTTCCCATCCTCAAAATACAATTAACATAATACATAAGTAAATTGTCTCATTCGTTTACCTCAAAGAAAACGGATGAGAAGTTGGTCAGCACTGACTCCAACAGCTCCAGACCAAAAGTTCTTGTCATCTCTGTCATTCCTATTAACCAATAAGGTTGATCAGCATTCACCAGTTGTACCAAATCCTGCAAAATGAATATTTTACTTTCAACATTTCTGTCAGCCAGAGCATTTAATTATCTTTTCTAACAGTAACTTAGCTAAATTGTTAAAGCACATGCAATAATTAATTTGATAGCTTTTGGAACATTAAATAATTGTTAATTTTCTAATTCTCTTCTTTTATCAACCAAAAGAAAAGATAATAAAATCACTACGTTTTAATAAGTGGGGTTGCAGCCAATATTTCTATTTCTGTAACAGATATCATTTGCAATTTGTTACTGAATTTTACAATAATACTGACATGTTAGGTTCAGGGAAAATAGAATTAAAAATGTACATGCTTAGTTTATTTCATTTGTTTTCTTACAGGGTTTAAAATTTTGTTTCTGAGTTCATTGGCAGATCAGGACTAGCAAAAGGGAAGGGTAACAGGTTGTATTTCTGTACCTTAAATATGCTTTACCTATCATAAAGTAAGACAAGGAAAGAAAATTCACTCAAAGGAACTGTATCCAGGCTACAACATTCTTTACCAGAGACCTATGTGGTTGGTTTTGACCAGATGAGCTAGCAGACAAGTTCAGTCTCATATATAGTTAGTCTACACTCACAAGGACTAGAGATGTCTAAAAATGTAATCATAAAAAAAAGTCTTTACTAAAAGAATGTTCTTATACTTCAATATTAATAAGAGATTTCAAATCTTACTTATAACTTGTAAATGTGGTTGAATATGCTAACCAGTTCCATGGTGTTACAATTTTCTTGAAGATCAAAATGCAGTCAGAAAAATGACTAACTCCCCTACCTACTCATATTATTACTGACTGCTGTGGGGTCCCACTGCACCCAGTATCTCTTACAAATTACATCCCTCGGAGCAACATCTAACCATGTAGCTCATTTGCCAGGTTCTTTGCCCTGCAAGATCAGCTTTATGTCGGACCTTCCAGCTGCTCTCTCCTTAAAGTTTCTTTGTCTTAATCAACTGCAGGTTGCATAAGGTTGCATCACTCTGCTTTGTGTGCTGGTCCAGATGCTCATCCATTACACCTTATATCATCCTCATGTTTCCTTTCTATGCCCATCTAGCCATTTTTCATGTTTCCTGCAGATCTAGATTGTCTTCCACTGCATTTATTTTATATTCCATATCAGATTTAATTGATGCTACCTTATTTGCAATGTCGTCTATAGGTCTTTCTCCACTACATGTATCTGAAATTTTACAGTGCTAATGTGAAAACATAGTTTGATTTCATTTTCTCTATTTCATTAATTTCCGTTTTCACAATCTTCATTATACTTTTCATCTCCTCTATTTTGGATTTCAGAACCAATGCTGATAATTCAGTCAACAAATTTTTTAAATGTTCTGAAGTTGAAAAATTTCCTTGTCAGCCAACAGCTGGAAATCGGGCAAAGAATATGTTATGTGAAAGGGAAAGAAAAGAATAGGAGGGATTATAAAAGAGGGTGAAATTATGGAAAGTATTGCGGAGGAACGTGCCAAGCTTAACAAATATGTATGATGTAATCTCAGAATAGAATTCTGTGCTTGCCAGGTTTGCACATGCAACTGAATCAGCAGATATCAAGTGACATGACTAATGAATTCTAACAACTCTCCTAAATTATGAGATAAAGTTTTATGTTATAAATAAAATGAGTAAACACGCACACGAACATCCACACATGCACGCACACACACATACACGCACGCGCACATGCAAACTTCTTAACTCCATAAACTTCACAGATATAGAGTAGGCCAATGAAGCATAAAAAGTTCAATTTACATTACTATATTAAAAGTTAAATAAGAAAGGTTAGAATGCAAATTCAGAATATTGTAAAATGTTATAACAGAACATTCTCACTATAAATACAATATATTGTAAGATTATTGTAAAAACATGCTACATATACTTAGATGCTATGTATTTAACTTCTGACAACTGTCCCTACGCTTCTTTCAAATTTATACTTTCTGACAACTGTTGAATTACTGTATAACTATATTGAGTTCGGTATATTATGTCATTGGTTAGCCAAGTTTAATAAACATGTACAACATATCGAGATTCAACTGTATTGGAACACCACAGTGAAGCGAAAAATTATTAAATTTTAGATGAGTCGCATTTCTTACACATCTGCTTCACTTTCGTACCTAGCAGTGAAGCAGATGTGTAAGAAATGCGACTCATCTAAAATTTAATAATGTACAACATAATCTTGAAGCAAAATTCTGTACTTTCCTGGTTTGCATATGCATGTGGATCAGTTATGAGATAAAGTTTTATGTTGTAAATGAATGAGAAAACCGCTAAAAGTATACATATTTGTTTAAAAATTATTGAACATATTTAACAGTATGTGAAAAGTATCAAAACATGTATTTATGAGAAAAATATAAAAAGTTATTTATTAACATATTTTTACTTACAAAATATGCATTTTTATTTGAAATAAAATTTTGTAAATACACTTCTTTGACCTAGGTCAGAATATTGAGCTTTGTTTAAGGTATGTACATATTAAGGAAAACACATTTATTTACATAAATATCATAATCCTAATCATCAATCACAGTTTGATAGTATTTTGTTCTTCCAAAACCAATAAACTAACCAATATTTTAAAATTCTCATTATTATTTTTTTCCTTTGCTTCCTACTCTTCTTAATTCTATGCAACCCCATTACGTGATATTGCACATATTAACTTACATATAAGATATAATCAATGTGCTGAAAATCTAAAACATTCAATTTTTATATTTGTCTTACCTGAAACATTAGATATGCATCTGCAGCACAGGGCCTCAGTAATTTTGGTGCCATATTGGAAGGAACCTTCAGCTCCTCTACATTTACTTCTCTTTTGACAGTGTCTTTTCCCCTAAAATATTCATCCTCAGCAACTACTCGTTCAAATACTAATGAAACTAGCTGTCGTACTGTTGCTCCAGCAGTGTTGATTGTGGTAGAGTCTTTGGTAAAATGTAATCGAAAGCACAGCACAAGGTTCTAAACGGGAGGGAAAAAGAACAGTCATTATGATGATGGTCTCCACAAATGCACCACACTCTAAGGGCCTATTTCACCAAGTGACTTTAAAAACACTCAACAACTTGTTTGTTAACATTATGTTAAAATGTTTCATCATGCTTTCATAACAAAATTTTTGCTAACATATTGTTAATAGTAAGTCAGTTAGTTTTATTCGCCATAGGAATATACAATATTCATGGCTTCATCAAACTTGTACCCATAAGAATAATGCAATTCCTATGAATAATACAATAATAATTAAATAATACAATAGTGATTAAAGTAATACAGTAGTAATTAATAGAATAATAATGCAAATAGTAATTAAGAATAATGCATGTAAGGAAAAACTCAGGTCAAATAATTTTTAATGTATTACATTTTTTAAGAACTAGAAAGTAAGAGATATTATAACTCTTACCAAAAAATCAATATTTACTTTATTAATTGATTTCACTTCTTAGAATTACCAAAAAATCAATATTTACTTTATTAATTGATTTCACTTCTTAGAAACTCATCTGTTGTCTGTGGCATTATTTTTAATAGGATATTTTTACAGCTTTCTTGAAATTTTTATTATTTAGATTTTTTAGCTTGGTTGGGAGTTTATTATATAGAATGATTCCTTTGTGAGAGATTTTGAATTTGAATTTATTTATTTATACAACTTGCTATTTGCAATATTTTATCTACAATACATACATATTCCTGAATCTAGTTGTATAAGTTATGGTGCCGTTTCCCTTATTAACCTTGCTAGCTCAGCCTGCTTGACTCCCAGGCCTTTTAGCCTTGCTGAGTAGCATACTCACCCTTCTATCCTCTATTCTCACTTGCCGTTTCCACTTATCCCATCATATTTTCTTTCCCACTCTTTACTTTCTTTCATCCATTTCTCTTTAGCTTTCCAAAACATATTCTCTATATTTCTATTTCTATTTTCATTTTTCCCCCTAACCATTTTTATTGCTATCAACTCACTATGCATCTTTTCCTATTTCTTCCCCCATACTTCCTGACTCCATGCTGCTAACTCTTTACACTCTATCAAAATATGAACTGCACTTTCTGTTTCTCCACATAATTCACATATTTCTACATTGTTACTTCTTAGTCCTCTTAAAAACTTTTGATCCTGTTCTAACTCAAGCCATTCCTTCCTTCTCCTGTCTGTTACATTGGTCTATATATCTTTCTCTTCCCCATTCTCTCTTTATTAACATATAAAGTTTCAACGATTTTCTGTTTTATATCCCTCCCCATATTTCTTGTCTTTCTATATCCTCCACTCTATTTCTGACTATTTTCCAAAAACCTTCTATTTTCCTATTTTCTAGTCTCCATAAATCACCCATTCCCATTTCTTCCACAATTTTTCCACCTCAGCCCACCAGCTTTTCCAACTTCCTACTTTCTTTTGTTGATTCATACATACCTTTTGGATTTAATCCTCATCTTTCCTCAAACATTTATCCCAAAATTTTAAAACTTTCCATTATTCTGCCTTTTCTTTTGGTTTTACCTAATGCTACTATGGCTACTTTGCCTGGTGCTGATCTGGATAGTCCCAACACCTCTTTGGTAAATTTTATTTATTTTCTTTGACATTCCCTATATTTCTGCACCATACAACATCCTTGACTCTACCAGTATTTCATACATTCTCTCTAACCATTTACTTGACATATCAAATTTCACTTTGCATATCCTTATTCCTGTCATTGGAGCCTTTCCTTTAGTAACCACCTTCCTGCCTTGTGCTTCCCATTCTCCAATATTATTCATCCTGACCCCTAAGTACTCAAATTCTTTCACCGCTTCCAATTTTGTCCTTCTAAAAACCATTGTTCCTCTTCAGTTTTGTTCCTCTTTTTAAAGACCATCACCTTTGACTTTTAAGTATTTATTTTAATTCTTCATTTATCACAATACTTTTGAATTTCATTTATTGCTCATTGTAATCCTACTGCTGTTATTGTTCCTACCACCAGATCATCAGCATATAACAATCCTGGTATCTCCCTATTTCCTACTATTGGACGGTGTTGATTTCTTCCTTTCAATCTGTCCACTACATCATCTATAAATAAATTAAATAAAATTGCACTTAATTTACATCCCTGCATTAAACCCCTCTTCTGTTCATCTCTGTCATCTTGTTCCTTTCATATCTTACACAAAATTTAATTCCTCTGTATATCTTCGTTATTTCTTTTATAAATTCATCACTTACTCCTTTTATTCTCAGTTTGTATATTAATGTATTTTTATTTATAGTTTCAAATGCTTTTTCAAAATCTGCAAAAAACATATAAACTCTACCTCTTTTCCTACTGAGATATTTATCAATAATTGTCTTTATTGTAAATATATGATCTACTAGATAGTCAACATGAAAAATTCAATGCCATGGCCGGGATTTGAACCACAGATCTCCTGGTTTCCCTTCGTCGCTCTTACCCCTTGAGCTACCATAGCCAACGTGCTGTCCTGACATTAAATTCTTCAGTTGACTCAAAGTCTCCTGGAATTCCATCTATTCCCGCCGCTTTACCTTTTTTTAAGTTTTTTAACTATTCAATCATGTCTATCAATGTAAATTCCTCATCTAATATTCTATTTTTTACTGTTTCCCTCCCTAGTATACTAATGTCCCTATCTACTCCTTTGTCATCTCATATTAAGCCCCTAAAATACTCTAACCATTCCTGAGGCAATATTCTGATTTTTTCCCTTCCTTCCTATTTGCTTTATTCACTATTTTCCATATTGCTTTATCTTTTTCTTTTATTGCCTTTCTTAATAGAATAGAGCAATAAAGCTCACAATAGAGATAGAAAAAGATGGCTACCTACCTTTCTTAGATCTGAAGATAATCCATGAACTAAACAACATATCTTTTGGCATCTACAGGAAGCCAACACAAACAGATAATTACATCAAGAATGAGAGCTACAACCCTACACCCCACAAACATGCAGTTTTAAACAGCTTAGCACATAGTCTAGTCAACATCCCATTGAAACAGAATGAATACAACAAGGAATATAACCACATGATTAACATAGCTGCAATTAATGGATATAGTAAACAATTAATAGAGAAGAACATTTGGAAATTCAAGAAACAGAAACACATATTGGATACCACAAAATTAACAGAATCAAAAACCAAGACACAGTTCAGGAAATTCACATATCATCTCAGAGTGCATCATAAACTCAACAAGATATTCAAGAAGTACAACATCACGCTAGCTCCAATAAATAAATTCATATAATATAATTTTGAGTCGAACTAATACTCAATGCTCCACTTATTGCTAGTATTTACCTAGAACGCATTTTGTTAGGATCTTCCTAACATCATCTGCTGTTGAAATAGTGGCTTTGAAAACGTCAACACTATCGTCTACCATTCTAAGAATACTATGCTAGCACAAAATCTCAAAGTAATCAACACTTGTACCACAACAGAAAGAGCCATGATAGCATTCTAACCTCTCGAATTTCTTTAGAACCCTGCTCATTACCACTATGGTTAGTCTCTATTACTTAAAAATTTGCTGCATTTGGAAGTTTTCAAATTCATTTTAAACATTCTTCCTTAGGAATGGTATTCAAATGTTTCAAACACAGCAACTCACAACAACAAGCTTGATTTAAGGGAACCATTTCCAAATTCTAACATTTGTTAAATGCCTTAGCACTAGGGTAAAGTGATCTTAACTTACAAAGTTTAACACAATATTGTTGCAAGGGATCGTTTTGCCAAAGCGAGCTGGCAGGAAAAGAGACAGATAGCGTTCAAGCCATGCCCACTCATGTGATTGGCTGGCACTTGCTGAAGGAGTGGCAGAGAGCAACAGAGGGAGAAAGAGACGGTGATGGTCTGGATTATTCTCGCCCCACCGTGAGGGCCCATGAGGCTTCATTTGGGTTCATATGACGTCGACAGGTTTCGGGAAACTTCCAAATACTGCAATTGGTGTATATAAGTGATGGACTGGACTAGACAGCTCAGTTCCGTAAGGAGTGAACTTGGAAGTGAGCAGTGTGCAGACAGAAGACTGCATACATGTGTGTTATGTCATTTTGCTATTGGCAGAGCTGCACAAGTGTATTTCTACGGATATAATGAACAATTTGAATTTCTGCAAATTGGACTTTTAATTCCACAAACTCACAAAGTCACAACATTAAGCTAACAGTGATGAAATAGAATTTGTGTAACATTACGTTAAAATTTAGTATTTGCTGGTGAAACCTGCCCTAAAAGTATTATCTGTTTATTACAAAGAAACATTTCACACATCGTTTTTGGTGTACTTATAATAATTACTATAACTTTTATGATTTCCATTCTTAACTTTAATCTGCACTGAAAATAAGCATTATTCTCTACAACTAACTTCCTTACATAATGTATTACATGCTGGATCCATCAGAATCTCAACAATGTATACTGTCTGTGTAAACAGTGCCCACCCCTGTCACAAACAGAGTAACTTATGTACAGGAAGGAATTAGATAAAATGAATAGTTTGGTAACATGGCATAACGATTTTTATATTTCTGCCTTAATCCTACTAGCTCTCCTATGCAAAATCAAAGACCTATGACACATGTCCCTGTGACCTTTATATAAAAATCAAATTAATGTTACAAAAGGGTTTATATTTTTATTTTATTTCCCTGTGTACGTTTAATGCTTTTTGGCTGCAGCAGTTGCATTCAATAATGACTAAATTAAATCAATTTGTAAATGAGCTTGCAAACCTAAAGAACTGAGTTCATAGCATTATCCAGAAGACCAAGGAGAAAACCCAAAATAAAAGACTCAGTCAGGTATCCAAATCAAACAGCATTTCAAACCTGGGAACTGCAGTATGAATGAAGTATGAAGGTGATTCAAAAAGTAACAGAAAACAATTAACAGTCCAGGCATTTCAAACTCCTGGGAAGAGAGGATGCACACTTTGAGAAAGTTCTGGCATGTGCTGACAGAATGAAGTGCTTAACAGGAAGTACAGGTGAAACAAAATGGCCACATCCCTAGCTGTGTGCACCTCAGAAAAACAGTAATCATTTACAAAAATTTTGTTATCGAGGATATATAACTCAGCAAATCCACAGAAGGATGTTGGAAACCTATATAGATAGCTACATTAGTGAGAGAAGAGTGCATGAATGGGTTAAGGCCTATAGAAGTGAATATACATCAGTTACAGATCAGCCCCTTAGAGCAAGATAATATAAACTTCAAGAATATAATTGCTCAAAATATGAAAAATAGTTATGCATGTTTGGAGGAATTTAGTAACAGTGACATCCAAATTAATTGAAAAAACAATTTGAAGTCAGTAGTTTTGTGTGTTAGAACAATCAATTATAAGTCATTGCCCTTACAAATGAAAGAAATAAAATATTATAGCAACAGGCAAGCCTGAAAAGAACGAAAGTTCAGGAACACAGAGAGGGGTAAAGATACCAAACTGTAGGCTTACTATCAGTAGGGTACGAGAACTGCCCATCTATAAAGTAAGGTGACAGCTTTCTTTCCTAAAATGTGATGCACAACTGAATAAAATCTTAATCTATATGTTAAACTTGAGCATATTCAATTGTTCCATCATAATTCACAAGATTACTAATTATAAAAAGATGAATTACATGAACTTCCGAATCATCACTCATGAATTACTTTAAAGTACACACTGCCAAGGTATAATGTTGAGGATATGTACTGAGATTGAAAGCTAGAGCATGGGGCCACTTCCTGATGCCCATTCCATGCACACACAGACAAGAAAAAGATATGTGTGCTACAGTAGAAAGAAAATCAGCTCAGTGTTTAACAATGCAAAATGTGTTACATGAAACTTCATGTGCAGAACTGTTTTGAGATCTACAGCATCCAGTAATCATATTAGGCAGCTAAAATTAGTGAATAAATGCTTCAGCATTAATTAGTTTATTTTTTTATGAATTTTTCAATTTTAAAGTACACTTCCACTTGTACAGGGATTTAAATCAGATTTATGAAGTAGCCACAAGAGTACTTGATAAGCAGAGGATTAAGAATGAGCTGCTATAAGTCTTAGGATCATTGAAAAAACTATTCATATCTAGTTTGACACTTCGTCACTTACATTTTTATATAATTTTTATTAATTTTGATGTCACTGTTACTTAATTCCTCCAATCATGCATAACTCTCAGGATCATGTTTACAACAGACACATACATTCAGAATAATATAGGATTGAGGCAAAGCTGCAAGTTGAGTCCTGTACTGTTTAACCTGTTTACAGATGATATTCTGGTTGCAATTAGAACTGAAAATAGGCATGTGCCAATAATTAATAACAGGGAAATACCGGGTTTGTTATTTGCAGATGATTTAGTAGCAGGAGCTATATCCAAAGTGGGAACAGATTTGTTCTTTGAAGACTTTTTGGAGAAGGTATGTAGCTCTGGGATGATATGTAAATTTTCTGTATGACGTTTTATTATGGAGTGGGGAATGAGTAGTTACTTGTTTGCATCTTCAGTGCACAACACCTTTTGAAATCATAAAATACAAAGGAGATAGCCACAGACAAAAAATCAGGTGTGTACCGGATCAACTGTAAAGGCTGTGATAAATTTTACATTGGAAAAACTAAAAGGAATTTGAACAACAGACTTAAACAGCATTTTAGGAACATCAGGAACAAAGAAATAGATAAATCGGTGGTAGCATACCATTTTTGGAATGATAATCACAATATAGAATGAGAAATCCACTTATTAAAAAGTGTTCAGGATGCAACTACATTAACTACATGGGAAAAAATATTCATAAAGAAATATGAAGGAAAACTGTTCAATTTCAACACCACCTTTAAAGAGAACCCAAACTTCAAGTTCATCAAGATACCAACAGAGACACCCCTATAGCCTCCAAGAAGTTCACTAAACCAACATTCCATAAATAAGGGTAGAGCCAGCTGGAGAATTTAATGTCATGTTGGCATGTTGGCCATAGTAGCTCAAATGGTTAGAGCGGCTGGACGGAAACCAGAAGATCCATGGTTCAAATCCCAGCTATGGCATTGAATTTTTCATTCTGGCTCTACCCTTTCATAGTGCATCCTACACACGGCTAGTGTGAAAGAACAATTAATTTCCATTCCATAAATAGTATACATTAGTTGAGGATGTTAGGAAGGTCCGAACAAAACACATTCTAGGTAAACACTAGCAATATATGGAACATTGAGTACTAATTCAATTCAAAATTATATTCATTTTGTGCTTCATTGTATCATAGTCCTTACTCATAGGAATAAAATTTTGGTATTTAAGAAAGTTAACAAAAGAGGAGAAGAGGAGAAAATGGTACTGGCAAGGAAGAGAAGTCGAGGTGGTCAATACAGTTAATTATCTAGGAGTACAATTAAGCAGTAAGGGGGGTTGGAAAGAACAAGAGAATGGTAATGGCTAAAGGTAAAATTGCATTAAAAACTATTAAAGCATGCCTAGATAAATTACCAGGAATGCAAACAAAACAGTTTGAGAGAATTTACACAGCTGTAGTAGAAGCAAAAATGCTGTATGGGATGGAGAGATGGGGCTTGGAGGAGAGGGGGTGCAAATTTGGATGTGATGCATAGAAATTTTTGCAAACAAGTTATGGGCTTAACACGAGCTTCACCAAATGGAGTGTTACAAGCAGAATTGGGAAGACTTGGAAATAGAGGGATAATGGTGGAAAGGGTGTTAAAATATTGGGTGAGAATTAGGAATTTAGATGGCAGAATATTCTATGTCAATGCTTGATAGTACAGGAAAGATTAAATAAGAAAGTTTCATGGCTAAAGGAAATGATGTTAAAAATAGGGTTTGGTGTCATGTGGGAAAACAGGGAATTATTGCAAAATGGATTTTGGAAAGAACTTAGGTTAAGAACGGAAGATATTGAAAGGCAAGAAATGAAAGGGAGTTTCAATTTGAAAAGCTTACTGGAAGTTTATAGAGAGATGAAAGTGATCTGGAACAGGGAAAAATACATTGACATTTGTGATAAAGCAGCAAAAGAGGACTTTGCATGGGCTAGAACAGGGGTGGTGAAATTGAAGGGCTATGGGAGAGGGAGGGACCTGAAGAAATGCCCATTGTGTCACCAAAGGGATAAAGAATGGCATTTACTTTTAGAATGTTAAGATATTAGGTTGCTTAGGGAGAAGATAGGTAAAAAAGAACAGACAAGGTTACCAGTGATACCGAAATTAAGAATTGCAATGTATAAAGAATCGTAATGGATTTCAAAGGAGTCTTGTATGTTTGTTACGACACGAACAGGTGCAGTTGGGTTGAATAGCAATGGAGTTGGTTGAGTTGTTTAACAAAAGACACGGGAGAAAAAGGGTTTTCTTAGTAAGAATCCTGAATGGATAGCACTTGACTTTGTTTGTAAAGGTATTCTTCGGACCCCTAATAATGACAATGGGCAAAATTGTCACAAAGGGAATCTTTGTGTGTATAAAGGGTTTCGAGAAAGAGAAAGTTACATACCCACGTGCAGCTCTGTGGTCATTCAGTCCAAGGAGTGAGGGCGATTAGGGCAGTCCTCTTGTTCTGTCTTGGGCCAGGCAGACCAGAAATGATGAGAGAAGATATTTGTCGGTTCATATATACGTGAAGAACGAATTAAGTTTTATCGAGTAATAAACATTTCATAAACAGTAACTCTAAACAGTGATATTGGTAACCCTTGGTCAGCAACTTCAAGTTTGATGTTTGGATAAAAGAAGCAGTCATTAAACCAGTTTGAAACGAGCATTCCAGTGTCATTAAAACTATCCTTCTCACACATATCCACGCATACCCTGGGAGAAACCTCATTGCTATACCTTGAGCTAAGCATTATATTTGTTTCAAACTGTCCTGTTAAAGTGGACCTTTGCTCGCCACAGATATTGTTGCTTCACCAGAAGAAATTCAAGCAATGAAATTAACAAGTGTAAAAGACTAGGAAAAATTTAATTGAAATAGGGAACTTTTTGAGCAAAGTAAGAGCCAAATGGTTGAGGAAGATAAGTAAACACGATGAAAATAAAGATTAAGTTTTTTTTTTTTTTTTTAGATAAGATGCAAATAGGGACCCATTAGCTTGACAATCTCGAGTTTGAGTCTATTAGGTCCAAGGGTAAGCAGCAACTCAGGGTAGTAGTAAGTATGTAAATGTACATAATTAGTAAATGAATGGAAATAAAGATTACTTACTTACAACAGACACATATTTCTTGCTGAGCATGATGAAGCAATGCTACAATCATGTTTGCACAAAATATAGAAGGTTTCTTTGGATCTTTCCCATTCCCCCAAAACCCACCAATGCCCTTTTTAAATGTCTTTGGTAGATGGATGTGACCTCATCAGATTCACACCTATGCATATACACATACAAAAATAAATCAACAATTAAGTTTACTTATTCCATTTTACCTTGAAGACCTCCAAATAAATTAAACAAGATTTGGCAATTCAAAAAAAATCTTACCCTTGCAAGTGTATCACCATGCACAATGCTGTTTGTTGTGAGCAAGAGAGTTACACTCTGCAGAACTTTCACTTCTTCTGTACCTGATTCCATCAGCATCCACAGTGTATCAGTTATATACCGTGCTCCTTTTTGATCCACAGCTTGATGCATCATCAATTTTTGCATCATACCCAAGCAAATCTGCACAAAGTAACAAAGTTAAAACAATATCCTTTTAAAAGAGTTTGGTTGCAGAGTATGATTTTCTTTAAGTTCATTCTAGGTATAAGGGGTGAAATCACCTAAAACTTGCACTGCAAATATTTCTGAAATGGAAAGTGCTTTGACAAACAGTTTTCTCAGCAGTGATTGGTAGCCAGGGGTTCGAACTTTTAGTCAATTAACAGATTTTAATAATACTGAGAAAGCATAATTTTTTAAAAAAACATACATTTTTTTAAATGGAACAATGCCTAGTCAGACCAGCAAAATAAATTAGAATGTTAATGGTGTAAGACTTGAAGGTTTTATGGCGAGCATTACTAATCAAGGCTTTGCGGGTTATCAGCCATGTCAAATTAATAAGCATCGAGCTTTCGGCCATTGCAATCTCCATGGCCTTCTTCAGGATCATCCTTCATTCAGGATCCTGAAGAAGGCCATGGAGTTTGCAATGGCTGAAAGCTCGACGTTTATTAATTTGACACGGCTAATAACCTGCGAAACCTTGATTAGTAATGTTAAGGGTGTTTGTTGCAGGATTCTAGTGCAAGTAGTTTATGAGAAATCTTATTGTGAAACTTCTGCACACAGACACTTATTTGTTCCATTCAACCAGCTTAGTTGCTAGGTGCGATGTTGTTATGTTTGTTTACATTGTGTTTTCTGTTCAATGATTGCATTGGGACTTTCTAGTCTGTTAATTTGTACAGTTGAAGCATTAGATCATGACTGGAAGATGGGATTTATCAATGCAGAAATAGCCAACATATTCGTGGTTAAATTTAAAGGGAGTCGATTAATGACACTATACAACACTTACTTTTAAATTTTTCTGGAACATGTTTCAGAGACTTTGCCTCCGTCCTCAACCGGCCATCGACTGGTTCTCATTGGTGTAGTTGACGATATTTTGTCATAGGTGTCCTCTGACCTATGACAAAATATCATCAACTACACCAATGAGAACCAGTCGATGGCCGGTTGAGGATGGAGGCAAAGTCTCTGAAACATGTTCCAGAAAAATTTAAAAGTAAGTGTTGTATAGTGTCATTAATTGACTCCCTTTAAATGTAATTTATTATAACAACACTGTTTTCAACACTTCAAAGAAAGGAATTGTAATATTCGTGGTGTTTGGAGAGTGTAGGAAGAATGCACTTCATTCTTGTACAGTGTATGTGGAAATATACCCCAATAGATGTCTACCATCCTGGCAATTATTTATCAAAGTCTTACCTGATAGTGGTAGTGTAACACTTAGAAAACGTAGCAGAGAAATAAACAAGTGACTGGAGAAAAGGAAGAAGTTAATCCTTTGGTTGCTGTTGCAGTAGATCCTCAAATTAGTTCTCATGCAATCACACGTGGAAGTGGTATGAGTCAGGCAAGTGTTTATCACATTCTCCATCGATATAAATTCCATCCCATCACATCTCTGTCCATTAAGAGCTCCATGGAAACCATTTTGAGAATCGTATTAACTTTTGTACATTGGTATTAAGACATGATACTCCAGTTCATCATGTATCTTGTTTAGTGCTGAAGCAACATTTACTAATAATGGCCTCGTAAACCGTGGAAACATGCACTGTTGATAATCCCTTTTGGCTTCATGAGGTGGAACATTAGTGTCTATGGAGTTTAAACATGTGGTGTGGGATAGTGAATCATAAACTCATTGGCCCATTTTTCACAGAAGGAACATTGAACTTGCACAAGTATCTCAGCCTCTTAATAGACTATCTTCCACAGATGTTAGAAGACATTCCTCTGCAGACTAGAAGGGACCTGTAGTACCAACATGATGGGTCTCCCACTCCTAATGCACAAAGTACTACAGCTTGTCTGAAAGGATTACAGTTGAACTTGCTTTACTCATAATCCAGTTCTATGTAATTCGTATTTATATGAGAATTTTTATAGGTCCCAGAAAAAATTTAATTTAGAAATGTGTTAATAGAAACTTATTTATATGTAATTTGCAGTTATACATATTAAACTTCAGGGCAATACAACTGTGTTTTACATGATTAAATGAGCATACAGCATTCACTATCTTAGAAGAAACTCAAAGCATATTTTCCTTATCACTGCTGGCAAAAACACAAACTGAGATGGTGGCTTTCTTCGTGACAATGTCATAACAAACAAGAAGTAAAGATAAAAATGTTCGGCATCTGGTGTTTACTGTTGAACAGCAGTTTGTCTAGTTCCCAGTTGCTTTTAATCAGCCTTGAAGAACAGGAAAAGGAAATGTTATACAATAGACCAGAAGGTAAAATTCATACAAAAATTTCACACAAAACCAAAAACGAAATTGCTTCAGATTTAAGTACTGCTTATGCCATGCTGTGAAATCATTAATAATAGAGATGCTATTTTGGTTGAGTTTTTAAAATTGGGTGCAAAATTAACAAAATGTAGCCGTCAGCAGGAAGGGAGATATGTTGATTTGGAAATGGCACTTTTCACATGGCTCCAGCAGAAATGGGCTGCAACTCTACCAATCAGTGTCGACATGCTAAAAGCAAAAGTAATAGATTTTAGGTGCAAAACCAAAAAAATGCAGCCATCAGCAGGAAGGGAGATATGCTTATTTGGAAATGGCACTTTTCACTTGGTTCCTGCAGAAACGAACTGCAGCTCAACCAATCAGTGGCAACATACTGAATGCAAAAGCAATAGATTTAGCTAAAATTATAAACTTCACGGTTATATCCACAGCTATGATTAGACTGCCTATTCTACAATCTCCTTCTCAGCAAGATATCAGCCGAAAAAGCTGACCTGTGCAATGGAGGGAAGAAAAGTAAAATTTACATAACAGTTTTTCTTGCCACTAATACAGATAGATCACACAAACTTATCCCACTTGTGATAGAAAAATCTAAGAATCCAAGGTGTTTTAAAGAGAATATGAATCCAATAGACAGTCTTGATGACTATGATTTTAATGGAGCAATGGTTAAAGAAGCTGGATATTAGAATGAAAAAGAAACAGAAGATGATCCTTCTTTTTATGGATTGATGTGCCGCATATCCACCTCAAATAAATCTGGAAAACTTTTCAGTGGAATTTTACCCCCCTAACTGTACCAATCGTCTACAGCCACTTGATTTGGGCATCATTGCAAATTTCAAAGTTCATTATAGTAAACTGCTTGTTCAACATTTAATAACACTGAGTGATGCATGAAATAAACATCTCTCCCTTAATTTACTATAAGCCATGGAATTTATTTAAGCTGCCTGGAAGCAGGTGTGATCCTCCACAATCAAACACAAAGTTAAATCCTCCACAATGTTAAAATAGTTAAAATATAATGCTAATTAAAAAGCATTTGCAGTTTTTGGGATTTTCAAATATCTCCTGAGCATCTAAGGTTTCTCATTTTGAATTTACTGACTGTATGTTCTTGTTAAGAAACACACTTTTCTTATTTTCTGAAAAATGTTTCAGATGCCCTAAATAGATATTAAAATGATGTACCAAAATTTAGCTCTTGGATGTATGTATTTGCTTTCAGATGCCATGAAGTTGTGAAATACAGACGTGTGCAAATTATTAGACTCATTCATGTTTTTTTTACTTTGCTTCAGTTTAACATTCAAAATAATAGTTATTTACCGCCGTAACCTATTTCAATTTGTCGTAATTCTTTTCCTTGCTATAATATGAAGCATATTCAATGAAATTTCTCTCTCAGTAATGGCTGGGGGATTTTTCTTTTACTTATAGTAATATGGTGGTAGCTCTGAATTAAGAGCAGCCATTTTCTTCATGTCTGTTTATCCAACTGTTTGGTGATATTGTTTTCATTTGGTGAATGTAGTAACTAAAGATTGTTAATATTTGCCTTTATTGTGTTTTATGGCTAATATATCCTCAGTATTATTAATTGATCTCAAGCCAGGTAACATCGTGTATCTTATCCTTAGCATTCACAATGATTCAAAATTGAGGTTATGGGTAAAACTGCTAACTTATCCCCAAGGAAAGTAGCTGTAACTGAGAGTCTTTTGAAGGAAACTCTTTATTCAAAACGTGAAATAGCTAAGAAATTACGTATTTCACAAAAATCTGTTAGTCGCATTAATCAAGCTTTAACATTCGGTGAGACGTTGACCTCACAAAGGGATGGAAAATGCGGGAGGAAAAGAAAGCTATCACCAAGGATGCAAAGAAAACTGTGCAGGTGGCAAAAAAAAATAGAAGAGCAACCAGCATTGACCTCAGTAATCAACTAAAGCAGTACGGTACAGAAATATCAGCCTCAGTATTTCGCAGAAGATTATGTGAAGCAGGTTTACCAGCACGCAGGCCTCGTAAAAAGGCTAAACTGACACCTGCAATGGCAAAACAACGTTTATAATCAGCCAAAGAGTTGCAGAAACATCAAGTGGAATTTTGGAGAAAGGTAAACAGTATGAAAATTGTATATAACATAAAATTAAAATATGTAAATGTAAATTTTATGGAAATGAATTAAACAGCCTAAACTTCGTCTCTCTCATTGCTGGTTTTGTTATACTATCTTTGAGCAATTTTAAAACTGTTTAATATTAATAGAGGTTTTTATTGTTTCAGGTAATTTTCTCAGATGAATCCATGTTGAAGTATGTGAAGAGAGCAGCCAATAAGTGAGAAAGACAGATAAAGAAGCATTTTCCCCTCGGTGTGTCGATCAAAGAGTAAAGCACCCAACATCAAAAATGGTCTGGAGCTGTATGTCTGTTGGACCTGGAAAATTATACATAGTTGTGGGATCTATGGAGCAGAAACAGTATAAAAGTGTATTATAAACAAGACTATTAACGCAAAGTAAAGAATGGTTTCCAAATGGTGATTTTGTGTTCATGCATGACAGTTCTCCCTGCCATAGAGCAAAATCTGTAACCCAGTTCCTCAAAGAAAACAATGTAAAAGTACTAACATGGCTGGGGAATAGCCCTGATTTAATTCCAATAGAGAATCTGTGGGTTATTGTTAAAAAGAGACTGAAAAAATATTGAAAATAACGACAAAAGTTCAGCTTATTGAAGGCCTGGTAAGCATTTGGCACAGAGATGAAGAAATAAAGGAAAACTGCTCCACCCTTGTAGAGAGCATGCCTAAAAGCATCAAAATGGTAATAAAGGCTAAAGGAATGCATACAAAATACTAAGAGCTGAACAAATATTTTGTAAGATTATTTCTGTTAAATAGAAAATAAACGGTATATATTAAAAATTTCACAATTGAGTCTAATAATTTGCACACGTCTGTATGTAGTAAAAAGGCATTACCAATTAAATGTTAGAAGCAAATTAGGAAATGATTTAACTCTGGTATAAGCATTTAACTACCTAAAATATAACTTACCTTCACAATTTTTGCATCCTTTGTTTCACAGCCTTGAACTAACGGATAGAGAATTTGATTGACTATATAAAATATTGGTGTTTGAGGATTTGCAGCTGCATTTCTGAGTTTTACAATTCCTTCTTCACAGGACTGTAAAAAGAAAGACATTGTATGACTTTTTTAATAGAAACCTATTAAGTAGATGTTTATCCAAATAATTTTTAACATTACACAATGAAAACACTATGTCAAAGATTACACTATTCTGCAAAATGACATTTTCATACTTGCCAACTTCCTAAATTTGAAAGCCATAAAACTTTTCCTCATCCAGTAAAGTACAGTAATTTTTTGATAACATGAACTGTAGAATGTATACAATGTCAGTGCATGTAACGTAAATCATGACACTGGAAATCATGACACAAAATAATAAAACATATTCACTAATCTTTCTCAAGCTGAAGACCATTTTTCATAGAGCCTTACACTGACTTTACAGCTATTTTAATAAATTACTCATTATTTATTTTGAAGCATACACAAAAGATACATAAAATAAATTCATATATGTATATAAGAATATTTGAGGAGCATTGTTTCAAAACATATTATCTACTATAAAAATCAAAATTAAACTTTATGTTTTCATATGTTTTGTACCTTCTCTATAAGACCATGTAAAGAAATCAGTGCAATTTGAGTTTTTTCCTATAGTTTTAGCCTGTTGAAATGTGTTATGTATCAAATCCATTTAGTTCAAAGTGAGTTTAAACTCACGCATAACTTTCTAGCCCGCCTCAGTAGCGTAGATGGTAGCATGTCTGTCTCATGTTCAAGAGGTCCCGAGTTCGAATCTCAGTCAGGGTGAGTTACCTGGATAGGGTTTTTTCTGGGGTTTTCCCTTATCCTCACAGACGAATGTCAGCCCTAAGCTCCATGGACCCTGGACACATTTGAGCATCATTTCAACCCCTTTCATTCACCGTCTGATATGACTTAACGGTGGAGGACATAAAATTACAAAAACAAAAAACGCTTAACTTTCTTACAGTTTGCACACCTGTTTTAACTGTTCAAATTGCACCTTTTTAAAAGAGGGTTGCAATATTAAGAAGTGAGAGTTCATAGTGTATGCATGCAAGAATCTTGTTTACTGTGTTAGAAATGTTATGAGAAAGTAATGCATTAGTATGCTTTTATGACTCTCTTATCTGAGCTCATGGAATTTGTGGCTTCCTGCAATCACAAAGAAGGAAAATTTAAATCCCTGCTTATTCCTTGGTAAAATCCAAGAAATTTATTATTTGAAGTAAAAGGTTACAAACAGTGATGTATTTAACATTTGAAAGTTACTTTCAAATCCAAGAAATTTGTTCTTTAGAGTTAAACTAGAACTCAATACTCCATTTATTGCTAGTGTTTACCTAGAATGCATTTCGTTAGGACCTTCCTAACATCATCAGCTGTTGTCGACTACTGAATGTTGGTTTGGTGAATTCCTTGGAGGTGATACAGGCGTCTCTGTCGGTATCTTGATGAACTTGAAGTTTGAGTTTTCTTCAAAGATAGTGTCAAAATTGAACAATTTTCTTTCATATTTCTTTATGAAATTTTTTTCCCATGTGCTTAATGAGGTGGACTCTGGGCACTTTATAATAAGTGGATTTCTCACTGTATATCGTGATTATCATTCTAAAAATGGTACGCTACCGCCAATTTATCTATTTCTTTGTTCCTGATGTTCCTAAAATGCTCTTTAAGCCTAATGTTTATATTCCTTTTAGTTTTTCCAATGTAAAAGTTGTCACAGCCTTTGCAGTTTATCTGGTACACACCTGATTTTTTTTGTCTGTGGCTATTTCCTTTGTATTATATGATTTTTCTGTGGGGCCAAAGTAATGTTGTGCTCTTTGAAGACTTTTTGGAAAACGTGTGTAGCTGTGGGATGATATATTAATTTTCTGTATGAAGTTTTATTGCTGATTGGGGAAAGAGTAATTACTTATTTGCATCTTGGTTGCCTTTTGAATGTATCAATCTTCTTATTGACCAATTCAGCACTGAATCCACTGTATTCTGCAATGCAAATTATATTATTGTACTCTTTGATATATTCTATCTTGTTTAAAGGTATATTAACCAGCCTGTAAGTTAAACTGTTGATAACAGCATGATTGTATTGCTTTGCATTATATCCATCTCATTTTATGAAATTTTCTGCATGTATTTCCTTCCTACATATGCCAAATTCTAGTTTTGTATGTTTTCTGATTAGTTTCAAATCTAAGAAAGGGATTTCATTGTTTGTGTCTTTTTCTATGGAAAATTTTATTCCAGGATTTTGTAAATTAAGTAGTTTTAACGCATCATCCACTTATTTCTCATTTACTATTGCCCAACTGTCATCCACATATCTATAACAATGTTTGAAAATTAGTGAGAATGCCTTTGTGATATGGGTTTCCAAAAAGCTTATGAAGAGCTCTGGGACTATGGGTAACCCATTGTCCCCATTTCTGGCACTGAGGGGCATTGTCCCCTCTGATGATGCTGATGGTGTTAGAAAGGTCCTAACGAAATACGTTCTAGGTAAACACTAGCAATATATGGAGCATTGAGTACTATTTCAACTCAAAATTATATTAATTTGTACTTCATTGTATCACAGTCCTTACTCAATGGAATTTGTTCTTGCTGTGCCTGATAAACTCGAATAGGCTCACAGACTCAGTCACCTCATTACTGCCAAATCGCCCAAGTGCCACAAGATGAGGGGATTATACACAAGGAAATACAAACACAATGGCATTGTTAATTATGAATTATGTAATACTGCTGTATGTTTTCAATACTGCAGATTATTCATGCTTTAACTGTGAGCTATGCTTTTGCAATAAGTTTAGTGTGTGACTCATACAAATAAGAACGAATTTGAGTTTCACTTAAGGGCATATGCTTTCATAATAGAATAGCATAACATTTCAAAAGTCATTTAATTTAAATTTTTCATCTACATTTATAATTATATGTAAACTGGCTCATACGGTTCGTTAATTTATTTATAGACACAAGTCGGAAACATGAGGCACCCTGTTTGCACTGTATTTCTTCACAAGTTATTTAAAACTGGCTCAAACCGACTGAACAACATTGCAAGAGACTTAAGAGAGGCAAGATTTTCAAGAGGGGCAGTAATAGCAAGAAGGCAAATATAACCAAGATGATGCCGCCTTCGCGGGAAGTTAAGGATACTCATCAAAAAATTAAAGAATTTATTTCAAACTTGAAAGCTCAGGAATCTGATCAGAGTAAAAATAAAAGTTGCAGATACTGCTTGCCAGCAGAACTGAATATTCACAAACTGTTCCTCATGATAAAGCTTCAGCTCCGCTACATCTAAAATTTAAAAAGCATTTTTTTCACATTTTATTTTCAGAGTTCAAAGATGAATTTGGAACTCCAGCTCCTACCTGTGCAGCTATTGTGCATGGATGAAATTTAAGAAAATATGAGAAAAAGATCTAAAACTTAAATACCAAAAAATTGCTCAACTGGGCGCTCATAAAATTCCAACAAAGGAATACCATGAGCTAAGGAAGTTTCAACTGTTGGTGCTGTATCATTTTGTTTTCATTTGCAGCAAATAAAGCCATTACCAAGTTTGGGGAAGCATACTAAGGCCGGCATATTTCTATGTACTGTGTGTAACAAATATTGATATCGAACACCCTGAATTCTACACCTGGGTTGAAACACAAGCTGGTAGAGCGCCAAATGAAGTAGCTTCTGCTGTAACCTCTTTTCTTTAAGGTACAGATTTGATAAATCTATTTCCACAGTTAAGACATTTTGCAGATGGGGGTGGAGTACAGAACAAGAATACTCACGTCCTGTATGCTAGCTACTTAATAAAGCTCCTCCCCACATTTTGGCCATCAACTTAATCTTCTCTGTGAGAGGACACTCTTTTCTATCAGCTGACCATCTATTTGGATTAACAGAAAATGTGCTCCACAGACAGTCAGCTATTATTTCAAATGAGAAGTAAAGGGAGTAAATAGATAAAATAGAAGTATTTAAAACAGTGGAGTTTAACAACAATATTTTTAAAAAAAACACTTGTCGAACTTTAAAAACACTTCAGCTCCACTTACATTTTAAATTTAGGACATGTTTCAAGGAACAAGCTTCATCATCAGCTGATGTTTGACAATAATAAATTATGTAAATAATAATAATAATAATAATAATAATAATAATAATAATAATAATAATAATAATAATAATAATAATAATAATAATAATAATAATAATAATAAATGTATTCACTCACATCCTTTTAGTGGACAGTTTAATCTTTTGGATGATCAACTTTCCACTAAACAGAGAAGATTATCAAGAAGAATACCTACACATAAAAAAAGTAGCTATATCCAACGGTTTCAACCCAAATTTAGTAGACAAAACAGTTAACAGACTCATCAAAGCTAAGAAAATAAAAGAAACCACCACCCTAGAACCTACAGGAGAAAAAGAGAAAAAACTTTTTAAAAAATTCACCTTCCACCCATCAGCCTATAACAAATTCCAAAAAATCTTCTCAAAACACAACATAACTCTTGCACCTCAAAATAGGTTTAATATCAGAAATTTGTTAAAAGGCCCTCCCAAAAATTCAATCACTACCAAAGAAAAACCAGGAATCTATGACATCAAAAGTGAAACTTGCCCTAAAATTTATATAGGAAAAACAAAAAGAAATATTAACATCAGAACTAAAGAACATATAAGAAACATTAAAAATGGTGAAACAGAAAAATCAGCAAAGGCTTTTCATTTTTTGAATACTAGACATGACATCAATTTGGAAACATCTCTAATAAAATATGTTAATCACCCCATAGACCTTTCCGTATGGGAAAAAATCTTCATTAACAAATATCGTCATAGAGTCATGAATTTTGAAACTCCACCACCGGACATCTTTGACAAGTACATCACGCCATCTATTGACAATACAGAGAAAGAAGAAACCACTACAACTTACACTAATCGAGTATCAGCTGAGGATAGGAGCAAGAGCTCTTGAAACATGTCCTGTGAATAAACAGTGTGAGTGAAGCAATAAGTCAATATATTTTCGATTCACTTTTGTACTAATTTGTGCTTCACTGTCCCTACGCTTCTTTCAAGTTTATACTTTGACTTTCAACCTTGATACACTAGAGCAATGGCTCTTCCCTCAGTTGGAAGAAAATGAGCCAGATAACTTCATTTTCCAGCAAGATGGTGCGCCACCTCACTGGCATAACAAAGTAAGCGACTGGTTGAACGTCACTGTACCCGAGCACTGGATAGGCTGCAAGGACCCCAATGACAGGGCTTCTCGGCTATCGACTTGATGTGTGCCATGTGAAATAGGGTAGTCACATTGAACATTTGTAAGGTTCTTGTTAAAACTGTTTGAGTTGCTTTTTCATTTGACATATCATTTATAACTGTAAGTTGAATGTAATAAATATTATAAAAAGTTAAAATCCCGATATTCATTTATATACACCCTGTACTGTGTTATGTACAGTACAGAGTGTCTCAGTCTGCTCATAGTATAATTTTAGTTTGCAATTCTGTTTGTCCATGGTGAAGAATAATGGTAAATTCTGGGCTATGTATGACTACATGCAGAGAAGAGAAGACTACATTGAAGAGAAATGGTTTTATTTCTCAAAAGTACGGCAGAAATATCATGTCATGCTTGACTGGGAGCCTCAACATCAGCAATGCAAAAGCAAACGATTCATACCCAAGAACATACTTATGGCAGCAGTTGCAACACCTAAGTGAGATTCACACAAACAGCAGTTTAAAGGACAAATAGGCATTTGGCCATTCATTGACGTCATCAAGACAAAAAGAAACAGCAAAAACTGATGTGGAATACCGTCATCAGCTCTAAGTCATCTATGACACAAAATGACATTCAAGATATGCTTACCGAAAACTTCATTCCAGCTAACCAACAACAGTTTCCTGCTGCTGGGAGAAGACAATGATCACAATTCAGCAGGACAATGCAAAACCACAGTCCTGACCAAGATGCTAAAATCCTTGCAGCAGTGAGAAAAAAGTGGATAGAATATAGTCTTCAAGCAACATACACCCAACAGCCCAGATTTAAATGTTTTGAACCTTGGTTGTTACAATGCAATCCAATCTTTTCAGCATCAGCATCTGTTGTCCAAGACAACAGAAATTAATTGACTATGTTGTCAAGGCATTTAACAACCTTCGCAGAGACAAACTGAATGATGTTTTCCTCTCTCTGCAGCAGAATGGAATGCTGCATGACGACATAAGAAAGCAATGCATACCAGCTTCCACATTTGAGAAAACATAAATAAAGATTTTAGTTAATTGATGGAAATTAATCATTTCTCCACACTAGCCGTATATAGGCTAAGATTTTTTAAAGGTTACAAAGGAAAGGGAAAGAAAGAAAAGAAAAGTATGAGTATTAAGTATTTTAAATGTAAATTTATATTGAGGAATTAATCCTTATAGAATTAATCCTTTTAAATACATTACTCCAGCATATGGGTGATTTTTAATTAATTAGAGCCAACTGAAAAATTCAATGCCATGGCCGGGATTTGAACCACGGATCTACCAGTTGCAACTGGATGGAAACCGGTAGATCCATGGTTCAAATCCTGGCCATGGCATTGAATTTTTCAGTTGGCTCTAATTAAGTATTAAGTATTATTTTGTTTAGTGTTTAATAAATTACAGTATTTAACAAATGTAAATCAAAGATTGTAGGTAGAATCTAAGCAACGGTTTGTTCACAAAAAACAGTGTTTTTGTTTTAATTTTTTTATGTTTATAGTGTTAGCACTGATGCAACTTCCCATTTATTCCTCATTTATGCTGTAAAAGTAAAAATATTGTAAAATATGACATAATGTAACATTTTGGAATGTACCAAGTTGGTGTTATACATTGAAAATGTGAAATCTATACCAATTTTGGGACTTTAAAATTAAGTG
This sequence comes from Mantis religiosa, assembly GCA_030765055.1. Classification (NCBI taxonomy): domain Eukaryota; kingdom Metazoa; phylum Arthropoda; class Insecta; order Mantodea; family Mantidae; genus Mantis; species Mantis religiosa. The sequence goes on along the minus strand of CM060948.1, from coordinate 52,311,403 downwards.
ATATCTATACCATAATTTGGGATGGAGGGAGTATCGTCAAAAAGTATTATATTAAAAAACTTCAAGCTTTCTACAAATATTCAAAACACAAATCCTAACATGATCACAAAACAAAAGACAAAACAGAAACTTATTGTTTAAAAGCAAAATTCTGTAATAGAAAAATTAAGTAAATAATTTCTTTACAAACCATTACATTAAAAAAACTTCTTACAAGTTTCTCTTCCTGTAGTTTTATATAACCAAGCAATACTTTGAGTAGATACAGTCAAACTGAAAAATTCAATGCCATGGCTAGTGTGAAGGAACGATTACTTTCCATCAAGTAACTTAAATAACAGTTTTGAGTATTTTGCACTTCCCAAACAGTATAAGACAAACATACAACATGCAAGCAGAATATTGAACACATATCAAGTATAATGGGTGCAGAGTAGAAGTGCACAGTATAAGAAAAGGTATGTTTGAAGAAACACTTAAGAATATTTATGTATAAGAGCAATGAAAGAAAGCACAAACTGGGATATGTAGTAATAATGTATTTTGACAAAGGTGACAGAACTTCGCTTCAAACTGCTTTATTTGTCACTGTATGGTTAGCTCAATACTAACATACAATCAGCCTCTCTTTTATACAGATACACCAATTTAACACATCTCTACAATGATTCTTTATGTCTCTTTAGCATACATCCTTTGTGCTGCTAATACATTCTGACCTACACACAGTTCCACTTCTTACAAGGCGCTACACAACCATTGTGAACACAACTCCAATATTCGCTGCTCATAATCTGCTACACTGACTGTTCCACACCCCACCAATTCCTCACTATGGAGTCGCACTTACTGACCCATGAACTGCTTCTTGCACCATTCCACAGCCTACCGACTTCTCACCACAAAGCTTGGAAAGTACCACACTTCTATTCACTGCTCACTGACTGGCTGATTCGCGAACTGCTCCATGGTGCCAACTCCTCACCCACAGAGCCGCACTCAACTTGATGCTCTAAGCACCAAAACACATTGCTCTGCTCTCACTACTACTTCTACTCTCTATAACTCCTGGCCTTGCACTGGCTGTATACCTGCTGGGTACAGCAGATCTTTCTAGAACTACAAACCTCTCGAAATACAGTCTCAAAAGATCTTTTGCATGTGACAATACAGTTCTGCCCTGGCCTCATGACAGGTCGTGGTGGAGCTTACCAGCTGTCCTTGAAGGCGTGTCTTTCCCATTCTGCCAGCTAAAAAACAAAACAAGGTGATTCCCCTACTCCTGCTCCTCCAAGGTAAAATTGTGATGGCAGCATAATTTCTCCATTACAGCTCCGCATTTGACAATGTAACAGTATTCATAATCAGAGTATTATTGATGGTTGGATGAATGAAAAAGAACATGAATTCTGTAGACACAGGTGAGGTAACTGAACATTACAGTGAATGAAATGCAGAAGGAAAATGATGCATGATAAAAGAATAACACAGAATTAATGAGAAATTTAGGAAGTATTTAAAAAAGGAATCCAAGGAATCAAGATAAAGTTGTAAAGAGTAGGGTTGAAAGAACTCAAGAAAGATGATAAAGGCTGAATTTGACAATCAAAGGATTAGCAGAAAGAGGTATTTGGCTTGCAGCAAAATGGTCAGATATTTTTGCGATGATTTGGATCTAGAATTAAAAGGGTGAAGATTATACTATCCTTTACAACTGAAAGACCATGGAAGAGGAAATGTAACAGTGAACTTAGCATCAACAGGTGTAGTTTGCAAGACTTTAAACTGGTAAGTTAAAAAAAAAAAATTATCTGTGGAATAAAGGATAACTGAAAAGCAACTTATACAACTGAAGGAAGGAAGGAAGGAAGGAAGGAAGGAAGGAAGGAAGGAAGGAAGGAAGGAAGGAAGGAAGGAAGGAAGGAAGGAAGGAAGGAAGGAAGGAAAGAAGGGAGGGAGGGAGGAAGGAAGGAAAGAAGGGAGGGAGGAAGGAAGGAAGACCAACACAGAAAGAGCCTATGAATAACAATTATAATTATGAATCAATGGATAGAAATTTATGGAAATTAATTGTTCTTTCACACTAGCCATGTGTAGGACTAAGTGTGGAAAGGTAGAGTCAGACTGAAAAATTCAATGCCATAGCCAGGATTTGAGCTACGGATCTACCAGTCTCTGTCCAGCTGCTCTTAAGCATTGAGCTACCATGGCCAATGTGCTAGCATGACATTAAATTCTCCAACTGACTCGTGTTTTTTCCCAGTAAACCACTCAGAGTTCTCATAAACACATATGACAACTACCTTAATAGTGACTTACTATGCTGTAAGTATTTTAATGCCTGGGCTTTATAGTTCAGACCACTATTAGGACAATTAATGGAGATTAATTAATCTTAGCCATGATAGCTCAATGTTTAAGAGCAGCCGGACAGAGACCAGAAGATCTGTGGTTTAAATCCCGGCTCTGGTATTGGCCAGAAATTTGTTGCTGAGGCAAAGACTGTTTTAAAGCATTTGTGTAAAGAAAGAGAAAATGGAAATTATTAATTTGGGGTAATGTAAATCAAATCAAATAGTAAGTCCAAAATTCAGTACACCAAAAGAATGTGGAACATGTAAGAGCTGCACAGGCAACAAAGTGGAAACTCAGTCCAAGTGATTTAATTTATTTATAGATATGTTAAAAATAAGGCAGTTATATGCTAACAATTAGTAACAGGGGAATACCAGGCCTTCTGTAAACAGATAACTTAATGGTTAGTTCATTTCAATAACTAGATTTGAAAGATCAGTAGAGAAATTATAAATTTTACAACGAACAGGAACTAAAGATAAAAAAAAATACTTTTAAGAGAGGAACTTAAATATTGAAATGATGCAAAAAATGGTGTATAAAAAGAAAAGCAGCAGAAATTGATATGGATATTAAATATCTAAGATTAAATCTAGATAGTACGGCACAAACAGGAGAAACAGATGAAGTATGCATTAGCAAAAGGCAGAGCAGCAAAGAACTTACTGAAGTACTGTTTAATATGAGTTCAAGTTTTAGATATAAAAAAAAAGGTCTGTAATACTATAGAGAGCTTTAGTGCAATTCAGATGGTGATTTACTATTGAATTTAGAGTTAAAAACATAGAGGAGCCTGGGTAGAAATTTTAAACATATATCATTGAAAGCACCTTTAAACACAGAACTTGTGCAATACTTGAACTAGAAAAAGTTTGAAGTACAAAATGATTGATAAAGGAGAGAATACCGTAAGTGTTAGTATAGGCTACATAAAGGAGCACCTTATGTCATTAACATATCAGTTAAATAAGGGGATGCATCAATTTGGTTTTCCCAACTACATGAAAAGAAATGCTATCAATGAAATATTTGAATAAAAGATGTCCTTACTATTCCGGAGAAAAAATTTATAATAAATTATCATAGAGGTAACAAGAAATTAAAGACAATTTATTTGACACTCTTAAAAGACTTCACTGAAAAGACATACTATGAGGTGTGATCAAAAAGTTTCCGGAATGACGCCATGAATACTACACAACAGTTTGTTTTGTCTATTCTGCCCTGTCACCCTCGAAGTAGTCTCCTTGGGAGTTGATACACTTGTCCTAGCGCTTCTGCCACTGCTGGAAGCACCTCTGGAAGTCCTCTTCTTTCAACATGTTCAGAGCCTTCTGCAATTCGCGACGGATGACATCAATGTCCTCAAAACGGTGTACTCGGAGCCATATTTTAAGTCGAAGGGAAAAGAAAAAAGTCCACTGGTGCCAAATGTGGAGAATAAGCAGGATGGGGAACAGTATTTATCCATTTTTATCCAAAAATTGGCGAACAGAAAGGGCTTTGTGTGCGGGCACATTGTCATGATGCAGGAACCAGTTAGCACTCCTCCATTTCTCCAGCCGTTTGCACCACACATTCTCCCTTAATCTTTGCAAAACTTGTTTGTAGAACACTTGATTTACTGTTTGATTCTGTGGCACAAATTCCTTATGTACAATGCCTTTAATGTCAAAAAACACAATCATCATTAATTTCACTTTCAATCGAACTTATCTGGCCTTTTATGGGCATGGAGATGGACTTTTCCATTGTGAAGACTGTTGCTAGGTTTCTGGATCGTAACCATAAATCCATGTTTCATCGCCAGTAATAATTTTCTCCATAAACTGTGGATTATTTCGAAGCTGTTGGTTAAGATCTGTGCAGGAAATCACACAGCTTTCCTTTTGGTCATTTAATAGCAGGCAGGGCACGACCTTGGCGGCAATTCTTCTCATGTACAAATCATTGTTCAAAATGCTTTGAATACTTCCACAGGGGGTCCTAATGAGTCAGAAAGTTCTCTTATTGTAATGTGTCTATCATTTAAGACCATTTCCCTCACCTGATTGATATTTTCATCTGTTTTTCTGGAACAGTGTCGCTCCAAACGATCACACCACTTTTAAATTTTGAAAACCACTGAAATGCTTCAGTTTTGCCCATAACATCCTCCCCATAAGCTGTTCTTAACATTTCATTGGTTTCTGTTGCAGTTTTACTGAGTAAAAAGCCAAATTTGATGTAAACAGACAAACTGACATTTTTGCTATGCAAAAATGCTCACTTCAGAGCTTATACATCGTCACTCGAAGGTCACACACCTCGTCACTGGAAGGTCACAGAAAGTCATGTGACCTCTCATTTTTATCGAGAAGGAATGCCGCATGTACAGTATGGGTAAGAATTAAAGAAATCTCAGCATCAGCATTGTTGTGAAGCCATTCCAAAAACTTTTTTATCACACTTCATATGCAGTAAAAGAATATTTGGAAGACGGTCTCTAGGACCATATCTAGATATTGTATAATAGTTTAAGGTAACTACTAAGGTTTAAATGAGTCCACAGACTTCCACGGCCTTTGTCTATTACTTCTTTCTTGGCTCCCGGTGTGGGCCACGTAGGAAAAATGGGCCACTCAGCACGATATGGAAAACCCTAACACATTGACTTCTGTTGAAGGAGAAGGAACCAATAGGATTGCTGAGATGAGGCAAGCAAGAGCATAAAGGCAGTTACCATTTGGATGAAATTTGCAGTCTCCCAGTAAAGAAACCTAACACGTTTACAATGAAACATCGGCATATGATTAAAAAAGACAATAGGAAGTAGCTGGCCACACCGGAAGCCAAGAAAGAAGCAAAGCATTCCTATGTAAACTACACATCCCAAAAGTGCTTTAAACACATATTCCAAAAAGACTTATATTAATAAAATAATTACTGCAAATGTCTCAGGAGATGCATATACATTACAGACTAAAAGAGTTATATTACATAATATTTGATTTATAGACAGACAAAAAAAAAAAAAGAGAATACTTGTATATACTACCATAACCTTGCTAAAGTTAACTCCAATCCAACTTTTGTTGCATTTTGTTGCATTTGTTGCATCACGTTCACACTGATTTCCTATTGGTTAATTGCTCATCTTGCATTGCCAGTAATGCTCCACTGTAAACTGGACATTAGAGAGATAGGCCAAAGTCATATTGGAGGACCTGGATGTGCACTATCAAGACTTCTGTGAGTCTAGAACTTAAATGGGCAACGTACCAAGAGGCAACAAGGCTCTCATTTTCCGAGAAAGAAATCAATAGTATTTATGAATACTTCTAAGGCCAAGGAATAAAACAGTTGTTTCAAACTGTAAAATGAAAAATGTAAAAATACTTTGTAGCACCGAGAGAAAAAGGCAAACAAAATTTGCTCTAGAAACCAGTCATACACATTATGCAGAACAAGAATGGTTACATATTTGCACAGAGGGCTCCCTTATGGAGGAAACTAAGAATGCCAGTGCTGGAATAAACTGCAAGTTCTTCAGTTTTTAATTATCAGTAAGCTCAAAATGTATATTTAATACAACCAGTTTTGATGGAGAGATAGCAGACAATACCAGACTAAAACAATTTAACTATATTAATAAATTCAACAAGGTAACTATATTCTTTAATTCAAAATATGTTTTAAAAGAAATAACAAATCAATATTCAATTAATAGAACAACAAATTAAAATACAACATTCGTTAAAGGCTGCTACAAAATTTATGGAAACAATTGGCCTTACAGTGGATCCCAGCACATGTAGGATTAGCCGGAGATGAACATGATGATGTTGGCAAAAAAGGACATAAAAATTCAACAGTAAAAAATCAATAATTTATCTTTCCACTCTGCCAAATCACAAGTCAACAATAAAATAATATCAATTCAACCAGAAGATTTTAAAACTGCAAGTGCAAATAAAAATGGAGTATCATCTTTGAAAACAAGAAATTAATCTCGGATTCCAACAAAAAAAGTCAGCAGCAATAATCCGCTTTACTGCCAGTCATGGCTGCTTCACCACACATCTTCATAGAATTACTCACTACAGTGCATGCTTTGCAAGCAACTTATGGATCGAGAACATTTACTACTTGAGGCGGGATCGGTGGATATAATCCTAGTTCAGGAAAAAGGCATTGAGGTCAGGATCCTTTTGGTGTAGAATGTAATCAGGAATAAGCAGGTTATGCTCCGGACTAGCGAGTTGTTCTCTGTTGTAAGTACGGGTGAGCATAAGTGTACTCTGTCCCAGGGTCCAGCGTTGAAGTGGAAATACACTATGCTTCCTTGTTGACTTCTCTCACCAGTTTATTGATACAACATTTAGATCATGAGCTTGCTCCCTTAACACACTTGCTCGTCATGACGTCGGTATCACTCTTTTATTCAAGTTGCCCACGTTTCAATTTCCCGCATCTAACTGTAATTTTTACTCTGCACTGTCTCGACACTTTATGCCTTCATCCCCCGAAACGACCCAAGATGAAGTGTCGTGCCTTTCCCAGTCTGTTTGCGTCCTTTCCAACCGTGGACTATCCATTCACGCCCCTTTTCTATTTCGTGACTGTTCCGCCCGGATCACGTGATGCATAGCAATTTTGATTGGAGGTTTTCTTTATATTTAATCTTATTGGTCTTTCACCCCCTCCTATATCTAGGCAGTAGGGCAGTTTTTTGTCCAACCGGGGTTTTGACCCTTGAGGTCATGGGAAGAAATATTCCCAGCCATGGCATTGAATTTTTCATGTTGACTCTATCTATCAAAAACCTTAGCCTATATGCAGCTAGTGTGAAGAAATGATTAATTTCCATCAATTAACTAAAATAATAAGAGTTAAATGATGAAGCCTGGGACTCAAGTACTTACAATAGTAAGTCGCCTCAAATGGTGTATCTCGGATGTGAGAGCCCCTAGTGGTTTACCAGGGAAATATACGAGTCAAATGGAGAATTTAATGTCAGGACAGCAAATTGGCCATGGTAGTTCAATGGGTTACAGCGACTGGACGGAAACCAGGAGATCCATGGTTCAAATCCCGGCCATGGCATTGAATTTTTCATGTTGACTATCATATACAAAGTAATTGAATATTGTGACAAGGAGCAAGTTGGACTCAAAATCCCTTTGTGATTTTTCAGTAGATACTGCTGATCTGGGATTGTATCTATAGCACTTTAACCCTGCAAGTACATTGAATCAAAGTCAGTAGAATTGTTGTTTCTTTCATTTCCAAGACATGTTTTACATTCGTAACTATGTCAAGGAGGGATATTTATTTTATATAATGCGATTTAAACCAAACCTATGAATTTGACGTTATTTTTATTTATATTTTTTTCATGCAGATCCATCATTATTAAACTAACAAGAGATTGTGTTTCATTATTAACTGCAACAACAACAACAATAATAATAATAATAATAATAATAATAATAATAATAATAATAATAATAATAATAATAATAATAATAATAATAATAATAATAATAATAATTATATACTTATAATTTTGTATAGCTTAACATTGTGATGCATTTAAATTATGTGTTTATATTACGGCAATGGCTTATTTGTACAAATTGATCACAGTTTAGAAAATTTGTTTTTGTTGTAATTTATGTCCTCCAATGTTACATCACATCAGACGATGAATGGAATGGGTGAAATGATGCTCAAATGAGCCCAGGGTCCACAGAGCATAGAGTTATACGACATTTTTCTTTCAGGATAAGGGAAATCTTGGAAAAAACCTTATCCATGTAACTCACCCTGACCAAGATTCGAGAAATAGTTGTTTTACCATATGCTACCGATAATTACAGAAATTATTTAATACGAAAAGGTTACCCTCAATGACATAGGTTTCTTTTTTTAACCAAAGGAGTAAAAGAATTGATAATTATTGGGAAAAGGAATACATTACTGAAACAAGAAGCTGGAGCTTGATGATTTGTATACGATAATAGCGACAATGACAGTGAGACATCTTTTTGTGACGGAACATTACTGATGATATATTTCACATCACGCCTTTGTTAGTTGAGAAAATCACATTTTTAGAAATTATTCCCGTTCTACAGATTGCTCACACTAGAAAATAGTTATATTACTGTGCACTTGCTATAGTTGCAATAATCATTTAATAACAAAAGTGTAGTAATTTAGTTGGTTTTCTCTCTTTTTCTGTAGTGAACATTGCTGAAAATAGGGCTGTTGACCCCATTTCCAGTATTTGAAAAATATTACAATAAATAATTACGCGAGTACATATTTAATGCATTTATTATCATTAAGAATATTTTTTTATTATTATGCACCCGTGTTGCGTATAATAATTGGTTGACCTTTCATATCAGACACACAGCTTCCAAGTGATCTATTTGTGTTTCGTCACTTACTGTCTCCTGAGCTACTATGATTTCACTCTTCTTAGAACACGATGGCAGCGCTGGTCACTGAAGGTCAATATGCCTCAATGCTTTGTCAGGTAGTTGTGTATAATGCTTAATTTTATATTTGTGATACAACAATGGCTTCTATGCTTTCCAGTTTCAAAGGCAAGGTATTCCATACTCTAAGCAGAGAAATAATTATAAATATCCTCAACTTCATGAAGCAAGAGACAAGTATGGAGAAATGAATGATGCACTACATAAATGGTGTATATCCAACATTGATTGTCCCACATACTCTGGAGTATGAAACTGACCGGTCACTTCTTGATCTAGTAAGTAACTCTGTTCATACCTGTCACTAGATTTTCACATGTCTAGAGCAGTTATGCCAATTATACATGCATCTTTATGAATAGTCCCAAAATATGAAAATGCATATTTGTCCAGTTGCTAATTTCTAGTTCAGGGCTGTTTTTTTTTAACCATCTTTACATCATGACTTCATCATTGAGTTTCATATTACGAATATTTACATAAGGCTATTTCAAACATCACAAACTGTACTATTCAACTGAGAAATAACGAGTAACTTTGTATATCCTTTATCCACATTCTCGGCAATAAATCACTTTCAACAGTTAGCCTGGAGAGGGTTGCCTGTAAATGGAGGTATAACTACCCTTAGGGGAGCAGGTATCATTACAATTATGAATTCATGTCCCCTGGATGACATAGGTAAACGTTCCCTTTTTCTTTGTGTGAGTTGAGTGAATTCAATCGGGTTGCTATTGCCTAACCTTATGCCACGCTGTGAAGACTAATTCATTTGCTGTGAATTTTAAATCTGAGAAATCAAGTGCTAATGTTTCAGTTTTGTAAGACGTGCTTCAAAAACAATTTTCTTAACTTTTTCTTCAGATTCTTCAAACAAAAATATGAAACAAATATATATTTTAATCATTTTTTAAACTGTCTCATCATAATTCCCTTATCTACTTTCTCTACTTGTATAGAAGTTATACCTATGTGCAAATTAATTTATAACTTTTTATGCATCAATTTTAATAAATGAAATAAATCTCTGTTTTTAGGTCATTTCTCAAATATTTTAAGGTCTTTAAAGTCTGGGCCCTGGAAATTATGCTTCAACCATCAGCATACAGTGAGATAGCTCTTGCAATTCCTTTAAAAATTATCTTAAATAATAGCTACAAGGTGTAACACTAACAAAATTAAACATTCACTGTACACCATCTCTGAGTACTGTTACATGTTTCTTATGGAAATGTACAATAACGTACATCATATAAGTAGTAGATGGTGTTTAATTAGTGGTACAGACTCTGTATAGAATTCTTGTAACTTATAAAGCTGACTGAATGCTCAAGTGATCCATTAACTTCTAACTGGAGACATTGATCTATAAAAACGTCATAAAAAGTGTACATTTTTGTTCTTCCAACTAACCTAGCATTCATATGTCTGACTTTTAATGTGAACATTTCATTATAGTCCTCAACTGTCACAATCATTTCACATGTTTAAGAATTCACGGACACTGATGATGTAGTTAAGTGTCCTTAAACATACCTCTAACAATCAAGTCAGTCATTATTTATTTTTGTACTTTGAGTGCAATTTATTAGACCAGAAGTTGCAAATCACACAAATATGTTGAAAAAGATGGCCAAGAAAAATCAATCATCTAAATAACAGTTTGTGCATGATAAGTATACTTTTATAACTACAATGCAATCAAAAACACAGAATCACTCCACAACACTATCTTAAATGTTTATAAAAAATTGACAAAAATATTAATACTTTCAAAGTAGCATAAATGCACTGACAATATTAATAGTAATGACTACATACTCACTCCTCTATGTAACCACTGATAAAAGTTTATTTAAAGAAGGAAAATACATATAATTTCAATGAATGTAGCACCAATCAGAAAGCCTCTAAACTATCAACCCTCCTAGACACTTTCATATGCACAAAATAAATTGCTAAATGACAACAAAATACCCTATTTTATTGCTACACAGATGCATGGAGGAAATTGCCTAACCACAAGTGGGAACAAAACCAACAGAAATAGCAATTTTCTTCTATACACACTCACTACCTATTTATGTATTACCCCTTAATATTTGAAATCAACTTTTTACCCCGTGATCCTCGGAGTTTAGCTTCAGGGAACCTATGACTATGCTCTGTCATCATTCCACAGTTTGCCCGCCTCGGTAGCATAGATGGTAGCATGTCTGCCTGATGAATGTTCAAGAGGTCCCAAGTTCAAATCTTGGACACGGTGAGTTATCTGGATAAGGTTTTTTCCAGTTTTTTCCCTTACCCAGAAAGACGAATGTCAGGTAACTCTAAGCTCTATTGACTCTGGGCTCATTTGAGCATCATTTTACCCATTTCATTCACTGTCCAATATGACTTAACATTGGAAGACGTATATTTAAAAAAAAAAAATCATAGTTGTGGCCTTTTCACTCTTCTTATAAAAATAGCATACCTTGGCTATGCTTTGAAACTTAGGACACTTAAATATGTTTTGTGTGTGAATTAATATATCTTGCTCACTTTATTATTTTGCTTTTCATTCAGATGTTGGCAGCTCTTTCCCGTAAAGAGCACAGCCACAATGTGTTACGGATTAGTGTCGAAACAAAGCTGAATAGTAATTATCTTAGAATACCAATACAATCAGAGATCAATGATCATTAATTAATTTTTAAAGTTTTAGATTGAATGAAAATCCAATATGCTTAGATTGTTAACAATCATTTCAATTAATGCGATGTACACTAGAAAAAGCTGGAAATTTTCAAAGAAGTTACATTAGAAAGTCTTCTATATGAATATAACAAAAATTTACTGCATTTCCATGCAGTATTTAATTGGTAGGTGATATTGTACTAAAATTGTACAAATAATGAGATGGAAATAAATTCACACTACAATCTGATACATTTGCTTCCTGTTAAGTCATTTTATTTGGTTAGAAAAATAAATTTGGAATGAATAAACTCAAAATACAGAATAAAGCTGTGCTCATGTTTGCAAAAACTAACAGCAATGATGGTAATACTATAGACACAGAAACAACTTTTACCAAAACTTCACAGAACAAAATTCTTGCAACATAAAATTTGCCTCATAAATTGAACCATAATATATCATGAATGTTTTGCTCCTCATAAAGAAAAGATGGACCCAAGAAATGCACCCTTCATTAGTAACACATTATTTTGGTTTGGAGAAGACTGAAAATTCAAAATTAGGTTAATAGTACATATCCAACAAATTCAAAAGCATATACACCCACACACACTTACCACTCACGTGCACACATACATAGACAAAATTATTCCTCCTTAAGTATGTCGTTTTTAAAAATGTTTCAATGAAAGATTTGACAACTTAAAACTATTAATAAGATGTGCTTCTTCACTTTCTATGATGACTCCAGCACATACAATCAGCATTACCAGCTAATTATTGTTACACGCATAAATAATCTAAAAATGAACATTCATTTTTGTCTCTCCTCTAACAGTTTGTCTAAGTCCGAAGGCACTTTTCTGAAAGTTGACACATATTTACATCGATTCTGAAGGTAAATGCCAAAAACTGTAAACAAATTAATGTTTAACTCAAACCATTTAAAAGGTACCTATCATTTCTGATATTAAACGAAAAAGGTTCTTAAAATAGCAGGTGACACAAAAGTCACTTGACAAATACAAAAAAAACTTCCTATCTAAAGTACAGTCTCTTATATAATGCATTAATGGAAAATGCTGACATTCACTTATTTATCTTTTTTATATAATTATTTCCCTTTAATACCCTTAGCATGTCCTATTCAGTGACAAATGGCTATTCTTTATTAATGGGTACGCTCATGCACAAATTGCAAGATACTGGTCCAGAGAAAACCCAAAATGGATACGAGAATGAAATGACTCTGGTGTTTTAAAAGTTATGGTCTGGTGTGGAATATTTGGTGATATGGTTGTTGGATCATATTTCTTTGATGGAAATGTAAACATATACATTTGGGGAACTGCTGGACACCACACTACAGGAGACACCATGGCTCAGTGGTTAGACCGCTCGGCTCTCACCAAGGTGGCCCGGGTTCGATCCCAGACGACCGCAAAGTGAAATTTGTGGTGGACAACACGGCACTGCAGCAGGCTTTCTCAGGGATCTACGGTTTCCCCTGCCATCTCATCCACTAGTGCTCCATCTTCATCTCATCTATCATCCGTGTCACTGCCTGCGGTGCTGCATGTAGTAAAAGCAGGCATTAAATAATACACTCTAGGAGTTTGTGGATTGCATGCCACTGAATCAACTGTTAATGTGGTTTCAACAGTATAGGGCCACGGCACATTATGTTCTTACTAAAATTAGGCAAGTGAGTCAACCTTGTATATACTTTTATCCACTTACAAGTTTTTTATGAAGACTAGTTTCTGGGGACTTCTCCCCTATCGTCAGCTCTGTAGTCTACCACAGAGCTGACGATAGGGGAGAAGTCCCCAGAAACTAGTCTTCATAAAAAACTTGTAAGTGGAGAAAAGTATATACAAGGTTGACTCACTTGCCTAATTTTAGTAACAATGGCACTCCACTTTCTGAAATACTTCTTTTTATTCTATACATTATGTTCTGTTTGCCAGGGAGTAAAGGAGATGTTTGATGTACAATGGACTAGATGAAATGGACATCAAGTATGGCTTCCAGTCACTAGACCTTACATCTCCTGATTTTCTTCTATGGACATGTGTAAAGTGGGTTTTTCAGACAAAGCCCACATCTTTACATGACTGAAAACAAAGGCTCTCCTACACTACTCAGAATATTCCACCTGCAACACTTTTAAGAGTGACAGAAGAATATCAGGATAGAGTAAGGCACTGTCTTCAAGTAAATGGACAGCATTTTAAGCATTTTCAGCCCAGAACATACACACTATAACAGAAATTTAATTTACAGAAATAGTTATTTATTTTACCTAGGTTTAGCATAAACCATGTAAAACGAAAATAATGACACAATGTCAAAATTGTACAATAACACATTATCCAATTCACAAAAGTGTGCATTCTCCAATATACTAAAGACAGGGAGTTTCTACTGACTTTTGTGTCTACTGTATTTTAACAATAACCCTGGGGACACAATACATTTTTGTGTTCCACAGGATTAAATAGTTAATATCTTTCGCTTTTTGTGTTCTATTTCCTTTTACCTTCTAAGCATTCTCATACTTAATGATTTATATGAATCATGATTATATTAAAACGTTAAATACAAAATTGGAGTTACAAAGTTAAACTAGTATGCCCGACATTACACACTTGAAATTTTTAACACAACTCTTACACCTTTAAGAATCTTACACTTTACAGCGTCCATGCAATAATATATAATAAACGTTATTTAACAACACTGACAACAGTCAGTGAAATAAAATAATACTTCAGATTCTCTTCCTTAGAAGTTCTTTCTCCTCCAATAAATAGATCCACATAAGACTCAAATTTAACTATGCTATCATTTGGGCCAGAATTTGACATAAAATGTAAGACATGTAAAGCTGACACTAAATCTACATGACCTAGACTATGTATACAGAAGTGCACAATTTTATTAAACAGAATAGAATGCAACACTAACACAGAATATCACAAATATGTGCTGTAATTGTGAAGTGTCTTAAATAGCAAGTTATAGATTGTAACAAAAAACGTCATGTCACGCTATAGCTAGTTAAGAATTAACTTGAAAGACAAGCATATTATCCATGTCATTCATACAACATAAAATTGCTTAGTAATAATAATAATAATAATAATAATAATAATAATAATAATAATAATAATAATAATAATAATAATAATAATAATAATAATAATACTTTATTATCACCTTATGTTTTACAAGCATTGTTGAAAACAGGCAAGTCGTCAATTATATACAATTAAAGTTGCTGGATATTTTGATATATATAGATATTAGAAGAAACTAAAACTTAGGTGATGTTATTCTCAATTTATAATGTCTTGTACACCTAATACAATGTTTAGGTTTTAGTCATAAGTATTGTAAAATAAGAAACTAGCACTCAAACGTTAAATTCTGAAGTTGTAGTCTTAGTTTAGAAATTCATCAAGTGAATAAAAAACATTATTAATTAAATAGGATTTCAAGAAAAATTTGAATTTTGTTAAGTTACTAGACACTTTAACTTCTGCTGGGAGTTTGTTATATAGCTTGGCTCCCATGTAACTAGGCAACTTGTCACACAGGTGGAGTCTATACATCATAGTAGCGAAATTATTCTTGTTTCTTGTGTTGTGGTTATGAATATCCGAATTTGTTTGCAATGGGATGTATTTTATCACATCAAGTCTTATTGAAATACCCAGAAACACACAACCTTTCTACTTATATCCATAACATTATATATTTTAGGTAATTAAACCTCGTCAAAGCATCTATACTGTTAAAAAAATGCAAGCCTTAAATACCTTAAAAGTAAAACTTGTGCTAGAAACAAGTAAACAAGGTAGTTGAACGATTTGAGATTAAGGAATGTTAATGAATTATACAAATAAAAGAGAATTAAAGAAAATTTCAATGTAATTACCAACTACAGGTAAAATGATTTGAAACTATTTTCAAGTGACAGTAAGAATACAATGGGCTAGATTGTGCTCCAATGAAAACAAAACAGTAGTTGCAAAGCGCTTTTCTTCTCCGAAGTGTAAAATGTGAGATGACTTGCATTTGAGTACACTGACACTATTTCAATCTTTCACTGTACTGCAAAATACATACACACTTTGAACAAAACAAAATATAAAACCTAACCTCAATTGCAAAAAAGTTTCTTAAAATGCTAAGTTTAATATAAAAACTTTAAACATTTCCTGCCTTACTTCTTTAATTTGTGGGTATTTCTTCTTTGTTTCTATTGAAAGGTTTTTCAAATCATTCTGCAACGATTCTAAAAACTTTTGTGCTGCTTCATTGCCTGTTGTTCCGCTTACACCAGCCATTGTTGGTTATAAATGGTTACAAATTTTATCTCTAATTTACTTTCTAGTCATGATCACAGTGCAACATACGTATCTACAATTTACAAATTTCCAACGTTATCTGTAACATTACATATTGACAAAACATTTCGAGTACATTTTAATTTTCCTTGTAGATGAGTTGGCAATAGCCAGTACAGGCAACTTCGCGAACCTTACGTCTGCTGCAAATTACTTGGACGCTCCGAGGTTTTTGGAGGCCATGCTTAGCACGCCGAAGAGAATAAACGGGCGCAACTTGCTGACCTCACAATGTGCAGCGGAAATGTGTGCAGGTTATCGTCCATCATATCCAAACGCTTGGCCCACTTGGTCGTAATAGCGCTAGAAGCAGAGAAAGAAGAAAGTAGGTAGAATATCACACTTGGATAGATACCATAGATTTACCTAGGTATTTAATAAATTAATGCTAGGTGCTGACCAATTATAATGGAACATTAATATTGCATATAGTATCCAAATTTATGTTAGGCAGTTCGTGGTAAGCAACAGGAAAAGTGAAAACGACATCAATATCGTGGCTTCAAATTAATTTAAGTGTTTTAAGACGGTTTTTAGTCTCTAAACAGCATAAGAATCTATATAATGGAATTGCAAAGCTCACCGACATGTACTGTAATGTGGCATGAATCTAAATGAATGTGGCATTAGTTCTAAGATTAATGTTATAAAATAATATCAGTAATATTAAACTTCATTTATTTAACAGAAATTAAGATAAATGTAAGTAAATTTTGATCTAACTCTTAAGTATATTTGCCTAAAGGAGGTACTAATTCTGAAATGTTAAAGCTTAAATCAATGGATGCAAGAAAGTATTGTGAAAATATGTAGCCACAGTACATCCTATACTTAAACTTAACTACAGAATTTAGCCCCATATTTTATAAAAATAAAATTGCACTTAAAAGTAATTATGCGTCTACCACGGAAATCTTATTTCTACTTCCATGGTCATGGATTATGGAAATTAGTAACTGCGTAGACACGACTACCGAATATCGGTCTAAGATTGACGGTTCGCTCTCAGCTGAGCTAGGCAACAGAGAACCGTGCCACAGGTAATCTTGTTCACCATAATGACATTATTCTGTAACGTAAGGTTAAAGCTGAACCACTTGTTAAATCCGCTAAGCACTAGTTAAGCTCTATCTGTCATTCTGTTGCATCGTAACCATAACAACATCTTGTTGAGATGAAGAAAGTTATAAACAATAGGCGAGACCGTGTTGTTAGCACCAGCAATACTACTTTTTCCTTGCTGAAATTTGATTTACAAGCACAAAAGAATGAAGAACGCCGCAGGAGATAGATGACCTTATGTTATTGGTATATCGCAAAGTGAAACCGTAAATGTGTGTGTGAAAATAGTCAAAAGTGTTTATTTACACGACAAATACCTAGAGAGTTTCCTAACCTAACTTTTGACCTCTTGTAATTCACACGGTAGTAAAAAACATGTCGAAGAAATGTTTGATCTAAGATTCATTTCTCCATCAGAATTATCTTATAATCAACCATTTACATCTAATTTTCTGCCGTGTAACCTCTGAAATGCTGGTTGGGTCAGAAAGTCCTACAAACTATAACTACGACATTCCTTTAGCAGCTGATGCCAACGCAAATAAATGTCCAAAATTAAAGCAGTCTCTTTCAATTAATTCTAGCAGACAGAACATGCATATTATGAAATCACCAGAACTCGTATTTCATTTCAGTATTGACTACAGATTATTATTAGAAATTAAACTTTCCTGCCAAATATAACTTTAGTTCGCTGGTTTGCGACGTGAGAGGTTATTTTAATTAATTTCGGTGTGATAAACTAAATCATGCAGTCCATTTTTCTGTATCACATAAAGTTTTCTCACAAATCAGAAATAATTTGAAAGTTGTCTTTCTATGTAAGGATCGTTCGTTACAAAATGAATGCAAAAGATCAAAATCTGAGTAATAGATATATAAAAATACTTGTATTTGTGTAAAATAAGGTGTGAAGCTATATTTCCTTTGGCCGGAAAGTCTGTTGCGCTTATTTACATTTAGGTCGCGATTAAGGAACTTTTGTTTCCAAGTACCAAAAGTTGTCCGCTTGGTTCCATCGACTCTGACATCTCCTGTCCATCTCCTTGATTTCTTGCTGAAATCATTCAGCTTGTTCATTTCCGAGGGATCCAAAATTATAAAAACAAATAGCGTAGCTGAGAGTACAAGTAGCGAAGCTTTAAATTCATATTTCGCTCTGAATGTCATACTAGCTCTTATATTATATTTCTCATTATGTTTTCGTATCGAAGATAGTGTATAAGAAATTTATTGACTACATCTATGAAAGTATACCATAGGTGCGGTTCATCCATGGTTCATGAAAACCGGGAAATTCGCAGGACAGTCTTATTATATACAGAGAATTTCAAATATTTAGCTATTACTTCATGTTGCATTACTTTGCGTCAGTTGCTTAAACATTAATTCTGGTAAAGTGAAACCATGCGTTAAGTGTGAATATAATGTCCTATCACTGTGTGCTTGAGCGGAAGAATTTCCTAACCTAATCTCTGACGAAGTACGTTATTTCCTAAAAGAAATACATCTTTTATATGGCGCACAATTATCGAAATGTTTGTAAAATTGTATTTTTTTCAGGTAAGAAGAAGGCGTTAAAGTAGAAAGTTCATGCTTAGGATGCTCTAGATCTTATAGTTCATTCCAGTACTGGTTAGAGACTATTACACTGAAACTACGAAATCGAATTTTAATGATGTTATTGGTACTTCAAGAAATACAGTTCGGTGCTCTCAAATTTTCCGATACTATTCGTATCTTTTGGTGTATTATTTAAATTAATGTTCGCATAACCGTTTCACCATTCGTGTTCTACACCAGTCTTGGCGGTGCCAATCTCTTATCGGTTTACATCAAAGTCCAATAACACAAGTAATGACCGAAGAACAGGGCGCGTAGCCGAGATGCTTAGTGCAAGGGGAGGGTTAAAGAGCAATTTAACCTTAGTGGGACGATTGTCAACACTACCTCCTGGCTGTGTCCGTCTCTTATTGATATCAAAACTCTGGGATTCAGTTTCGGGAACCGGGGAGAAGAACAAGTGGAGGGTTACATGAAACAGCTTTCCTGAATATATTATCCTTTATACTATGCATTCCATTTGAAGTGAGCAAACGATATGGATAATAAGCCAAAAGTAATTGTTGAAAGGGTGGGCAATTATGTGGAGTATCTTCACGAATTGTTTCAAATTGGTGGAAGAAATACTGTGACTTTGTGGGTTCGTGAAATAAAAAGTCCAGGTTACAAACACAAAAAATTGCACTTTATTTCCGTAGCAATACACTGTTCACAATTACATTTTTGTCAGTTCGTCTATACACGTAAGCTCGGCCATAGTTACACAACGCACGCCATAACAACACTACTCTCAACTGACTGTCGCTTCCGGTATCGATCGGCCCCGAAGTTTCTCGATTCTCCTTTTATGGAGGGGAAAAACATTCTCGAAGCTTCGTGCAACTTTGAGCGGTAGGAGGAGGGATAAACGAAGACCCAGCCACCCCTCCTGTCTTCCCTCCCGCCGCGAACTTTCATTTATTGCTCGGCATCGCGGGCTGGCCGTTCGGGTAACACTGCTCCCTCCTCAAGGCTGGTCGTCCCGAACAGCGCCATCGTAGCGGGCCAGGCGATCCGAGTGTACCACCAACATCTTTCCTCGGGGCACCTTCTGGAAGCGGTAGACCACGTCGTTAATCCTCTTCACCACACGGTACGGTCCTTGCCATGGCTGCTGAAGCTTCGGGCAGCGTCCCTTAGTCCGGGTCGGGCGGTACAACCAGACCAGGTCAACTTGCTTGAATCCTTGGCTGTTGGCTTGCCTGTCGTATCGGGTTTTCATGCGGTTGCTCGCCATCTGGATGCTCTGGCGAGCCATCTCGTGCATGTCGTGGAGGTGGTCCACCAGATTCTCCACATACTCGGTCGCTGGCTGTTTCACTCCCGGAGGGCTACCAAAAGCCAGGTCACAGGGGAGGCGTAACTCTCGGCCGAACATTAAGCTGGCTGGCGTGATCCCCGTGGTGTCGTGTCTTGATGAGCGGTAGGCCAGCAAGAACAGTGGCACCTTGGCGTCCCAGTCTCGCTGATGGCTGGCCACGACTTTCCTCAAGTGTTCCTCTAAGGTCTTGATGTACCTCTCGACCATGCCATCCGACTGGGGATGTAGAGGTGTTGTGCGGGTCTTGTTAACTCCAAGTCTCTCTAGTCCTTCAACAGGTTGGACTCAAAATTGGTGCCTTGATCACTGTGCAGCTCTAATGGCACCCCAAATCGGCAAAATACCTGCTCCACGAGGCAGTCTCTGATTGTCCTTGCCTCTTGGTTCGGGATGCCATACACCTCCGGCCACTTAGTGAAGTAATCCACGACCACCATCAGATACTTGTTGCCTCGGTCGGATATTGGGAACGGTCCAGCAATGTCAACGGCGATCCGTTCGAATGGCGCTCCGACGTTGTACTGTTGCATGCGACCCCGGCTCCTAGTCTGGGGGCCGCGACTCGCCGCGCACACGTGACACTGACGGCACCATCTCCCAGCGTCTGCTCGGAGCCTCAGCCAGTATTAGCGCTGCCGTAGTTTGTCAATCATCCGGTTCACTCCCAGGTGTCCTCTTGAAGTACCGGCGTGCACTTCTTCCAAGTATTCCGGGACCTCACTCCGGGGAAGTACCAACTGTTCTCTCTGCGTCTTCCCATCGGGTGATTCCCATACCCGGAACAGCACACCCTCTCTGGTCTTCAACGAGTCCCATTGGGCCCAATAAGACTTGTAGGTGGCGCTCCTCGGTGCGATGTCCGCCCAGGTTGGTCTCGTCCCTGCCTCCACTTCCCTCAAGAGTGGCCCCAAGTCTGCGTCCGCCAGCTGCTCCCTCCTCAGGCATGCGCTATCCCAGCCATCCGCAGGCACTGCCGTGACTACTCGAACTGCTGCGGCACGCTCCTTCTCTCCACTCTTGTGCATTGGCCGCACTCTTCTGGACAGGATCTTCGGGACATAGCGTCCGCGTTACCGTGGCTCTTCCCTCTGCGATGTTCCAAGGTGAAGTCGTACCCCTGCAGCCTCTAAATCAAACCTGCCGTCTGGTCTTCCAGCCGCGCCGTCACCATCACCTCGCTCCTCGCGGGGACAACCACGTCTTCGTTCAAGATGACCCTACCGATTCCAAGGCGCTCTTCGGGTTGACGGAGTATAACCTCTTCTCCGTTGAGCCGCAGGACCTTCCTGCTGACGTCGACCGTCGCCTCGTGGCTCCTGAGGGCATCCAGTCCCAGAATCACCTCCTCAGCCACCTTCGCGACGAACACATACAGACGCACGGCACTCCGTCCCAAGGTCAGCTCCAGCAGGGCCTCCTTTTCCACAGGCTAGGTGTCGCCCGATGCCAACACAAGCTGGTATGGTCGGCTCGGCTTCCTCGTCGGTAAAACCTTCGCCACGTCAGGTCTGATGATGGTCACGGCCGCCTCGGTGTCCACTAGCACGCGGCATGGCTTCCCTCTCACTCAACCTTCCGCGATGAGGCTGTCATCCATACGCCGGCTGATGGCGCGCAGTGTCACTCGAGGGGATGGTGGTGATGGCGCCGACGTGCCCCTCTCCACGACGGCCCTTATTCGTTCTTCCAGCTGCCCTTCCTGGTGTGGGCAGTCTCTCTGCAGGTGCCCGGGCTGTCCACAACCCCAACACAGGCCACTAGGTGTTCGCCGGCGTTCCTCGGCTGGTCTTCTGTCTCCAGCGTAGCGCACACTCCTCGTTCTCGACGACGGGATAGCTGTTACCTTGGCCGCCTCTATCCTTAATGCTGCCGTTAGCGCCTCGTGGATTGTTTTATAATTGCCGAGCATTAGGCGCTGACGAATCTCCGTGTCTCGTACCCCGTCAACGAATGTGTAGGCAGCTTCCCGGGATACGAACTCTGGTGGGAGGTCGACTAGGGCCTTGCTAGCCAGTTGTTCAATCGCTATGGCGAACTCCTGCAGCGTCTCCCCCGGCTGCTGTGACCTTGCCTTTAGTTGGCTCCGGTACGCTGCGGCTAAGCGGTGGTTCCCGAAACGATTCTCCAGGGCCTCCCAGATGTCCTTGGGCGCCGCCGCTGTCTGCACCGCGTCTAGGACTTCCGCGGTCCGTCCCTGGAGGCTGGCTATTAGGTGTGTGGCGTCCTCCTCCGGTGACCATCTGTTGTGCTTGGCCACTGTGTCGAACTGGCGGCGGAAGACCTCAAATGTTGACGCGCCGTCATATTTCGGCGGTTTGACCAGCGCAGATGTTGTGTCGCGTCCCGGCGAGTCAGCCTTCAAATCCTTCAATTTCCTGCTGACGACGTCCTCTACTATGGCGCTCAGGGATTTGACGCTGCTGTTGGCCTTTCCCTCCAGGTCGTCAACGCGGCTCGTCAGGTCCTGGATGCGCTCGTCCACTTGGCCCATCCGCTTGCCCAGCTCCGTCACGTTATCCCTCACGCCGGCCAACTGTTCTTCAAACTTCGTGGCAAGGGCCTCGTTTGCCGCTTTCATCTCCATGGCCAGGCTGTCGTTCGCTGCCCTCATTTCTGTGGTCAGTTCGGCCATCTTTGCAGTCATTGTCGTGGCCAAGGTGTTGTTTGCCGCTTCCATCTTCTCGGTGATGTTGTTATTTGCCGCTTCTCTTTTTGTTCTCGTTCATCTTCGCTAAAAGCATTTCCAATGCCGATTCCATGGCCGTAATGTTCGGTGATGTTATCATCCCACTCCTGACACCAGTTGTGACTTTGTGGGTTCGTGAAATGAAAAGTCCAGGTTACAAACACAAAAATTGCACTTTATTTCCGTAGCAATACACTCTTCACAATTACATTTTTGTCAGTTCGTCTTTACACGTACGCTTGGCCATACTTACACAACGCACGCCATAACAACACTACTCTCAACTGACTGTCGCTTCCTGTATCGATCGGCCCCGAAGTTTCTCGATTCTCCTTTTATGGAGGGGAAAACATTCTCGAAGCTTCGTGCAACTTCGAGTGGTAGGAGGAGGGGTAAACGAAGACCCAGCCAGCTCTCCTGTCTCCCCTCCCGCCGCCAACCTCCATTTATCGCTCGGCATCGCGGGATGGCCGTTCGGGTAACACTACGAAGAACGGGGATACTGGACACGCAAGCCAGTTAGGGCAGCTTATTATAAACCTATGCTTTTTATCCAGATTTATTTAACCCTATTTTACACAGTGGTATATAAGGGTTAGAGTTAATACATAAAAATATACAACTTTAACAAAAATATTTTAAATACTAGAAAGAAGAAATGATGTTTTAATGTGATGCATATTAACTTTAAACTATTTCAGACGTTTAAACACTGAGTTTGTAAACATCATGAAGTACTTTTACTGTTGTGGCTTCATTAGCAAAGATGTGAGCGGAGAAGAAATTTCAGTTCCTAGAGAGTCTAGGTTGAAAATTAATTCTTGTCTTTCTCTCCAGAAAATACCTCCTGCGGTGTCGTATGTAGTAAAAGCGGGCGCTAAACACTACACACTACTACTACTACTACTACTACTACTACTACTACTACTACTACTACTACTACTACTACTACTACTACTACTACTACTACTACTACTACTACTACTACTGCTACCACTACTACTACTACCATTACTACTACTGCTGCTACTACTACAACTACTACTACTACTACTACTACTACTACTACTACTACTACTACTACTACTCTCCAGAAAATGGGACAACAGAAAAGGAGATGAACCATAGTTTGAAATTCTTCACCACACATGCACTTGGGGTTGGATGTTCAGTGAAAGCGTGATAAGTATTCACCAAATTTACCAGGTCCACTTAAAAATTGTGTCAAAAAAATTGGTACAAGAGTTTCACATTTTCCTCTGTCATATACACCAGGGAAAAATAATGGCTTTGTTAAACTTGCATTTGGAGTTGTTAGCCATTGTTGGTTCCATTCTTCAAGAATATGTTGATGTATTATTCTCCTTACATTAGAAATAGGACATAAAGACTATGTCACAGGAAGATTGGATTCTACACCCCTCTTAGCCAAGCAATCAGCTCTCTCGTTACCTAGAATTCCACCGTGTCCTTTAAGCTATCCCATGCAAATATGTCCTGGAGGGTTTTGAAGCAAGGTTCTGATTTCATGTGCTAATGAATTTAAATTGTATTTATCATTAATAGCGAGTAGAGCTGTTTGTGAATCCTAAGAATACGGGCACTGCTCCCATTAACTGTACACCATTTTATAGCTTATTTAATTGCTAAGAGCTCCGACTGGAACACAGAACATTCAGGTGACAATTTAAACATGGAGTTAGTTAGTTACGTTTGGTTTTCGTAAACAATAAAAGCACATTTTACCGCAGATATATTATCTTCAAATTGGTAACGCGAACCGTCTGTATATATGTGATAATCATGAAAATTACATATTTCCTTTAAACAAGTTACAAAATTTGATGCTGTGGTAGGATACTCCGGGATTTGTAGTTTTAAGTGAGACAGATAAGACGCACATTCACGTTCATGTCTTAAATTCGTAAAAGATGCTTTGATAAATCAGTGATAGCCAAAGGTTCGATGTTAGCTGGAGATTGTACGATATCCTCAAATTATGCGAAGGAGAAATCCCCTTTGAATTTGTGCAAGTTTGTTAAATGCCCATTTTTATTAAGAACATCCTGGAATGCAGATA
Source organism: Mantis religiosa (assembly GCA_030765055.1). Taxonomy (NCBI): domain Eukaryota; kingdom Metazoa; phylum Arthropoda; class Insecta; order Mantodea; family Mantidae; genus Mantis; species Mantis religiosa. The sequence continues at coordinate 52,286,712 of CM060948.1, read as the reverse complement.
CACCATACAAAATTAGGGGCACTGCAGCATCTTGATATATAATTTTAAGAATACTAGAATTCAGAGCCCAGGTGGGTCTTGTTGCGAGGGCACCAAGGAGCTTGCTTGCTCTTTCAGCAATATAATCAAAGTGTGATCGAAATGTATGTGTTCAATTGTCACTATATGTCTACATCAATAAAGTCGACACATATAATAGTGTCCCATTTTACAGGTAGCGGAGGGCATTGGGTATCCACGTGATGAAAACGTGTTTTTGTATGCTCGATATATTTTGTGTAGATAGAGCTTAAGTTACAGATTTAAATTATTTGGTAATAAAATGAAATGGTAAAACACAATACAATAAAACAGATAAATCTGTAGCAACCCTTCCCAAGAAAACTGGACAAATCTGAGAACGTTCATTATTTGAAAAGGATGGGTAATCTGCTCCTATCTTCAATAACCGCAGATAAAAAGAAAGTCCGATGAGATTCATTCTGAATTATATGTTTCAATGTAGCTTAAACCGTCTGGGCTTCTGGTTCACCTCCGCCATTGCGAAACAAAGGGCAGGCGCACGCCTTCCTATCGCTAATGGGTTTGAGCTGGGGACGTGTTGCCATTCACCTACCAGCCTAAACAGCTGTTCCTCATATCGGAAAGTTTCCGTGCACCTGACTGTAGAAAGAAGTAATTTGTTGTATTGTTTTGCAATGGATTATTGATATACCAAACAAATAAAGGTTAAAATGCTTAGTCCATATTAGACTATATTTACTGAAAATTACATATTACCCTAAGAACATCATCTTTTCTTATATTTATAAATATTTATGTGGAATTGATAATGGCATTACAGCTACAATAATTAATGTCTATTTTGCATTGCCTTTCAGAAGTTTTATAGTTTGTTTGCGTTCCAACTTGATCTGTGCAGAACGGACGTCTTTGTTGTCGCAATTACACAATTTGAACTGGCATGCCGAAAGCGGTGGATAAATAAAACACGCCTGCAAAGCCTATGAATTAGCAATCAGTCGTTCCGGGTGCTTAACAACATGGTTGTGAAGATCCGGCATCATAACTAGCATGGTTAGAGTCGGTTTAGTCAACGCGAGTGCACTTGCGACTCAAAGGAAACGAACTCTACCGCCCACTAATGATCGTCATAAATCTATCTCCACACTTCAGAAATGGAACACTGTCGTTGAGGACCAATAGCAACCCTGATTTTCTGGAAATGACAGTCGCATGTTGACTTTAAATGGAGTCTCAGTAGCCAAAGTTCCAACTTCCATTTTCATTCCGTGCAGAAGTTCGTTGTGTGTCGCGATTTGGAGACCGTTGGAGGGAAATACAGTGGTAAATGCAAATGAAGTAGTAGATAACTTTCAGTCAAGTGAAAATAATCAAAGTAAAGACAATAGTGTGGATGAATTGGAAGGTGTTGCTCGGCCGACTTGTGTTAGTGTAGAAGCCTCAAAATACAAAGTTACAAAGGGAACACTTTTCTAAGCAAAGTCAAGCGCCTGCTTTGAACGCAAGTATAAATATGTGATGAAAAATAATCTTGGTAAGGGGTTATGTAGTGAAACTGCAAAAATTCTGGGTACTCACAGAAATACAGTTCGAAAAATTGTGACGAAAAGAATACCAAAGACGCGGACCAAGTGTGGAAACAAAAGGAAACGTTTCTCTAAGGTGGATAATTTCACATGCGATTTAATTCGCCGAGAAATTTATAATTTCTATGCAAAAGGATGAATGAATAGATTAACTTCTTGCACATTTGCAAGAAATTTGTGATTTTCCATATGGACTCTGCACTTTGCGCGGCCTTTTAAAGGATCTGGGTTTCAAATACATATACTTATCAAAACTAAGGAAGTTTCGCAGTAATGGACACAAGATAATTTATTTACACGAAACCTGGTACGATAACCATGGCGTATCGAGAAAAGGCTGGGACGACGGTTCGTGTGCTTGCACCTTACCTGCTCGTGTCGAGGGGTCAAAGGATTGTGGTGCTTCATGGTGGGAGTGCCGAGGGATACTAAAAGACTGCCTCTCCTTATTGGCGGAAAACATTGGTGATGAGATGGCCGATAGTCACGATGACATGAATGCAGCAGTGTTTGAAGCGTGGTTTGATGGTAGGCTTATGATAAACCTGCCAAAGAATTAAAAATTTATAATTGTTTTGGACAGTGCTAGGTATCATTCGCGTTTAAAATATAGAACACCTACAATGTCGTTGAACTTAAAGATGCAGTCGAATACATGAGGGTTCATAATATTGACATACCTGAATCTCTACCTATTTAGCCTGTAGTCATGGCAGAAATTGAAAAGGCAAACGTGGGCAAGGATTATGTGATGGACGACATCGCTCGTAAACATGGGCACGAAGTTTTAAGGTTGCCGCCGTATCACTGCTGTTTCAACCCCATATAAATGGTGTGCTCGAAACTGAAGAGAGAAATGGAACACCTTCACTCAGCGCAAATTTTGCAACTTGTTGAGAAGCTGTGTAGAAGGGAACGATGCAGAACTGTGGAAAATTGTGTGCAACATGTAAAGAAAGTAGAGGCCAAACACATTCGTCGGGATCAGTAATCTAACGATAGCAGGTTTATCATTACCGCTGACTCTGAGAGTGATGGACAATCGGAATGAGGCACTCATATCTATGTAAGTTAAAAGCACTGATTATAATAATTATGACAATGCTTACATGCTAAGTAGAACATTTAACAACAGTGGCGGTGGCGGTGGTGGTAACAATTAGAATACGATATTTCCAAGTGCCTTATTTTGATTCTCATAAAAACCCATACTGCGACTCCCACTACATCCCAAGAAACAGAATCTCATCGTGATTTTTCTACCTTTCCTCAACCTTCATTACATCCTTCTCAAGATTTGACCCTCAAACCCAAACTGAACACCCTCCAATCATTCATCAACGTCTCAATCAAGCCAAACCACTACCAGTCCCTCAGCGGACCTTGCCCTCAAACGGACCAACAGCCCCACAACATAAAGCTGCGTCCAACGCCAACTCAAGTCGGCAGCGTGTAGCAGATATTGTTACATTTAGTGAAGTAAATGACGGGAAACTCCTCATCTACAAATTAAATTTGCAACAGAACTTTTAGAAGATCTTCTTCATAGCTTCCCACAAATTTCGCCAGAAATGGTCTCAATCCAGACCGTGTTTACCTTCTGCATCAACAATGGATATTGGGAACCAGAAGAATGCTATTTTTTCAGACCTTAAGATCTGTTTCTGGAAGGCAAATGGCTTACCCAGACAACTAGCAGAAGTTGCCAATTTTCTATCAATACATAAGATCAATATTCTCTTGGTCCAGGAAACACACCTGTCCCCGCATCAAAAGTGTGGTCTTCCAGGCATGCATTCATACAGGGCAGACAGAGCCGATGGTCGAGGAGGTACTGCGATCTTACGTGATAACTCCATTCACCACCAACAACTGCATATCGCACCCTCTAACCATTTGCAGTCTACGGGTGTACAAGTCATCACCCAGAGAAGTCTTCTTAATCTCTACTCCGTATATGCACTTCCTAGTCGCCCCTTACTACCAGTTGAATTGGGACAACTGTTCTCCTCCCCCGTTGCTATTATTGAAGCGAATGACTTTAATCCCACACACTCAAATTGGAACTCATCTAGCACAAATCACCGTAGTCACCTTCTACTTCAGTTCGCTGACTCCAGTGTCATCTCAGCCAGGGCACCAAATCATCCATCTATCCATTTTGGTGGTAGAAGACTTCGAGACTGGCTTGACCATGTACTAATCAGACCTCATCTCACCCTCTTCACCGTTCCAGGCTTTTTTTCGGACCATTATCCTATCCTTCTCACCTTTCCTAGCAAGCCTTCCTACAAATCTCCTGGAGGCTTCCCTACACAGAGGAAAACCAACCGGGAGGAGTATGCTCGACGGTTAAATGCTTCACCACCACCGCAGCATCCGTGCACCACCTCATTGGATGTAGAAGCACTGGTACGTATCATCATTTCCCGATTGTCAGAAGCTATCATAAAATTATCTCCAAAACTCCAACTTATAAAGATCAACAATGACGCAAAGAAAAGAAATATTTTCTTTAAATTCTAATCCTAAATTTAAATCCTAATTCTAAAGAAAATATTTCAATCGAAGAAAACCCACTGACTTTTGAACCAATTAATATTCAATTAGACTTAAAACAAATAGTTACAAAATCTGAAACTTCCAAACCTGTACTAAAAGCACTACCATTAGAAACTGTGAACAATACATACCCACCTGAAGAATGGTTACATATCTACACAGATGGATCTAACTTAGACAACAACTCAGGGGCAGGAATTAAGTGTGCACTGTTCTCATTCTATCAACCAGCAGATACCACACACTACAGAAAAGAATTATATTACAGTGGATAACTGCAAATTGTGGAATTGCTGGAAATGTATCAGCTGATTTCCTTGCCAAAAGGGTGAAATTTAATTCAGAACAAAAGCAAGAACTTGCCCTTTACATCCATAAAAATATTAATCAAAAGCAAATATAAAAACAAACAAAACCAATCAATACCTAACAAAGCCAAAGATAAAAAATGGAACATTTTAATTAAAAATCCAGAAATTATTCCAGAAATCCCACATAAAGTTGCAGTAGTAAATTTTAGATTACTTATGGAACATGATTATTTGACCAAACACTTACACAGAATAGGAATTTATACAAGTCCAAATTGTCTTCTGTGCAACAAAGAAGAGTAAATGACTGAAGAACATCTTTTAAGCTGTGAAGTCCTACCTGCCGGACCCACTACACAGAAATATTGGAGAGCAAGAGAGCTAATGGCTTCATTGGCAAAGCCTAGCATTTGAAAACAACAACAACGACTACAATCACCCCCTTCCTCAACTCCTTCATGCCATTATACAGCAGAAGAACAGGACCAGAAAGCGTTATCTGTTTATACGTATCCCAGCAGATCGCCAGGAATTTCGACGGCCACAAGAACTGATAAAACTAGAACTTCAGGACTACGGGAACGGCTACTGGGAACAAAACATAAATTCTTTACAAATGGAAGACAATTCTTTGTGGAACATGTCCAAAGCATTATTCCACCTTCCTCGTAAAGATCCACCTTTAAAACACGGCCAGGTCCTCCCTCAGTCAACCAAGGAAAAGGCAGAATTACATGGCACTTATCTTGAGTTGACATTTGTACGTGCTGATTCTCCTGATCAGACCACATTGAATTCTGTTACTCAAGAGGTCAACACCTATCTAAACCAACCCAAAGATGAGGTACCATCACCTCGCATCACCCCATCGGAAGTTCAAGGCCTTTTCTGCAATCTCCGACCTTACAAATCTCCCGGGTTTGATAATATTGTCAATGGAGCACTCAAGATCCTACCGACCTCTTGGGTGAAAACTCTTACCTTGCTGTTTAATGCAATTCTTCAACTTGGCTACTTCCCAGCGGCATGGAAGTATGCCAAAATCATCATCATCATCTGCAAACCTGGGAAGGAAGGCACCTCTCCTGCACACTATCGTCCCATCATCCTGTTTTCTCATATAACCACTACACACATTTCTCAACTTAAGTAGGCTTCGGAAAACCATGGACCGTCATAATATCCTTAGAGAGGTGCAATTTGGCTTCAGATTTAAAGAATCCACCCAGCATCAGCTACTGCATTTGGTCGAATATGTGTACACTGCCTTCAACCGCAAGCAGTATGTTGCTGCTCTATTATTGGACATCACCAAAGCCTTTGACAGCGTCTGGCATGAAGGTTTACTTTCCCGCCTCATCCACGACAACATTCCTTCATACTCGATCCATCTTATACACTCCTATCACCTCAACAGGTCCTTCTCTGTCTCCCATGATGTCATATCATCCTCACCTCGTCCCATTAAAGCTGGTGTTCCTCAATGTAGTTCTTGGGGCCCACTCTCTTCCTTCTCTATATCAACACCCTACCTTCTTAGCTCCACTGCTCACTGTACCTTTTTGCAGGCGACACAGCTGTAACCTCCACATCATTTAAACAATATTTGGCTGCACGTAGAATCCAACATTACGCCGACCACCTCACCATCTGGTTCAAACGATGGCCCTTGAGCATCCACCCCCAGAAGAGCCAAGCCATCACTTTCTCCAGAAGGCAGCTAGAGAACCTATCACCTGTTCGTCTAGATGGAGAGGAAGTACATTGGCAATCATGTACGACATCTAGGCATTTTGTTTGATGTAAAACTGACGTGGAAGGACCACATAACCTACACAGCCAACAATGTCAGCAAACGTATGGGTATGTTATACCCATTGTACTTTCGACGCTCAGTGATGTCCATATCCAGTAAATTGCTCCTCTATAAACAAGTGCTTCGACCAGCCATCACTTATGCCTGTGCAATTTGGGATATAGCAGCTAGAAGTCACCTACATCGCCTTGAAGTTCTACAGTCTCGATTCCTCCGTATTGCCATGGATTCCCCATGGTACATCCCTAACCTTGTAATCTGTCGTGACCTACACATTCCTACCGTAACAGACTACATCCCCACCCTTTCATTCCCATTCTATCAAAACCTCTCCCACAACTTCAACTCCCTTATACGTAGTGTAGTCGAGTACGACATAGACCCCGGCCAAAAATACAAAAGACCAAGACTTGTTTTAGGCACAATGAAACACTTCAATATCAGTACACATTTTATATATTGTCGTGGACTCGATCGCGATAAGGCGGCTTGGCACACAAAGGAACAGATAGGTTTCATGTAGATAACGCGCTTGCATAAGCAGATAAACATAGCGCTTGAAATAAAAGACTTACTGAAACAAACAGAGATAAATCGAAATTTCTGGTAAAATCTTGATTATTCGGTTTCTTTATTATTCTGGAAGAGTCTCGAATTATGAATTGGATATAAAAGTGCTCGTGACACACCAGCCAGTCAGTTGTGAAAAGTTGTTGTGAAACGAGACACCTGGAAGTGTTATTGTAACGAGAGCTATTGATGCAATCTGCTGTCACTGTTATTGTCATCGACCTTGGTAGACTGATGCTGTATGTAACGTAATGCTGCTGTAATCTATAACAGTATTTCTATGGAAATAAAGGAGATTTTTAATTTCTGCAACTCGGCCTTTTAATTCTACGAACCCACAAAGTTACAACTGGTGTCAGGAAGCGGGACGATGACAGCATTACCGAGAAGATGGAAGAAATGAAGACCGAACTAACAACGAATACTGGAACTGCAAATAGCAACTTGACCGCGACAATGACCGCGAAGATGACCGACATCAGGAAGAGCAGCCAGAAGAACGAGTAAGGCCCGGCGTGGCAAGGAGCACGTCGGCGCCGTCTACACCATCTCCTCGAGTGACACTGCACGCCGTCAACCGACGGATGGATGACAGCCTCATTGCAGATGGTTGGGTACGAGGGAAGCCGTGCTGCGTGCTCGTAGACACCGGGGTAGCCATGACCGTCATCAGACCCGACGTAGCCAGGGGTTCGCCGTCAAGAAAACCGAACCGACCATACCAGCCAGTGACGGCATCGGGCAAAACCTTGATCGTGGAGAGGGAGGCTCTGCTGCAGCTGACCTTGGGATGGAGTGCCGTGCGTCCGTGGTTGTTCGTCGTGGAGGTGGCTGAGGAGGTGATACTGGAACTGGATGACCTCAAGAGCCACGAGGCGACGTTCGATGACGGCAGGAAGGTCTTGCGGCTCAGTGGAGAAGAGGTCATACTCCGGCAACCCGAAGAACGCCTTGGAATCTGCAGGGTCATCTTGAAGGGAGACGTGGGTCCCCGCGAGAAAGGAGGTGGTAGTGATGGCGCGACTGGAAGGATAGCGAATGACGAACATTGTTGCCGTGTTGAGAGGTGCCAGTGAGGCTGCTTAACCTAGGGGACATCGATCACGACGTACAGGCCGGAACGGAGATGGGGACGTGTGAGCCAGTGGTCATCGTGACAACAATCAACAAGACACAGGAGCCGGTGCCAACGCAACACCTGTGGTTCCGGCTGCAAGGCTTACTGTAGAGAGCGGCCTATCACCTGACCGCAGAACAGCTCGAGAAGGTTCAACAACTGCTCAGACGATACCAGCGCGTCTTCAGCCAAAGCAGAGAAGAACTACTGCGTCACCCGGCGAGAGTTATTGGCGGTAGTAAAGCCTTGGAGCACTTCCACAAGTGCCTGTACGGTCACACATTCCACCTGAGGACTGACCATTCCGCCCTAACCTGATTACTGTGCTTTAGAAACCTGGAAGGCCAGACAGCACTTTGGGTTCAGAGGCTGCAGGAGTACGACTTCGCCTCTGAACATCGTAGAGGGAAGAGCCATGGTAGCGCAGACGACATGTCCCGAACACCCTGCCCAGAGGAGTGCGGCCAATGCACAATAGTGGAGGAGACGGAGCGTGCCGCAGCAGTCCGAGTAGTCACGGCAGTGCCTGTGGATGCCTGGGATAGCGCAGGCCTGAAGAGGGAGCAGCTGCCGGACGTAGACTTGAGACCACTCTTGAGGAAAGTGGAGGCAGGGACAAGACCAACCTTGGAGGACATCGCACCGAGGAACGCCACCTATAATTCGTACTGGGCCCAATGGGACACGCTGAAAATCAGAGAGGGCGTGCTGTTCCGAGTATGGGAAGCGCCCGATGGGAAGACGCAGACAGAACAGTTGGTACTTCCCCGAAGTAAGGTCTTGGAGGAAGTTAACGCCGGTACTTCAGGAGAACACCTCTGAGCAAACCGAACTATCGAAAAACTTCAACAGCCGTGGCAAGGACCGTACCGGATGGTGAAGAGGATTAATGACGTGGTCTACCGCATCCAGAAGGTGCTTCGAGTGAAGATGTTGGTGGTATACATGGATCGTCTGGCCCGCTACGATGGAACTGTTCGGGACGACCAAAGCTTGAAGAGGGAGCATTGTCGCGAACCCGACCGCAATAAGGCGGCTTGGCACACAAAGGAACGGATAGGTTTCACGTAGATAACGAGCTTGCATAAGCAGATAAACATAGCGCTTGAGATAAGAGACTTACTGAAACAAACAAACTGAGAGAAATGGAAATTTCTGGTAATATCTTGATTATTCGGTTTCTTTATTCTTCTGGAAGAGTCTCGAATTATGAATTAGATATAAAATAGATTTTGACACACCAGCCAGTCAGTTGTGGACAGTTGTGAAACGAGATAGCTGGAAGGGTTATTGTAACGAGAGCTAATGATGTAATCTGCTGTCACTGTTATTGTCATCGACCTTGGTAGACTGGTGGTGTATGTAACGTAATGATGCTGTAATCTATAACAGTTTTTCTACGGAAATAAAAGGAGACTTTTAATTTCTGCAACTCGGCCTTTAAATTCTACGAACCCACAAAGTTACAATATATAAAATTAAAGAAAAACACCAAAACAAACCCCTACCGTCATCTTCCCTAACTTATAAAATATTCTACTGCCAGTAGAGGACTCAGCCCTGATCTGGCTAGAGACTGAAAGTCTGGTTTCCGGGCTGTCAAGTGTCCAATCGTTGGTGTGTGAAGTACACGTGTTGTTTAGGTAGAGTAAGAGGCTCTAGAAAGAGACGGTGAAGTTAAAGGGTTGCAACCTTGCAGAAAGGAATGGGAGAAGGAGGGTCTGTGTTGTAAAACAATTGTAAGGGTCTGTCAAAGAGGCGGCCTACCTGCACATGCGTTAACTTGACAGACTACAGAATTGAAAACCCGTCATACTTGTTAGCGCTCAGTTGTTAGCCGTGACAATAATTGTTAGCAGTACTCCTAACCAGAAGTTACAGAATAACCCTGCTGATTCAGTTCAAAGCACAGGTTCAGAGTGAACGTTGATGCTGGATTCTCTTGGGAGCAACATTGGTACCGCGAGACGTTGGTAAATATCTAACACAGAGTATCTAACGTTTGGTTCACCTTTGGTATTTTATAGTTGGTAGCTCTCTGGTGTTCAGAATATACATTCTGGTGTTGGCAGTCCGATAAGCCGTGCGCGCGGTTGGTGTTCATACTTGAAGCTGTGGGACCGTTAATGCGAATAGTTTTTGTTTAAGTTGGATTCCTTTTGCAACCTAAAAGTAAGTAAGGTATTTTATGGTAAGTGCGTAAACTGCACTGTTATAAGGGTCTCAGATGAATAGCGGTCATATACCAGAAGTTTATTTTTAACTCTCAGAAAAAGTAGCTGAATTATTTCATTGTTCTGTAGAATACTAGAAATGCTGCTTCCAGAGATTTCCACTAGCGCTTAAATTAGCTATACATTTAAACGGTTTCTAGAAGTGAAGTTAAGAAGGGAAGATTTTACTGTTCGGTGGCCGTCGTATGCTAGGTTGGGCGCTAATGACCTCGCAGTTGTGCGCCCTTAATCACACATCATCGTATGTTAGGAGAATGGCAGGCACATTATCGCTTGCCGGAACCTTACCAACAATGAAAACATGCAGGAGTTGAGAGAACTTAAAACATTTTAAGTGGTGCATGGTATTCGATAGTTCTTACTACATTAGGTGTAAAACAGCAAAAATACGTCGTATCAATAAGGCATGCGTGACGTCATGGCAGGAGTGTTGCCAATAGTGAAAGCATTTCGCTGAAAATACCAGCACTACTAGCGATACTGTAATACGTAAGGAAACTGACAGTGTATAATTAACTGCAAAATATAACTGTTGTTCACCGGATTGTGATCTAAAAGGTGCCTTTGTCTAATTTCGGTGTGCTAAATTGAATGATGCTGTCCATTTTTCCCTCTGAAGATTTTCTCACAAATCACAAAATATAATTTGAAAATAGTGTTAAATATTAAATGTATGTAAGCGAAGCACGTGTATACACATCCATATCGTTTTGGGGTATTTTAACATGGACGTCATATGACGTCCATATCAGTGAAAGGGTTAAATAATAGGAATGGTGATAACTTTCTGGTAGAAAACATTCCATATTTTGCCTTTCTTCTCTTTTAGTTCTTTCAGTAATATTTGGTATACTGTTCTATAGCAGGCAGTAGTTGAATGTTAAATGGCTGTTGTACAACTTCCTAAGTAAGTATGAATTTTGCTCTTCCTATCAGGGCGAGATATGTTCCTTCATTAGTTCTATTCCATTATATTCTATTGATGTGACTGTGGATTGCTGAGATGCATGGTTGGCAACAGCCCCCTATGCCAACCCTTGGCTGTTATTGTACAGGATAGCAGTTCAATAAACTTGGAAGTCCCGAAATTGACAAAACATATTTTGCATCCTTCCTTTAATGAATAATCACCTAATATGCACTACAATACACTGAACATCACTTCTAAGGCCTTCTGGTAAACTATATATAACAATACATGTGAATGAAAATAACCTTTTTCCAAACAGGCATATCGGAAAATATGCACAGACAAATATATCTACTTTATTACTTTATTCAGATGTCTGGAGAGTATGTATCAAGTGAAGTACAGTTACTGCAGTTAAAATAACTGCAATCATACCGTAATAGAGGTACTTTTGTTTGATAGATAGTCAACATGAAAAATTCAATGCCATGGCCGGGATTTGAACCACGGATCTCCTGGTATCCGTCCAGTCACTCTTAACCTTTGAGCTACCATGGCCAATGTGCCGTCCTGACATTAAATTCTCCATTTGACTCATATTTCCCCGGTAGACCACAAGGGGCTCTCGCATCCAAAGTACAATTCATTGACAAACATGGAAACTATATACAGGGTGTCCCGCTTAACTCTGTAACCTCAAATATCTCCGAAATGAAACAAAATATGAAAATTCCAATTGGCTAGGAATGTATGTATGTCAGGGGCTCATACAATGAGAAGGTATGCACAATCAATAAAGGTAAACAACAGTTCCAACTTCCAGTTGCCTTTTTTTAAATGTAACATGTGTGCTCATTCTAGCAAAATGAAAACTAGAGCTACAATTAGTGATAACACACTTGGTTTGATGTTTCTAAACCTCATATGTTCTGAAATACGTGGCTGTTAGAGGATGGCAATGGTGCCACCATTTCTGACATAATGCAACGCATATACTTCTGTGCTCAGAGCAGAGGCTGCTTGCACTGGCCTGTAGCCTGCTGTAAAGAAACTGATATCAGCTCGTATTCGAGTTTCAGTGTACTAGTGTCTCCTGATTTGGTCTGCTGGCATACTGTAACATAATTCACATACATTTCGGATGTTGCTTTCTATATTGACACATTAAATCATGTTTTCATGTGGCATGTAACAGTTGCCATCATCTAGTCGATATGCCAGCCTTCAGTAACAAAGAAAACCTGGATATTTTAATTTAGGGTGAATGTTGCGGGAATGCAACTGCAGCTGTGGCATTGTATGCTGAATGATACCCGGATCAACAGTGTCCTTCGCCTCATACCATTGCCAAAATCTGCACAAAATTCAGGGAAACAGGAAGCTGGGTTCCCACGAAGCGACAACATACAAGGACAGCGACTGGCACTGGAAATGACTGGCTGCTATAGCACACAATCCTGAGGTGACAGATTGCACGAGTTTCTGGAATAAGCCACAGTGGTTTGAGCAAAATTTTACAAAAGCATCGGCTTTATCCATTCCATATCTCATTGCACCTGTATGGAAATGGCTTATAATACCGCATTGTATTCTGTCGTTTTGCACTTCTGCAGATGCAAGGTAATCCAGCATTCCTAAGTAATACGTTGCTTACGGACAAAGCTTCATTTGCAAATCATGGTTATGTGAATCTGCAGGACATGCGCTACTGGTCTGTGCAAAATCCCCACTGGATTTGCCAAGTTGCTCATCGATAGTGGAGTGTCAATGTTTGGTGCAGTATCACTGATAACTGTATTTTAGGTCCCTATTTTTGTCAGGGAAATTAAACGGACAGTGATGTGCATCATTTCTGCAACTTACTCTACCCCTCCTAATGGAGGATGTGGGATTGGAAACAAGTCTTTCAATGTTACGTGAAAATGAAGCTAGCTACAGTGAAGCAATAAGTATTACACAAATATAAATATTTGTAACAAAGGCTTCACTTTTCTTAAGAAATTGGTGTTAATACTTCTTTCTAATGGAGATTGATTTCCAAAACAGATTGTTTTCATCACGTAATGAATTTCGAAATACCAGCAGTTGATTCTGTTTTTAGGTTTGTTTCGTTTTCAGATGTTGGTAATACTAAAAAACCGTAAGAGAAATATGGTAACTGGAATCCTTCACAACAGAGTTGACTGATGATGAAAACAATCTGTTTTTGAAATCGATCTCCATTAGAAAGAAGTATTAACACCAATTTCCTAAGATAAGTGGAGCCTTTGTAACAAATATTTATATTTGTGTAATGTCTATCAATGTGTTTCCATCATAATGGATGCCTGGCACCTTATGCACAAATTTCCAGAGGCGTTGTGGTTGCGAAGTTTTCAAGTAGAGGGTAGCACGGGGAGGTCATGTGGGATAGCCAGCTCGGTCCCCAAACTTGTCGTCTTTAGACTTCTTTCTCAGGGGCACAAAGAGAGATGGTGTATCAAGAACCTCCAACGACAGTAGAGGATTAGCAACATCATATCACTGCAGCATGTGTGGCAATATCTATAGATATACTGCAATTCGTGCAACACCTTGTTACCAGATTCCAAAAGTATATTGATGCAAACAGAGGGCACTTTGAACATCTGTTGAAGTGACACTATTTCATTGGACAAGTGACTACTGGTGATTTGTAGGTGCATTTTCCATGCCAGATGTAATGCACAACAATGAAGTTTCTAATGGCTATAGGCCACCAATAAATGTGTTTAGAAAAGTGGAACCAAGCGTGTTATCACTAATTGTAGCGCTAGTTGTCATTTTGCTAGATTAAACATACATGTTCCATTAAAAAAAAACACACAATTTGGTGTTGAAAGTGTTATTTGTTTACCTTTATGGTTTGTGCATATCTTCTCGTGTGAGACCCTGACATAGGTACATTCCTGGCCAATTGGAATTTTTATATTTTGTTTCACTTCGGAGATATTTGAGGTCGCAGAGTTAGGTGGGACACCATGTATAATATCTTAAAGGTATTTGCTACTGTGCATATTTTCTGATATGCATGTTTGCTATGCTGATTATTAATGGGAATTCGTTTCAAGTGTATATATTAGCCTTTCTGTGTATTATTGTTTATGTAATTTCTTCTGTTATGTGTATACTGTAAATAATATGTAAGATTGACAAAGCCATTTATAGGTAGTCAACATGAAAAATTCATGTCAAATGGAGAATTTAATGTCATGACTGCAAGTTGACATGGTAGCTCAGTGGGTAAGAGCAACTGGAGGGAAACCAGGAGAACCGTGGTTCAAATCCTGGCCATGGCATTGAATTTTTCATGTTAACTCGGTCAAAACCTTTAGCCTATATACAGCTAGTATGAAATGATTAATTTCCATCAATTAACTAAAATAATAAGAGTTAAATGTTGAAGCCTGGGACTCAAGTACTCACAATAGTAAGTCACCACAAACGGTGTATCTTGAATGCAATAGCCCCTAGTGATTTATCGGGGAAATATACGAGTCATATGGAGAATTTAATGTCATAAAAAGTTAGCCATGGTAGCTCAATGGGTAAGAGCAACTGGATGGAAACCAGGAGATCCGTGGTTCAAATCCCAGCAATGGCATTGAATTTTTCATGTTGAGTCTATCAAAAACCTTAGCCTATATATGGCTAGTATAAAGAAATGATTACTTTCCATCAGTTAACTAAACCCATATATACTAATTAAATATCAATTGGTGAATAAAAAATCCTATTCTATTCTTAAAATGAATCAATAATAAATCTTTGGATACTATGGAAACCACAAGAATAGTTAAAAATTAATCATTTCTCACATAGTGATGTGCATTGTTGTGAGTTTGCTCCCTTTAAACTATAGATCATCACATATTCTTTTCACGTGGAAATTATCCTTTCTTTGCCCCAATGAATTGTAAAACTATGGACACTATTATGGGTGCATTATAAGTTGGTGATTGACAGTTGAAGGAGTGGGGAAGGAGAGGGGATAGCGCCGTTGCCACTTTACCGTTCCTCTTCATGTGCTAGGCAACAAAGATGGCGGGTAGAGGGGAGGAGGAAGTTCGACTGCGGTAATGTACACACATTCCTAGAAATTTGCGTATTGCAGTATTAATTATAAGACTGCCGTAAGACTACACTTTTAAGTGAGCAGTTACCTAATTACAGCATACGAAATCTTCGAAATGAACAAAAAATAAATGGTTAACTACAGTTAAGATTTAGAGAAACAAAAGTGCCATACCTGCACAGAATTATGCATTCTATTCCAACGGGAATATGCCGCTTATCCCAGATTCGCTGCTGTCATTGGTACTGCCTTTCTGATTGTTGTCACCGTCAGAGCTACTGCAATCTCCCACGGAAATCATGAGTTCTTCCACTTTCTTCCAAAACGCCGTCGTTTTCCCGTGCTGCTACTATAACTTTTTTGTGTGACAAACAGCATCTTCCCAATTTTTAGCATTTACTTTTGTTATTGCTTCTTCTGTTAGTTTTATAACATGTTATAGTGAAATCTGTATTGTTGCGCGCTACATATCCCTTTATTTGGGCCCAAATCAAGTCTATTGCAATAAAATGGCAATGGTAGGGAGGAAGTCTAATAATTTTGTAGCCTTTTTCTGCAGCAATTTCATTAAGTATATATTTTGGGAACTGTGGTTTGCTTTTACCGGTTCTAGCAGTTCATACTTTCTTTTTAAATGTTCTTGAATACGCATATATAATTTCCCTTACTTGTCCTTTAATTGGGATTCCGTACCCAAAAACATTTTTGGTGGTCTTCACAGATAATTTCTTTCTGTCTGTATCTGTAGCACAAGTGTTTGTGACAGCCATTAGTAACGATAATTAGCTAAATATTAAAGTTACACTGAAACACTAAAGTTGATCACCGAAACACACGAATTATGTTGCGAAAATGTAAAGCTGTTTACACTCTGTGAAACATTCACTACTTGAAGCAGTATACTTTTAGTTTGGTAGCGATGACAGGGAGAAATACCGTAAGTACCGTAAGGGTTATTCATGTTAGAACTGGGCCGGACAAAGGCAGGTAGGAAGGGTTGGTCATTAAACTGAAAAGGTTGGTCATTCACCCAGAAAACCTCATAGGATATTCCTTGAAACTAAATCCACAACTGTTCCCTTCCAACAACGCATACCGTCTCATACTAAAGGGCAACGAACGACGACAGTATTGTGATACCGCTGATTCATACGCGAAGCAGCAATAGTAGCAGTGTCTGCTTATTGCAAACCTCAACATGCCGATAGACTAGTGTCATGCATAAAGTACGTGGTGTAGTGCGATAGAGTTGGCAACGTAGGATAAGCGTGCCGGGTTGCTATGGCAGCAGTTTACTTTTGATTGGTGGATTGTTGGTTGCTAGGTGACTGCAATGACGTGTCAGTGACGTGTTTATTCCCTCTCCTTGTTTTCGCAGCTGAATAGCACATGGAGGCGAAACGCCAATCACCAACTTACGATGCGATAATAGTAGATAAACTGACAAAACAGTCAAATAATGACATAGTTTCATATAAGTGATGTGTATTGTTGTGATTTTTTTTCTTTAAAATTTAAATAAATTAACAAGTACTCCATTCACTTGTAAATTATCTTTTCACTGTCCCAATTTTTCATATAACTGAAGTGCATTGTTGTGAATGTGTTCCCTTTAAAATATAAATAAAAGAGCATGTATTCCTTTCACATGCTGATTAAGCTTCCTCTCTTCCTTCCTCAAGGACGTGGATATTAATCACAGGAAAGTGGTGAGGGAGGATATGACACTTGACAGAATATACCACAGGAGAGAAAGTCTCCGGGGCATGAGATGCACGGGGTTTGGAAAGGGTTCCTACACCCTCCCTCGGTAGCTTATGTCACCTCATATCAGTTCAGTTACAGACCATTCAAAAACATTCTGAGGGCTTCTACTTTTGTGAAGAATCTTCTCAGTTTTAGTGTACTGAGTGAATAGGGCGCATGTTTTCTTGACGGTTCTGCTCCTTGTGTAGCATGTGTTCTCTGTCACACACACATTTGCCATCCTTGTGCTACTGTGGAAGGGGGTGCATTCCTTTCAGGGATCTTTGCATTGCTGGACAGTAGTTGCTATGTTATTACACTTCAACTGAAGTAACTAGCAGCTAACTTGGCAACTGCTCGCACAGAGACAGAGCTAATATTGATTGTAACTGAAGTAAATGGCAGCTAACTTGGCAACTGCTTGCACAGAGACAGAGCTAATATTGCTTCTTCGGTAAATTTTCTTGATATACTGCAAGTTTCTTTTGCTAAAGCTAAAGAAAGTCTGAAATAAACTACATATTGTGACTTTGTGGGTTCGTAGAATTAAAAATCCGAGTGGCCAATATTCCAAATGTTCTTTATTTCCATTGAAATACTGTTCAATTCTCACGTAACAACATTATGTCACATACACACCAAGGTCGATGACAATAACAGCATCCTGATTACATCAGCTCTTGTTACAACAACACTCTACAGCTGTTTTCTGCTTACAACTCCTCTTGAGTCGTCGCCTTCTTAAATACCTCATTGATAAATTCTAGATACTTCTGGAACAATAAAGAAACCGAATAATCTCTATCAGTCAAGATGTCACCAGAAATTTCCATTTATCTCTGTTTCGGCAGACCTCTATCTCCGGTGCTATGTTTATCTGCTTATGCAAGCTCTCTATCTCCGTGAAACGCTATCCGTCTGTTATCTATTTGCGCCGTAACTTTTTATGCCCATTACCGCGACAATATTATGCTTGTAATTGTGGGTACCTTATTGCAAAGTATTACAATGTGCATGTTTATGAGGCACATTCATTGTTTCCACATATTTTAAATATTCTGTTCTTTTTAATTTCTTACTGTAAATAGTTCAGTTACACGGATAGAAATGTGAAAATTGAATAACAAAATTCAGTTAAGAGGCAAGGGATTAGATACACATTTAAGATTAAATTCTATAATAGGAAAACATAGATAGCAATAAATTTATTCACCTTTAAAGTAGGATTTATGCAACATGCTTTAGCTTGTTATTTAAAAATTGTTGCATACTTGGCTTCCATAAATGTTGTTGTACCTCTTTATACAGCTATATTGTAAGCTTCTGTTTATTACTAAGTCAATTTTGAATTTCTTTAAACAACACTACACTGCCAATTTGAACGTTTTATGTATATTCATTTTATATTCAATAACAAAACACTCTTTGAATGTCTGAATAATTATCTCTCATATTTCATAATTGTGTTATATGCAATTTAATCTACAATAACTTAAGGATAACAAACTAATTTAATTTATAACACATTATTAATTTTTAGATGAGTCGTATTTATTACACATCTAAAAATTAATAATTATTTCGCTTCACTGTGATGTTCCAGTACAGTTAAATCTCGACTTATAACACATTGTCTTTTCCCTTTCTTGGTTGCCTATCTATATTAATATAGGATCCCCAATGCACCCAACTCTTTTTAATCAAAGTGGACAATATCGCTAAACTGCAACTTTAATGGTGTTATCAGTACTATGCAAAACAACAGTATTGCTTTTAAGTCAATTTCCAAAACCAAATTTTGAGGGAAGATCAAGAAAAAATGGCAGATCACATAAAAATAAAAGTTTATGATGGGTCACACTTCAGACAAATTTGTCCATATTGCTGGCAGGTTTCTTTCTTTGCCTATTTTTGCCAAGGGAATGGAAACATGTTATTACCAGAAGCTTGTTCGCATAATCTGTCCTCTTGAACAATTTGTTGTATAGTTCTAACACCTATACTGCTAGCCTCAGCAGTATGTTCCATTTGGCAGTGCTGCATAACTCTGCCAATAGACACCTCTCTCTTAAAGAAGGAATGCACCTTATATGTTATATCTCTTGTCTGTTTGTGTAAAACTTGCTGCTTGTTTTTCTTTTTTCTTATTTACACTAAGTACTATCAGTTGAACACATACACTATCATTACACTCAAAAAAGCACTTTGATATTTAATCAGTGAATACAGCTTTCTTTGTATGAGAGTCAATATCAAATCGAATGTAATTGGTGGATATTATTGACATCAATAAGTGCCACTGCACATCCTATCTCACCTACCAACATTTACTTTAGGGAGGAGAGAAGTTTTGAGAGTGATGAGCAGAAGGTATTTGTGATGTGTGCCAGGGACTGTTGTAATAGATTGCCCTCCCAAAATTTTTGCTCACCTTTACAAAATATGCAATGTTTGGCCCAAAAATAGATATATTATGAAAAAGTAATTACCCTTACCTTTATGGTGCATTTTGAATATTATTTCATCTTTTCCCACTCTGGTAATGTATCATATTGCATTTTTAATGAGTATTTGTTTCATACAAAAATCATGACGGATGGTTTTGTTACGTCTAGTTTTTTTAAATAAGTGAGGGGGTGTTGTAATGTTTTATCATCCAGTAGTTTTTATGCTAGAATGATGAACATTTTTCCGTGTCATCATTGATCCCTCGGGACATAATGGTGGTAGTTTCAGTGATTTGAGTCCTTTTGGTTTTTACAGTGAGTGCCAGGAGAAAATTGAGGCTCGTAGTGTGATCAAGTTCCTGCATTTGAAGGGCAAAACTGCCCATGAAATCAATGATGAGATGACAGGTGTTTATGGAAATGATTGCCCATCAAATGACACTGTTCTGAGGTGGAAAAGCAATTTTCAAACTGGTCACATGTCCCTGACAGATGAGCCAAGAGCTGGTAGACCAGCAATGACAGACGATGCTATCACAGTGAAGAAAGTGGAGTGTTCAATACTGGGAGACAGACGAGCAACCATCCAAATGATCATGAATGAGACACACCCTAGTTATGGTAGTGTGTGGAAAATTATTCATGACGAGCTGCACATGTCTAAGGTGCCTGCACAGTGGGTTCCACATTTGCTAACCCCTTTCCAAAAGTAAACATGGTGTGTCCTTTCAAGACAGATGTTCATGCTGTTGTAACAGGATGAAGATGATTTTTTGATCATCTGGTAACCATGGATGAATCCTGGATCTTATCAGTATGATCCAGAGACAAAAACCATGAGCATGGAATGGAAACATGCTGATTCCCCCCTCCCAAAAAGGCAAAGGTGCAAAAGTCAGCAGGGAACGTCATGCTTTCAGTTTTCTGGGAATGTCTTGGAGTCATCCTTACAGATTATCTTGCCAAGGGTCAAACCATAACTGGCAGATACTACTGCAGTCTTCTGGACAAGTTACGAGCAGCTCTGATTAAGAAACGACATGGTATGCTCTCCAAAGATGTTCGTCTTCTGGCTGACATTGCACCAGCTCATTCATCTTAAGTTGCAGATGACAAAACAAGAGAATGTGGCTTTGAGACCTTACAGCATCTGCCTTATTGCCCGATCTCACACCAAGTGACTTTTTCTTGTTCCCAGAAATGAAGAATCCATTGCGTGGTCACCGTTTTGACACCCCCTCGTATGTATATTGTGTTAGGGGTATGAGTGCACAGATTTTGTGAACTGGGAAATCTAGATATGACAAATAGTGAAGTCCCATAACAGTGTCATCTATCTTGAAAAATTAAGGAGGTAAATGAACGTAACTGAATGCATTATCTGCAGTCTGCAACAGAGTATGATTTCAGATCAGTGTTTTTCTTTTGGTTTGCGAACAGCCATGTGTTCACACCTGTAGCGGGTGAAAGTCTAAACTAGGCCAGCACTGGTTTGCCATGTGCCTGTGTGATTATCAGCTACTTCTAGTAGCAATGGATGGGATGGTTTTCTTTTAAGCTATTCGATGGTATTCACGAGACCTAAACTAAAATTTGCTTAAGAGTTTACACATAAGTTGATCAAGGATAATATCAAATGTTAATTATGGGAGTACTTTGTTCAGGTGTATTGTATAATTAAATCAAAGCTATATTTTGCTAACAGGATGTTTATTAATGGTCAGTAACTGCAACATCAAGATGTCTTGATGTGTGTTTGGAGGAATTTAGTAACAGTGACATCAAAATTAATATAAAAATTATTTGTGGTTGGTTTATTGACACTCGTCACTTACTTTTTCATATATTTATGAGAGACTAGTTTCAAAGGCCCTGGCCTCCATTTTCAATCTCTTCCCAACTGGCATCTGTTGTTATCTGCTCTCTCTGGTGGTGGAACTATGAACTTTTTTGTCAAATTATCTGCTGGCGGGATTTCAAAGTTCATTACGCGATCCTTATTTTTCCAGATGAATATGTTCTCCCATGTTGTCAATCTATTTTGGTTTATCACTCCTTTTAATAATTTTGGATTTGGATCAATGTCATGGTTTTCATTCCAAAAATGAATTCCAAGAAGACAAGTCAGCAGTAGCATTTCATTTTTGGAATGAAAACCATGACATTGATCCAAATCCAAAATTATTAAAAGGAGTGATAAACCAAAATAGATTGACAACATGGGAGAACATAATATAAAAATTATTTGTGGTTGGTTTATTGACACTCGTCACTTACTTTTTCATATATTTATGAGAGACTAGTTTCAAAGGCCCTGGGCTCCATTTTCAAAGGCCAGGGCCTTTGAAACTAGTCTCTCATAAATATATGAAAAAGTAAGTGACGAGTGTCAATAAACCAACCACAAATAATTTTTATATTAATTTTGACGTCACTGTTACTAAATTCCTCCAAACACACATCAGGTATGGGAGAACATATTCATCTGGAAAAATAAGGATCGCGTAATGAACTTTGAAATCCCGCCAGCAGATAATTTGACAAAAAAGTTCATAGTTCCACCACCAGAGAGAGCAGATAACAACAGATGCCAGTTGGGAAGAGATTGAAAATGGAGGCCAGGGCCTTTGAAACTAGTCTCTCATAAATATATGAAAAAGTAAGTGACGAGTGTCAATAAACCAACCACAAATAATTTTTATATCAAGATGTCTGTTTATAATAGGTGCTCAAAATAATCTATGCAAGCATCACATGTTCTTAGCCAATTAGTGCTTCTGCATTCTGTCTGATCTCTAGTGCTGCTTCAAACACGTATGTGTGAGGATGATCAGTGGTAGCAACCTTGCTATGATACACCTTACTTTTCAAATGTTGCCAGAAATAATAATCTAAAACATTGTTACAGGCCAAGGTACTGGTCCATATTGGCTACCGTTCCAGAAATGTGCAATTTAAATGTCGTCAAACAACTTTATTAATGTGAGGGGCCACCCCATCTTGCATAAATCACATCTTTTGCCTTGAGGGAAGAGGTGCATCCTTCAAAAGAGAGGGCGAATTGTTTCTCAGGAACTGGTGATAAGTTGTTCCAGTCAACCTTGTGGGTAATACAAAAGCGCCTATCAACTTACCTCCAATTATTGCAGCCCAGATGTTTGATGAATCTGGATCTGGAAATAAGCTTGTCACACTGTATGAGGGTCTACAAAGCTCTCCTATGTTGATTACACCATTATGTGTGAAACATGCTTCATCACTCACGAGCACCTGTGACAAATTAGGATTAAGCACACGCTGTTTGTTCAACCATTGGTACAATGCTACGCTAGGCTGATTATCAGTCATTCTGAGGTTCTACACACTGTATATGACATGGGCACAGTAACTGTTGTCTTAATCTATGAATTATCCAGTTTTACACACCGACAGTATGTATCATACCTCATGTACATGTGCTAGTATCCTCTTTTACCAGCTGCAAAAGTGCTTCTTCCTCCAGTACTCATTCAAGCACTGTAGTCTTCGGTTTTCTGGTTGAAGAATCAAATTTCCTGATGCTCATTCTTGGTGAGCAACTGGAGCAAATGATCTTGGGTTTGGAATTCTCCTATTGGGAAACTTATCCCAGTACAAGCATTGTGCTTCACGTGTCTTGCAGTTGAATTTGTAATAAGTAAGAAGCATATCTAAATACTCTTAATTTGTAAATACTGCCATAGTTCAGAATGCATTAAAGCCATCTGAAACACTGACAGAACCTGCTATTGTGCAAGGTGTCGGGCAGGTAGGTTTGCTGTTTAGATTCCTGACCTGGCACATTACACACATGCCATTGTTACACAGTTGCAAATGTCTGTCCACAACTTTATTAATAGACATGCTGAAATTTAATCCTTTAATATCACTTTATGGCTAAACGAGTAATTCTAGCAACGTATGATAAAGACAGATAACTCAATCTTTGTAGCTCTAACTTCCTATTCTAATTACAGAAGTAAACAATAAAGGAATGGTGACATGTTCACAATCAAGCCTTTTACCAATTTTATTTTTTATTTATGCAATCGTACATTATAAAAGAAAATGATACGGGAACATACTATTTATTGCTATGGTTCCATTATTATTATTATTATTATTATTATTTCAACATCAGTTGTTACTCTGAACATTACAATTTCCACTACAATAGCTGCTTATGCTTCTCCCTTAAATCACTGTCAGTCCTTATCTAGCATAAAAGTAAACTGCAACAACTTCCACTAATGAGAAACATAGAGATATTAAGAATAAATGCTGATACCTTATATAATAGGGATAAGTGAAATAAATTTGAGGAGAGAAATGAGCAAATGGGAAAATAAGTTAGGTAAATACAAACAGCTTTATGGTTTTTCTGAAGAAAGAAAAAGAAAATCATGTAAGGAAGTTAATGACAGCAACAAATTCAAATATAGATTTGCAATCATTATTTAGTTCCATACTTATGCTCTGTAATAAATTATTAGCAGCATTACAATGTATTCTTTGGTATAAGCTCTTTTTTTAACTTGATGCTAATGCTGATACTGTTTTCTAAAAGTAATTCATGCAGATTTCATTATAGCAGAGTAAGCCTCATGTCTAGTATCTCCATACTATGAAACCTCTGGCAGAAACAAAATGAGTGCGATACTTATACATCATGTACACCATTTCATTTCTCACTCATTTAGTGTGGCAAGTTTTAACAATAATATTAATATTCAATAATAAAAAGTAAATGTTGCCATATGCTGTAATCAAAGGCAGATTCCAGCTTTCTCTACCACAGTGAAAATTTACGAAGATGGTAATATAAATACCAAATTAATTTTTTAATTAACCTAAATAAACTGTCTTGAGTGAATCCCCATATAAGTTAATCTGAAATGCTCGACTATATTTTCATACTAAGCTACACTTACAGTTGTCCTATACAGTCACCGCAGTGGAAATCTTTACATTTTAAATGCAAGGGAAATCTTTACATACACAGTGCGCTCAGTTTGTTCTTCTCCCACACTACAAAATAAAGGCGGACAGAGCTGCAAATCACCTGATTCTCGAGTACACAGCAGCAACTTCCTTTCATTAGCAGCCCAGGTCTCAGTCTGCCTCTAGTATTTGCGTAAAGCAAGTTGTTTATTGTGCATTGTTGTCATCCGATTTTTGATCTCAGTGGTGTTTTTGAAGGTGTGTATTTCTGCATCCAATACACAAAATGGGACGCAAGAAGCTCACTTGTGAGGAGAAGACTCATGTTTTAACTCTGTTAGAGGTAGGTACCTCTGTAATTCGTATAGCTGCTGATCTAAAGGTTTCAAGACAAGCCATTTACGTATCTCAATACCATATAGTATTTGTCCCTCAACTACCGAGATATACACCCTTTCTAACCATTTCATTTCAGTTTCAGATGTTTTATACAAGCATCATCTCACGGCTGCCATTGGTGCTTTCCCTTTTGCCCGTGTATATTTCTTTTGCTTTTCCCATTTCCCTCCTGTATCAATTTTCATTCCTAAGTAATTACATTCACGTCCCACTTTATATTCTGTTCCCTCTTTCTGCTACTTCTCATGTTTACTCAGTTTGGTACCTTTTTTAAATACTACAGTTTGGGTTTTACCTCTGTTCACATTTAGGCCCCAATCTACACAATATTTATCTATTTCTTGTAAAGATATTTTTAACCCGTTTATAGTAATGGTAACAATCACCAAGTCATCTGCAAACAGTAATATTTGTAAATTATTAATTACCAGCAAGAAATTATTGCTGTTGCCTATATTTTTCTGTATCTCATCTATAAACAAATTAAGCAAAACTGGGCTTAACTTGCAGCCTTGCCTTAGCCCTTTTTCCTGCTATATGTCCCTAGTTTAGATTTTATATAGTTCCAAATGAAAAGGCACATGTAAATGGAATTTGGTATGTGTGTTCTATGTAATATTAGTTCCCTATCTGCAAATATGCAATACATTTTAGTGCTTTTTCTGAAGAAACAGAAATCATATGAGACAACAAATACCAGCAATAAATTCCAAATAAAAAGGGCATATGTAAATGAAAATTGGAACGTATGTTCTACATAAAATCAACTCTCTATTTGCAAATGATAAGTAAATTTTTTAAAATTATAATAATCTTTTACTTCAAAAAGTTTCAAAAAATGTTCAAAGAAGCTGGTATAATATTGGCACATCAAAATAAATACAGCATAAAATAATTTACTACAACTTGCTAAAAAGACATTTCAGATAAAAAAATCTGGTATTTATCAACTTAGCTGTTCATAATGCGATAAGATTTACATTGGCATGATTAAACGTAATTTAGAAACCAGAACGAAGGAACATTTCAAAAATATTAAATATAAACAGACAGATAAGTCAGCAGTGGCTGATCATTTTTGGTTATCTAAACATGAAATAAACCCAGAAGTTAAACTATTGAAACAATTGAATGGACTGATAGATTTAATGGTTTTGGAGAAAATATTTATTTTAAAAATAAGG
Organism: Mantis religiosa; assembly: GCA_030765055.1. NCBI lineage: Eukaryota > Metazoa > Arthropoda > Insecta > Mantodea > Mantidae > Mantis > Mantis religiosa. The sequence continues at coordinate 52,260,754 of CM060948.1, read as the reverse complement.
ATTGTGTGATTAATTTTGGTATCCCACCAATAGATATTAGTAATTTTGTGCTGGCCCTGGTAGATGGCAGTGAGGTAGCAAGCTATTCCTTAACTTCCAGAAGTAATAATAGGTTAGTCAGTCATCAGGCTGAGAATGAAATGGATGTGTTTTAAAACCAGTCTCGAAGGATTTTACAAACAGATAAGTAGTGAAGTGTGTTGCTAAGAGTGTTTAATTTATTCATAATCTTGATAGCTGCACTGTCAGCAGCTTCAGTTTTTTGCATAGCTAGAAGCTTGTGTGTTGTTAATAGCTCATTTTAGTCATTTTCAAGGCAATGGAGTGTCAAGAAGAGAAACACTTAGACACATTTTACTCTTTGAGTTTCATAATAACTGAGTGGTCTCAATAGATGTCTGTGCTTAGGATCTTAAGAGCCCTTTGTATCTGTTAAAGTAGATGAATAATCAAGTCCAGTAATTAAATTATAATCCAAATAAAACGGACAACATCTTTGTTATCTAATGGTGCTCCAGGCTTCAAAAAGAAGGACCCTAAGAAAGTGTATATGCATGACAAATGTTGGGAGGATTCAAAATCCATTCCACATAATCTGCGCTTGGAATCTTCTGTAATCTTGAATTCAGTCAAGAATATAGGCTTCAGAAGTGAAAAGAACTTGTGGTAATTATGGTAGGAAATTTGGAGTGCTACTTCGTCTCTGGCCTGTGGGGTGAATCTGTATTACATCAACAGTGATCCACTTATAATCAACAAATAATATCTTCATATCCACTGCTCTGTATTTTCTTTAGCCTAGCAGTAATTGGATATTCTAGATCTTTGTCATTAAAATGAAGAAACAACTGTGTTTAAACTGCAGGCCATTTTTCACTATAAAATGATGGTGAAAAATCTTCCAAAGGGAATGCAATTTCTTTCTTTCTCTTTTTTTATTCCTTTTTTTTTCTACCGGGCATTAAACCTTTAAATACTAACAAGGGAACTCTCACTGTACTCACACTGCTACACACCTGAAAATTTGATGGTATAATGCCTGCTGTATATAAACTATGTGCCCAATAAATCTTCTGCAGAGTAGAACTGCAACACCCGAAACCGAATCCTGGAAAGTGCTGCATGCGACCACATGCAAGCAGCTGTTGGATATTCCTTGTCAGCTCTACCGAGTTGGAAGGATAGTGCTCCTTACCTATGCCATGTGCAGACCACTACCTGCCAGGGGTAAACAATCCCTCCCATATAATGCTGTGTTATTTTGCCTATATGTTCCTACGTATTTTGGGCTCATTTTCGGGTACTTTCAACTGTACTCCGCACCCGAGTTTTGGATGATGCCATCAAACTCTCAAGCACATTCAGGTGTGAGCATAGTGATAGTTCCCTTGCAAGCATTTAATCAGTGCATATTAAATGTTATCAATTTTTGGTACATACCTAAAATTGTTTACTTTGCAGCACCATAAAAACCAAAAACATGTATGTACATGTATGAAATAGCATGTCACATGTTCTAAAGTATCATACTTGAGAACTATCTTTGCTATTTGTTGCTGCCAGCCCCATCTTTTCTCAGGTTGGGAGCTTTTATTTAGTACATCCTTGTATGGGATAATATCTGTTATTAGTAAAGTTAATGGTTTATGAAACAGGCCGCAAAGGTACATGATACACTTTGAAATTATGCTCAATTGGGTATGCCTTCCTTTTGTACCTGATGTCTGTATGCCATGGAAGCAGAAATAGAGTAAATGAACAGTTTTAACATTTGAATTAGTAGATGTTAGGAAACATAATTAAAATTGTGTGAATATTCTTGGGTGATCTGTAATATGTTTGTTAGTATAGTTGAGAATGAAATTACATTTAAATGCTATTTTGTTCTAGTGCCAATGCTGTCCATTGCTGATAGGGTGAACGGTCTGACGGATGCTGAGCTGCGAGCAGAACTTATACAGCGTAATGTTGATGTTGGCCCAGTTGTAGGTCAGTATTGCATGGATATATATGAAGAGGATTGCAGAAAAGTTTCATGGCTCCTTGAGAAAACACTATGTAGTCCCTATTTATTCTACTTATGTGCCAACAGGATAGTACCTTTAAAAACAAGACTTCCCTAAAGAAATAATTATGTGCATTTGTACACTCTTGCTCTCCCTCCCTCTCTGTCTCCAAGACACCTTTACTCTTGCTCTCAACAGCAACCAGTGCAGTGCTGATTAAGTTATAAGTGTTGCTCAACAACTGGATTTTTTCACAGTTTTCCTGTAACAAATAAGTAATTTTTAATTTGTGTTTTAAAATTGAAGAAAGAATGTGTTTCTATCTTTGTATTTCACGAATTGCTAGATAATGATCTTTCTATAAGGAAGAATGGGGGGGAAAAGGAATAAAAATTCTATTGAAGTACTTAAGAATGAAGTCACAGTCATACTAGAAATAGATTACCATTGTGATTACTATTGGAGAAATGAAGAGAAAAGCTGAAGCTTAATCTTCCCCATACCAAGGCAGTTGTTGCTGATTTCATGTAACAACAGCGGTCAGGTCATGGCAGTGGTGTAAATAAAAGTTTCTTGAATTCCATGTCTGAAGAGAGCATTGATGATGCTGTCAGGGAAACAAGACCTTATGGAAATCCCAGATTTCAACCAGCATATTGGAGATAAGTTTTTTCAATAAATATCGCAAGATAAGTTTTCTCTTTTAGTAATATTCATTCACTATATAAGTATAACTTATATTGTATATTCTGACTATGTTTACCTTGTATTTATTATGTAGAGAAGAGAATGTGTTGCATTCCACCCACAAATTTGGTTTCTAGATTTCACGGAAAATGCCCCCTGAATTCAAGAAAGCCTTTTTAGGAACGCTTCATGAGTGTAGGAGGTGGCTGGGTGAACAGCATGTATGTTAAATTTCTTTGCTGTTTTTAAATAAGCATGACTTACTCAATACCAGAGTGAATATTCATTATAGATGTGTATGTAAAGACCAGCTCTATCAAGGTATAACACAGCTATTCAGAGACAAATATCCACTTTGTTCAGTACCAGCAAAAAGCAGCATTCAAGATCTAGTGTGGAAGTGGCATAGGACTGGATCCATTAAAAATACAATAAGGAACAAAACCCCTTCTATCTGGACAACTCAGCTTGTGATACAAATTAATGAAATGATGACTAAAAGCCTTCAAAAGTCTAGCACAAGATTAGCTTTACAGATTCATGCAAGTGGGAGAACTTGAGGTGTGTTGAAATCTCTGAGATTCAAACCCTACCGAGTGACAGCTGTTCAACAACTGAAGGAGCCCAATAGAGTTAAAATGTGTACATTTCTGCCACTGGTTATCGGACATAGTTGCAGATGATCATATGGACCTGCTGATGTTCATCATGAGTGATGAGGCTTGGTTTCATCTATCAGGATATGTAAACTCAAAACAGCGGGTATTGGGTGATTCAAAATCCTAACCTATTGTTCGAGCAATTTGTGTAAGACCAAAAGATTGGTGTGTGGTGCGCTATGACTGCGAAATGCTTTATCAGTCCAATGTTCGACACCATAGTCAACATGGATGTCTACTTGCCTTCTTGGATGAATTGTATTCCCAACTTAAAGAAGAGGAACATGATTGATTATTGCTTTTTTCAACAAGATTGGACAATATGTCACACATCTGAGAGGTCATTGAAGAAAGGATTGTAAGAAAAAACTTTTGGTCACTGTGATCACCAGATTTGTTGACATCTAATTTTTATTTATGGGTTTACTTGAAGGGAAAAGTGTAGGAGCTGAATCCCCATACCATTGATGATCTCAAGGATAACATCAGGAATTGCATCCTCAGCATCACCCATGAGGAATTGACACGTTTTCATGAACCTGTTAAAATGTGCACAAAAGTGTTTAGTTGCAAATGTAGGACATTTCCAACATTTATAAAGGTTCAATCATTTTATTCCATTTTATTATTTTATTTCATTGAAGTTTGTTTGAAATCATTAAGGTTTGTTTCAAATCAATGTCATAATATGGGCTGATTTTATCTGACCAACCCTGTATTAGTCTGATACGTTTTTAGTAACTTATCCCCTGCTTGTGTACCTTATTTGATTAAATTAGAATTTTAAAATCTTATGTATTTCTGTGACAGCTTGTCAAAAGTCTTCTGTTTAGAAATTGCCATTGTTATATCACCACTCTACTTCATTGTGTTTAAATAAGTGCTATAATTTTGTATTTAACTGTTCTAATAGCACTATACTCCTTAATAACTGACAAGTTAAATAATGTAGATTTGTCCCCTAGCTTATTCCAAAGAATACCCTGTTGTCAGTTCTTCTCTGACCTTCCACTGTCCTCTATTTATTACCTTTTTCAGAACTGCATTTTCTTCGTCTAGTAATTTTATTTACTGCAATCTGGAGATCCCTGATCAACATGTTGATCACTACATGTAGCGATGCTATTGTTTCGTTTTCCTCGCTGCATCATGTTTTCCAGTAATGTGAGCATGTGGCTGATATTTTTCCGGGCTGATTTACTTGGATTAATGCTTTCCCTGGTGTGCCCTTCATGGTCTCTTTCGTCTTGTCCATTGTTATTACGACTGAACTTCTCTGATGAATATGAATGAGATTTGTCCATATTTTTCTTATTTTCATGTAATAACTGTTTATGCGATTGCGTTACTGTCATACTGTCCGCCATCTTTATATGGAATGTTTTTTTCAAATCCTGGCCATGACATTGAATTTTTCAGTTTGACTCTATCTATCCAAAACCTTAGCCTATACATAGTGTGAAGGAACAATTAATTTCCATCAATTAACTTAAATGGGTTACCATTGTTTTACTAGGAGGATAAGCCTTTGTTATCTTACCTCTGTTATATTTCCTAAAAACATAAACAGCATTGCACACACAGTACTGACATATAATGCACATTGCTGAAAATATAATTCTCATAAGCACAGTTACACCTTCTTGAATGGTGGTATTGTAGAGATGAATCGTAGTCTGTAAGGAAATTACATAATATAAACTATCACTGTTACTGGTGTGTGAGAAATATATACTGCTTATTGGCTATTCCTTTGCCTCGGTTCCATTTTCTGACTGAACCAAAGACAGTGATAAGTGAGGGCAGTATGCTTATATAGAAAAGAATCACTTAAACTGAACTTGAGGGGCTAGATCTGTTCAGTGAAATGCTGTTAGATAATCAATAATAATGATTTAAAGCAGTGAAAGGAAAAGACTAATTATATTCCAAATATGTGTAGTAATAGTCAACATGAAAAATTCAATGCCACGGCTGGGACTTGAACCACAGATCTCCTGGCATTGAATTTTTCATGTTGACTCTATCAAAAACTTTTTTTTGTAATTTGCCTCCTCCAACGTTAAAGTAATATCGGACGATGAATGGAATGGGTGAAATGATGCTCAAATGAGCCCGGGGTCCATGGAGCTTAGAGTTAGACATTCATCTTTCAGGATAAGAGAAAACCCGGAAAAGAACCTTATCCAGGTAACCCACCTTGACCGAGATTCGAACTTGGGACCTCTTGAACTTGCGGCACACATGCTACCACCACACTACCGAGGTGGGCCCCACATGGTTAGAGGTCATAAAGGAATACTAGTGGCAGACAATTTCTTTTGACTTTATCTTCAACAGATTACTTCCCTCTTTGTAGTACTTATACCCTCAAGGATTTACAAGCCAATGCTTTGATCAGTATCCTGACAAGAAATAAACTTTGGATTAAAACATATCCAGGATGGGTGATTAGTCCAATACCTGGACTGTCTTCAGCCAGCACATGTTCATTATACAGCCATATCCAAAAATGCTAAGAATTAGGTAGGTTGTTTTAGTTTCTTTCACAAATTACAGCAGTTTGTTGCTCATAGAGAACTGTAATGGTGGATGCAGTTCTTTTTTTAGTTTTTGATTTGTGTTAAAACTACCAAAATGATCTCAAAACACTGTGTATGAAGCTGTAAAAAAGTGTGTAAAGGTCCGAGGTAGGGTCTAAGGTCTTCGCTTACTTATTTGTATAGGAACTTCTGTCGGAAGTTACTGTTAGCTAAATAGTATTATGCAGGTTACTTAACCACTCTCCCACTGCAAGTTGGGTTTAAATCCTTCCTGTTCAGCTCAAAAATTTTATTACTGTTTGTTTTACGACATGGGGCGTATAATTTTATATTATGATACAAATAACATTTTTCATAACAAATAACATTATAGTTAATCTCAAAAACTATTTGTAGTTGGTTTATTGATACTCGTCACTTACTTTTTTATATTAATGCTACTGCTGACTTATCTTCTTGTTTCAATCTGATGTTTCTAAAGTGCTCTTTGACTCTGGCTTTTAGATTTCTTTTAGTTTTGACCTATGTAGCATTTTTCACAATTCTTATAACTTATTTGGTATATTTCGGATCTGTTAACTGATGGGATTTCATCTTTTGTTTTTGAATTTAGCAATTTTAAAATTGAGTGTCTATTAGTAGGTGCCAAGGTGATATGTTCCTGGAAGATCTTTTTAAATTTATTAAATGTTTTTGGGTAGTATGTAAAGGAACTGAATATGCTGTTGCTTTCTTTATCTTTTGTAAATGTGTTTGCTTCCTTAATGGTTTTCTTTAGTTTAGCTTTTCTAATTTTCTTCAACACCAAACTCTTTTTGTATCCATTTTCTTCTGCTATGTGTAATATTGCTTTTTGTTCTTTGAAATATTCTTCTTTTTCCATTGGTATGTTGACTAGTCTATGTGTAAAGCTGTTTATTATTGCATGTTTATGTGTAATTGTGTTATAGCTGTTATTTTTATGTAATTTTCTGAATGTGTTGGTTTCCTGTAAATTCCAAATTTTATTTGTTGTGGTTCCTGATGATATTTAGATCTAAGAAAGAGATTTTGATAGTCCTTTCTTGCAGATTGAGTAATTTTAATGCATCATCTAAATGTTTATTCGGTACAATTGCAAAGATGTCAACATATCCATACCAAACTTTGAAGATCAATGGGAAGGCCTTTTTAATTTGTGTTTCAAATGCACTTATAAATAAGTTAGCCAAAAAAAAAAGTGAAAATGGATTGCCCATTGATAATCCTGATTTCTGCTTGTAGTGTTTTAAGTTGAAGTTTTGTTCAATGCATATTTTTGTTAGTGAAATGTATTCTTCTGCTTCTATTACTTCCATTTCTATTGTAGTTAGCCTTTTTTTTTTCTTCAGAAAATTACATAAAAAATAAGAGCCACAACCCAATTACACATAAACATGCAATAATAAACAGCCTTACACACAGACTAGTCAATATACCCATGGAAAAAGAAGAATATTTCAAAGAACAAAAAGCAATACTACACATAGCAGAAGAAAATGGATACAACAAAAGTTTGGTGTTGAAGAAAATTAGAAAAGCTAAACTAAAGAAAACCATTAAGGAAGCAACCACATTTACAAAAGAAAAAGAAAGCAACAGCATATTCAGTTCATTCACATATCACCCAAACACATTTAATAAGTTTAAAAAGATCTTCAAGGAACAAAATTTCATCTTGGCACCTACTAATAGACACTCAATTTTAAAATTGCTAAATTCAAAAATAAAAGATGAAATCCCATCAGTTAACAGATCCGGAATATACCAAATAAGTTGTAAGAATTGTGAAAAATGCTACATAGGTCAAACTAAAAGAAATCTATAAACCAGAGTCAAAGAGCACTTAAAAAACTTCTGATTGAAAGATGAAGATAAGTCAGCAGTAGCATTTCATTTTTGGAATGAAAATCATGACATTGATCCAAATCCAAAATTATTAAAAGGAGTGATATACCAAAATAAATTGACAACATGGGAGAACATATTCATGTGGAAAAATAAGGATCGCGCAATGAACTTTGAAATCCCACCAGTAGATAATTTGACAAAAAAGTTCATAGTTCCACCACCAGAGAAAGAGCAGATAACAACAGATGCCAGTTGGAGAGAGATTGAAAATGGAGACGATTGCCTTTGAAACTAGTCTCTCAATAATATAAAAAAGTAAGTGATGAGTATCAATAAACCAACTAAAAATAGTTTTTGCTATTAATTTTGATGTCACGGTTACTAAATTTCTCCTAACACATATAACATCATTTATTTGTTTATCAGGAACAATAGCAAAAATATCAACATATCTAAATCAGATTTTCAAAATTAAAGGTAATGCTTTAGTTACTTGCATTTCGGAAACACTCATAAGATCAGCAACAAGAGGTAAAAGAGGATTACCCTTTGCTAGGCCAGAAGTTTGTTGAAAAAATTCACCATTAAAAGTGAAAAAATTTTGATCCAAACAAAAGTTAGTAATAAATACGTAACATATGAAGCTATTAACAGTGAAGCAAACAAATATATACAAATAGAATAATTTGTAACTTAAAACTTCACTTATCTTATAAGAAATGATTATAATTCTTATAAATTCTCCAGGATCGCAATTTCATGTATACTTATACACACCTTCCAGCTGAAGATGTGTATGAGTATTGTAACAGTTTTTGGGTTATGTTCGGAGGAATTATGAATTTATAAAATATATGTAGTTGTGTGATTGGCCGAAGTAGTAGTGGTGTGACGTGGTATGACGTGATGTGGTGACGTGCCATTGAATCGGCCAATCACAAAATTAAGAAGTAAGTAATGATGGTTACGAGAAGTCAATTTTTAGGAGAGTGATATGTTCTTCAGTCTTGTTTAGTGAAGATAAATCAATAATTCTGTTATAAAGAGAAAGAGATTTTTGTTGTAACGACGAATGTTATGTATACCGCTGCAAGAACAAAAATGTTTTAAGTTGTAGTTCGAATCCGTATAAATATAACAAAATAAGAATTCATCGAAGTAATTTGACTTCTCTATTCTGAACCACGCCTTGAAACACATGTCTCATGACTTATTTAGAATTCGATTGATACTTCAAAATAATCATGGAAGTGAACGTATGAACCTAATTTTGGAGCTGATGTTGGCGTGGATGCCTTGTACAAGAGGATTCAAGAAAGAAATCAGAATTAACTACGAATAGTCCAACAAATTCCTGTTACAAATGGTGCCCAACGTGGGGCTGAATAGGATAAAGAAGAGGAGATTAAAACATTGTACAGCTCCGTGGGAATATAAAAGGAAAGGAGAAAGAAGAGAGAAGAAAGAAGAAAATGAGAACTGGTTTAAGTGAGTGAAATTAAAAAAAAAAAAATAGTAGTAGTAGATTTATGTTGCCCAAGAAATCAGAAAATAGTTAAAAAGATGGCGAGTAGAAAATAAATAGGTAATAGTGGAAGGAGAAGTTACTGATAGTGTAGGAATGAGTAGGGAGGATTCAGGATTAAGCAAAGATAACGAGTTAATGTTAGAAAGGATAACGAAAATGTTGATGGATGTAAAATCAGAAATGTTGGATGTAAAATCAGAGTTGAAATCAGAGTTCAAATCAGAGTTGAGTGATGTAAAATCAGAATTAAAACAAGATCTTGAACAAAATATAAATGAATTGAGGCAAGAATTAGCTCAGAATAAAGATAATATTAAAGATTTGAAACAAAGTATGTGCAATTTAGATGTTAACTTAACCCTTCCCGAGCAGACATGTTTTACAGCTCTGAGCAGAAGGTAATTTTATAAAAATATGTAACCCTTCAAAATACAAATAAAAGTATAATTTCATGCTTGAATGTATTAAAAATGTGCTGTACCTTGTTTTTTTGTTGAATTCCACCACTGTTGTTCGACAGGAGTGAAGATTTGTTAAACTGCGTTAAAATGTTCCTGCAAAGTCGGCATAAGTGCCATTTTTGGATATTGCATCACATCTTGTAGTTCTAACACACACATACACACGTGTTCACACATAAACTAGGAACAGTTCAGGAACTAAATACTGTCATATAAGTATATGTAACATATGTTTTTGAAACCGATGGTAATAATAGATAATAATTCATAACTTTGATAGAAATGTGAGGTTACACCTAGCTGGAGCAGGGTATCTACGGTTTTGGACTGATGATTTTATCTCAGGATTATTCACACAGGGGAGCAAAGGAATAACAAACATATAATGTTCAGGGGTGTGAAAATCTTTCCCTAATATTGTTCTTTTGTGTGATATATTTTGAAACACACATCTGGATGCAGGGGAGGCTTGGAGACGCAGGTTTCACAAAAATATATTGTTTTCTTTATTTGTTTTTGGGCCTTACATACCACACAAGGATTTTCCCAACTTCCTTGTTCTCTTCTCCCCATGAAATGTGGAAATCCATTTAGCCTTTCCAAAGTTGGGCCCTGTGAAATACGACCCTTACTTGACGTAGCATTGTTTTGTCGCGCTCCCATTCGCTCCGCCACCAGCGATCTGACGAGATGTTTGCGAAATTTTCTATGTGACAGGATCGGTTTACATTTGCTTGTCATATGCATTGTATATAACAGGTACGAATTTACAATGCAAACTTCCAGCAACCAGAAAAACATTTTTCTATACCACTTGCGTGTTCTCCTGCAGAACTGATACTGCGCAATATAATTATCAGTTCTATCAACACCACCCATGTGTCGAGTGTAGTCCAAAATAATGTTTGGTTTCAATGTTGCTGCCTGTACCCAATCTATATGCAATTTATATGCAAAAGAATTCTCTGTTTAGTCATTCATGTTGGGTGATTTGCCCACAGAATTAATTTTTCTAGCTGTCCTGTATCAATATTCGTAACTTTTGAACAGTTAGTGTGATACATTTTTCTCAGTTGGCTAACCTGATCTTTGCAAGCATCCAGAAATTGGTAAATCCATCTTTTGTTTTTATGTACATCATAACGTTGTTTGAAAGTTAGGTTAGTTGTGTGTTCCAATCTTAAAGAAAACAACATTATTTTGTGTGGTGTATCATACATGTGACCACTATGACCTTCATTGTGTATTTGTATTTGTGTGAACATTTCGTATACATATACATTTTGACCTAGACTGTGAAGCTGTGTGTGTGAGGACATGTTTTGTGTGTTTCTGTGATAATATCATTATCTGGACTCACAAACTCACTACATTCACTTACTTCATCACCAGACTTCTGATTGCTTAATTCACCTGCTAAGTCACAGTCATTTATATTTCTAATTCTAGACATTTCTTTCACATTATTTACTTTACTAGCCTGTAATGCAATTACAACTTGTGTCAGTATACATGAAATCTCGAACCTGGAGAATTTATAAGAGTGGTCATCACTTCTTATAAGATAAGTGAAGTTTTAAGTTACAAATTGTATGTATGTATTTATTCACTGCAATTGGGTACTACCTGGTGGCAGTGTTAAGAATACAGATCAAATTACAAATACTAGATTTACAACAACACAATAAACAATACAAACATGATATTATTTTACTTTAGTCACTTAAAACATATCTAATCCTTGTTTCACGTAAGCTTGCCCAGTATCTCTTACTGGTCACGTGACCTAATCACATCTCATTGGCTGCTATTGTGGTAAAGACAGTCGTGCAGTAAAAATTAGTTCGTTATTTAACATGGTGATATATCTTTATATGTTGGAAGAGAATTGTCAAATTTATATTTTCGTAACTGTTTTAATTAAATATATCACGCAACAGAGATGATTTATCTGAAATGCATGTTAATTCTTAAACGAAGTAAAGAGGAGGTTCCTTTGCTCTCAAGCACAAGACACGATAGCACGTGCTTCAGCGGTAGTGATGACATATTTGTTTATATGAGTTTTATCACTGACCTTGTTTTGAACTGGATTAGTCATATATCGTCATTCGAAGGTTGTTGTGCCTAGTGCGAAAGCTAAGTTATTTTATTGATCGTTGATTGCGCGTGTACTTATATGAATAATGGCAGAGTCTATCGCCAGTTTTTCGTTGAACTATCGCAAGGGTAAATCTTTACAAACATGTGAAAAAAGAATTGTGTTGCATGTGTTTAATGCACTCATAGAGAAGAATCCGTCTTTGTCAGTGAGAGAAGTCGAACAGCTGTGCTCTGAAGTTACAGGTGTGAGTGTTAGATCCGTAGGAACATTGAGAAAACAGGAAAACTTACCACTCCAGGCAAAAGCAGGAATAAACAAAAGCGCGTGCTCGGAGAAAATACGTGAAAAGTGCTGTGCGTCGTCATGTGTAGGTATAGTTTTTTCTTTAGAAACGAACTCCCTAACATAAATAACATTTTGTTTGCTGTAAATGAGAATGCAGATTCACCAAATTTCAGCAGATTGCTTATATAGCTGGGGGTTGTGAATGAAAAAAGAGGCAAGAAAAATGTGCTAAAAAACAGAGGCGATGTTGCTGTGTGGCGAAGATGTTATTTAAGGACAGTCAGACTGTACCGAGATACAAGTTGCAAAATATACTACCTTGACGAGACTTGGGAGAATGAAGAACACACGAAAAGTAAGGTATGGCGTGACACGACTTTTATGACTGAAAGACAAGCATTTTTGAAAGCTATGTGTGCTGGTTTAAAATATCCAGTGGAAAAGGCTGAAGGCCTTTCATTATAAACTTGTTTCAGTTACATTGCTCAGTCATTCAGTTTCAACTTGCTCAGTTTCATTATAAACTTGTATTTTTGCATGCCTTCATATCCTTATTTGTATGATTTTATTTATCTTCCCGGCAATTATTATGACGTTTCCTGCAGGTTTAAATGTTACGGAAAGGCACCGCCTATGGCCTATGGCACGAAAGCACTAGCCAATTAGGGTGAGGGGGAAGGTAGTTTAACGCGGAGTGATACATGTCAGCGGGGCAAGGTTATATGAAACAGAGTATAATTACTTCTCTATTTACATATTATATACCATTATAATTCAAAAGTTAAACTATAAACCATCTAGATTTTTTCTAAATTTCTTCAGCGACAGGGGACAGCCCTGAAAGACTGCTACAGGCAATTCGTTCCATTCTTCAATGGTTCTATTAACAAAAGAAAATTTTCCTACGTCGGTTCTGTAATTTCTACCCTTGATCGTTTCGTCCATAATAATATGGATTATCTAACCTTACACTAACGTCCACCCATGCCTTTACACCAGCATTAGCTTTGAATAATGCTACCAACCTTTGTTTTTTACGCCTAATTCTTAATTCCTCCCATTTAGTCTCATCTCCTTTTATAGGCCCAAAATACTTGCCTCTTTTTATGAATTTTATTGCCCTCTTCTATATTTTTTCTAATGGATCGATTTGGTTAGCTCTATACGGGTCCCAGCATGCTACTCCATATTCCATAAGCGGCTGCACTAAGGCCTTGTAGGCAATTTCCCTGGACCTAGCGCTCCCCTTTTTCAATATTCTCATTACAAAATGTAATGCCCTCCACGCATTCCTAGATGTGGAATTTACTTGTTCGTCCCATCCAGCATTACTTGCCAGGTACACTCCCAAGTATTTGCTTGCAGCTGTCCACCTGTGGAATTTACACCCCTCCCATGTGATAGTTAACAATAATTTTGTCCTTAGTTCTACTAAAAACAATGGACTTACTTTTCTTGGCATTAATTGACATTTTGTTAGCTGCAGCCCAATTACAGATTTCATTTAAATCATCCTGAAGAGCGGTTTCATGCACTGTATTCCGAATTTTATTATAAATGATACAATCGTCTGCAAACAACCTTATCTGGCAGTTAATATTAACAGCAATGTCATTAACAAAAACGAGAAACAGTAAAGGTTGTAGTACTGAGCCTTGCGGCACACCCGAACTTATGGTTCCACTATCGGACAGCTCTTTATCTACTTTAACTTTTTGCGTTCTCCCTTTCAAAAAATGTTTAACCCATAATACTACGCGTTTGTCAATTCCTTTATTAGCTAGCTTACAAATAAGTAAACTATGTGGCACTACATCAAAAGCTTTAAAAAAGTCAATTACCACTGCATCAGTTCTTCCCCCTGCATCTACCTCATCTGCCAAATCTTGAAATAATGAAGTAATTTGACTTTCGCACGAATACCCAGGTCTAAATCCATGTTGCGCTTCATTAAACCACTTTTTATTTTCGAACTCCTCTGGTATATATTCTGCAATTAAATGCTCCATTAATTTACATACTACTGAAGTTAGACTAACTGGCCGATAATTATTTATTTCTGTTTTATTACCCCCTTTATAAATCGGAACTATAATAGCTTTCCAGTCTTCCGGTAAGCCACAGTTGTTAATTGACATGTTGAACAAGAGCATAAGATAGGGAATCATGGCTTCACCCCCAAGCTTTAATGGTCCCCTTGATTTTCGGTTTTACAGCATCTTAATCCTTTTGCGTAATTTGGGCGCCATTATTTGAAAAATCGTTTCTCCACTCTCCCCAATTTCCTGTTCGGAACTATCGTCGGATTTAAGAAAAACCGATACAAAATGCGAATTTAATATATTAGCTTTGTCCCTATCACTTAATACATATATCCCATTAACGTTAAAATCTGGTATGCTCTCTTTATTTCCCCTGCGTCTTTTTACATAATTGTAAAATAATCTCCAGCAATTATTTGTCCCGCTAAAAGCGTTATCTAAGAATCGTTCCTGCGCTTGCAACTTTTCGTCTTGTAATTGTTTAGCTAATTCTTTAAAGTTGTTAAGATGCCATTCTGATATCTTCCTTTTATTATAAGCGTGCCTAGTATATATAAAAGTTAGCAAGTTTAACAGAATCAACTATCAAGTCCCTCATGTAAATTTATTGAATTCAACCACTATTTAAAATCAAAAGTTTTTCTCTAGAAATACTAGGAAACAAGGCAGTTACGCAAAAGAAACAAGTTTATCAGTCTTAGATAATACAACACTGTCAATCTTTTTTAAGAGTTCAGATTACTTTGTAATACTTAAACTCTCAAATTTATCAAAATTACTACATTTTTTATGTAACCATTTAGCTAAATTGTAAGTTGGGGAATTTATACAATTGACAATAGGTCTCATTTTGTTTCCAAGTTTATGAATTTTAGGAAGAGCATAAATTCTAGGTAAAACAGGATTACTGACTTTTACAAAATGTTTTTCTTTATTTTATGGAAATTTCACTTCATTAAGCATTTTATTAAAATTTGAAATACAAGATTTTAAAGGATCTTCATTAATTTTTATGAAATCTTCACCTTGAAGTAGAAGTTCTACTCTATTGATATAATTAGATTTATCTAAAATTACAATCCTATTACCCTTATCCGCTTTAGTGAAAATTAAATCTTTTGCATTTAATGATTTAATAATCTAATTATTATTTCTCTTAGGTTGGTTCTTATAAAAATTTTTAAAGAGTTCGGTATAACTTTAGTTCCTCAAAATAAACATAGTATTAAAATTTTAGTTAATTGATGGAAATTAATCATTTCTTTACACTAGCCATATATAGGCTAAGGTTTTTGATAGATAAGAGTCAACATGAAAAATTCAATGCCATGGCCGGGATCTGAGCCATGGATCTGCTGGTTTCTGTCCAGTCGCTCTAGCCCATTGAGCTACCATGGTCAACGTGCCGTCCTGACATTAAATTCACCATTTGACTCTTATATTTCCCCGGTAGACCACTAGGGGTTCTCGCAGACGAGATACACTGTTAGTGGCGACTCACTATTGTAAGTACTTGAGTCCCAGCTACCAGGAGATCCATGGTTCAAATCCCGGCCATGTCTTGAATTTTTCATGTTGACTCTATCTGTCAAAAACCTTAGCCTATATATGGCTAGTGTAAAGAAATGATTAATTTCCATCAATTAACTAAAATAATAAGAGTTAAATGATTAAGCCTGGGACTCAAGTACTTACGATAGTGAGTCGCCACAAACAGTGTATCTTGGATGCGACAGCCCCTAGTGGTCTACTGAGGAAATATACGAGTCAAATGGAGAATTTAATGTCAGGACGGCACGTTGACCATGGTAGCTCAATGGGTTAGAGCAACTGGATGGAAACCAGGAAATCTGTGGTTCAAATCCCAGCCATGGCATTGAATTTCTCATGTTGACTATCTATAGTATTAAAAATTTATTACATTTCTCTAAAAACGATAAAACTCCTAATAATAAAAAAATCTGGTATTTATCAATTTAATTGTTTAGATTGTGATCAGGTTTATATTGGAAAGACGAAACGTAATTTGGAAATCAGAACGAAAGAACATTTACGTAACATTAAGTATAAACAAACTGATAAATCGGCCGTAGCAGATCATTTTTGGTCATTTAACCAAGAAATAAATCCTGAAGTTAAATTATTGAAACAATTAAAATGGTCTGATAGATTTAATGGTTTGGGAAAAAATATTTATTTTAAAAAATTAACATTGTGTAATGAATTTTGAAATACCAGCAGTTGATTCTGTTTTTAGGTTTGTTTCATTTTCAGATTTTGGTAATACTGGGAAAAACATAGTTACCTCTGATAGTATCGTTGACGACGAAGTTGATTGATGACTGAAGATGTAGACGAATGTTTGCAAAATCAATCTCATCAATTAATAAGAAAAATTTACATCATTTTCTTAAGATAAGTGAAGTTTTTTTTGCAAATAGTTGTATTTGTGTAATATTTATTGCTTCACTTTAGCTAGCTTATTTTTTATGTAATTATTACAACATTAATTTGCAACACATAGCATCAGCTTCCATAAGCTTTTACTTTTGGAGAAAACATTCACCTGGGCAGGAAAAGCATAGTTTTGTGAGGAGAGGCTCATTGTTGAACATGAGCAACTAAAACAGATAAGGTGCGTGTGTGAGCGCGCGCACACATTTTTTTCCTTTGTACAATCCATGTTCCAAAAAGCAGTGTCAAAATCTCAGGTATAAAAGATAGTCTTGTGATTTTTCATAAAAACATAGAAGTGCTAGAAATAAACTGAATTTAGAGGTATTTATTGATCATAAATTAAGAATGTAGATTTTATAGGTTTAACAGAGCATTGGCTAAAGGATGACAAAATTGAATTTTATAGATTACTAGGTTCCTTCATATTTTTCATTTTACTTGCATTATTTAGCCTCTCTTGCAAGCAGCCACATGGAAACACCATCTTGGCAGCTTTTCGCTGGTTCATGTGTTCCACTTGTTTTATGTGTTTTTGAGGCATCTTCATGCTAAAAGTCGAAGTCATTCTTTATAAACTTTGGGCATTAACATATCATGTGATACTGTGTAGCCTTCAGACTTTAATTATGCACATCACTCCTGCAACGTAACTTGACCTTTCTGCATTTTATAGTGCGGTTATAAATAAAAAATTAGCATCCATCATCCAACCAAGCTCCTCACTTTCCACACGAATAAGAGAACAGGCCTGCATGTGCTAAGGGTTGGAACCCAAGCCAAGCCAAGCCAACAATGTACAAGCACTTAATAATATTGGCACCTCCCTCATCTGCGCAGCTGAAGTTCAGAATACCTGTGGTTGGTTATTGTAGCAATAAAACATGGCTATAACTGGTTTTATATGAAAATTTCTTTTGAAATGCTAAAAATCTCACAAGTATTAAAATTAACAAACATATTTTTATTTCATGAAAATTACAAAATTTGGTTTATTACATGATTTAAATTATTGTAGTCAGTGAACCAAATCATGATGATCATATATATTTTAAATTTACGTCCTGTGACATTGTCATATCGGACAGTGAATGAAATGGATGAAATGATTCTCAAATGAGTCCAGGGTCCATAGAGCTTAGTTACCTGAGATTCGTCTTTCAGGATATGGAAAAACCCTGGAAAATACCTTTTCAAGGTAATTCACCCTGAACCTCTTGAATGTGAGGCAGACACACTTAACATCTATGTTACCAAGGTGGGCATGATTATATGCAAAGATAAATAGCATTTAAATGCAAAATCAGCAATCTGTGTCATCTCCAATTAACAAAAACTACCTTTTGCAGGTATGGCCATGTTGGTCTTGGTACTTCATCAATAGTATGTTATGCTTCCTGTAGTAATGTTAATCTGCAAGAGAAGCAATCACTACTCCTGACTGTTGTAAGTGTGCCCTTGTTTATCTGGCATACAGCTGTATAAGAAATAAAATAATCTATAATTTTAAGAAGGCTGACAGTGCTGTGTATACCAAACTTAATGTTGATTGGGGAAATTTTTCACATCTAGAGGATTTTGATATTGCTTTAACCTATTTTTATGAAAACATTTATAGTGTTTAATGATCTTGAAATGTCCAATGATACCTCAGAAATGTGTCAAGTCTTTAAAAAGTGATTGGATATAATATTTGTTAAATCTGTGGATAAATTACTGGAATTTATTAAAAAGTGTGCATCAATAAATTTTGTAATTTCTTTTCAGATTCAACGAGAGGCCTCTACAGAAATCGCCTTGTAAGCCTTTTGTGTGGTAATAATTCTCTGGATGACAGTAAGTATATGCATACATTTTTGGTTTAAATATATATAAATTGACTAACCCTGCCATGTAGCAACCCTTTCCAGGCAGAAGGCCTAACACCTACCTCTGCTCATCACATGCATGAGTGGGATGTAGCATTAGAGGGTAGGTCAGTGCTCCAGTCGCTCCCAGCTTGTATATGTGGCCTTCGTAACTTACATGTAGGAGTTATATTATACAGGTCAGTTAATAAGTAATGTCTCTTATTTATTTTTTTCTCATTTAATTTCTAAGAAAATCAAACTTTGATTACACAGTATGAAAGCCACAGAATTGAGCATTAAATTGTTATTTTTCAATGCAATCTCCGTCCTTTCACTCAGTTTTGGCCCACCTTCTAACAAGGGCATGTATTCCATTGTGGTAAAATGAACCATCTTGCTTCCGAAGCCATTGATGCAGAGAGAGTTTTCACTGCCTCTGAATCTTCCAAGTGAATCCCATGATGAGCTTCCTTTAGCGGCTCAAATGGGTAGTAGTCTGATGGGATTAAGTCACGGCTGTATGGGGATGAGGCAAGATTTCCCATCCAATTTTCACAGTCGCTTCAGCGTTTGATGACTGGTGTGTGGTTTTGCATTGTCATGCAAAAGAAGAACATCCACTATGCTTTTTGTTAAATAATTGTCATCACACTGCCTTGACTGAGGAACAAAATGCAACACAGTTCATGTGTTGTTACCTGGCAGTCAGCACAAATAATGTCATCCACTTGCTCAGTGTTGTATGGAGTCGCTGCAATGATCAGTCTACCGCTCCACTCTTCAGCCAACGATGTTTGTCCTTCTACTTCATTACCGTGACGAAGCCATCTTCTGACAGTGCTGACATCCATTGTTGCATCACCGTAAACATTTTTCAGCCTTCCATAAATGTGAATGGGCATTTCGCCTTCTGCTTGCAAGAATTCAATTATGGAATGCTATCTAATATGCACACTGCTGTCTGCCATTTTGCAAAAGGCAGCACGGCTGCCACCTTTTGACTTAGGAACTTGCTACTCCAGTGGATTGGAGAAGAAGGTTTGAGGAATTGTGCCAAATTCAAATTCTGTACTTCAGGAACTTAGTTCAGGAGAAAAAAATAAGAGGCGTTACTTATTGACTGACCCACATAATTGTTGTGATTGCTGTGCTACATATAAATGTAGCATGTCAAATAGGTTCATCTAATTTGATGGTTTGATTTTGATTTTCACTGAGTATATGAAACAAAAATATTAAAATGTTTTGTTTTGAAATGAAGGCTGTCTGCACGATATTTATTTTCAGTTCAGTATAGTGTTAAATACACAAAAGAACCATGTCATATGAATTTATACAGATTGTATGATACAAATGAGAGAATGAACATGTACATGTAATAAGTGTCAGTTTACCTCTGGGTTATTTTAATAGTGACCTCCTAAACTAGCTCCAACAGTAGTGTATGTGTAGTTTATGAAATGAGTGATGCATTTTGAAACTGCACATTGTCTGTTAACATTACTATACCAGGTTATATTTTACACACTCTTATTGCCTATATTATAAAAAAGCTTTTGAAAATTGACTTATTTCCTTCTTCACCTGCAACATAGAGGGAAAATGCTTAACCTTCTAACAGTTGTATAATCTTATTTAAAAATAAATTGTTGCATCACATTGTAAGCTAACACTGAGTAATATTACTAATACAATCAGATTATTCTATATTCATTTTAAAATTATCAAGATACATTGTGTCTTGTTAAAGTTATGGGAATCCAATTTGTAATTTATTGCACATTCTGACTTTGCAAATGATACTGATGTATTATCCCCAGCAAAATGTTTCACAAAAGAAATATCTGGTGAAACAATTTTAGCCAGTAGTACAAAGCTATTTTTAATTTCTGATCCCGGTACTATCAATTGCTGATTTTCTGAACATAAACGTTACTTAAGATCCATGCAGTATAAATTTTATATACTCTTGAAATGAAGACATATCCTGGATGCATCCGTAAACGGGAAATGCCATAGTATTTTCATTTTTTTATATATTGTATGTTAGCTTTTTTCCCATATAGATGTATGCTTTAAAATATCTAAGATGGTGGTATTTGGTATAGTCATGTGACCCAACAAACAGCAGTTTTAATTTTTAAAAAAGCAGCTGTGAGGAAGCTGTAAGTGCTGAATCTACATCAATTGTAAGTCAGATAAATGGAGGATATGAAACTAATAAAGGGGTGGCAAATCATGTAAATTCTGAAGTTGAAGCTGTGTGAGATGTGGAGATGATAGCATTTTCTCACTTGATCATACATCTGCTAAACATGAACTTACAAAATGGCCAAAGAAAGATCAATGTCTTAAAACTGCCACTTATGAGCAACTTAAAAAGAAAAATGAAAAGTGTGAGAGAGCAACTGTAACCAAGAAAAGGGGAGCATGACCAGCAACAACTAAGTATATTAGAAGCAGCAAAGGAAGAAAATGAAGTGAAATATTAAAATTAGTGCGAGTCAAAAGGAAATTTAAATAAAATGTGTATGCTGCTGGTGTTTAATGATTTGTTATTCAAATTCTCTGGGGAATTGTGCAAGGAAAAGAGGATTGAGATGTTTTCCAGGCATAAAAGTAGGAGAACTATAAGACAAAGTGAGTGAAATGAACCTGAAGAAAGAAAATCCTGGAATTCTGATACATACAGGGGCAAATAACATCAAAAGGGAAGTGAGGGCTAGAGAAATAATGTGGAAAAAATAGACCTGATAAACTCCATCAGATTTTAAGCTCCAGAAAGCAAATGTAAGTGGTGTATTGTAAAGAAGCAATGCAGATGTGGGAAGAATAGGGTGAATAAATCAAGAACCGTACAGGTTGTGCTTAATAAAAGAATGTTTTATGGTAGATATTAAGTTTTATTAAGTGATAATTATTTTGGTAGAGATGGAGTTTCCTTAACTGAAAGGGATCCTCTATTTTTGGAAACTTGTTATTTAATGCATTTACTTCAATAACGCGAAATTATAAGGCAACAGGGTGAATTATACAAATATAGGTAAGATAAGAAACTATAGAAAATGGGTTGAGTAATGCACATAACAGTACAGATGTATTATTTTATCTTGACAGGAATCCTGCGCAGTAAGGATGAGTAGCAACTGTGGTGGGGATAGTGCACCTATTGCCACAATGCGTCACATGCATAAGATTACGAGAGAGGAGGGCGGTGCATAAGGTGTCTAAAAACAAATTTCATTCTCGAAGCCAGTTTTGCAGCTCTTATAAACTAAGTTGTAATTCTTACTATGGTAGTAATCTCCACGCTTTTGTTGGATCTTAAATAGTACATAGGCATTTGGAACAAAACCCTGTTCTCCTCCAGCAGGCATGAAAAACAACTGTCGGCCTTTCAATATAGCTGCAGAGTCCCTGTAACGTATTTCACTCCAGGCATATGGTCCAGTATGTGCTTATTTATATAAGTTTCATCCATATAAACTATATAAACTCCACTTTGATATCTCCGAATATTTCGTAAATACTTAAGCCTTTTTGCACGTATGGTGCGATGTTCGATTAAAATTATTCTGTCACGCTTAGTGTTTTTTTTTTTCAAATAATCCTAGCTTCAAAAGAACTCTTCTTAATGTTCAGACACTGCCTTGGAAGTCAGTAGAATTTTTGGCTTCATAAGCACTTTCTTCAAAGTTGGTCTTTGTTTTTCTGTGCTTTAAAAACTATTCATAGTTCGCCTAACTACTTCTGAATTAAAACATCCAAATTAGATTTTGTGCATGTGCTTAATCTTTGTTTACTGGGCATAGAGAAGGACATTGTTGCACTAGCACCAATGGCTTTTCTTTCCTTAATAACTCTCCTAAACTGCTTTCAGACACAACTGTTGCCTCAGATACCCTTCCCCAGATTTTTATAGCTGACCCAGACCGTTGTTCCCTTTTTATAAATCTATAGATATTGGTTATTACTTCTCGTGTTTTTAAATGTAGCATTTTATTTCCTAATGTGCTGCTAGGAGGTGTCATTTATAAATGCTCTCTTGGAACCAGGAGACAAGCACATTTTGAAACAAGCTGTAGTGTTACCGAGTAGCTCTGCACGTGTTTAGGTGCTCACAACTGGTACGCAACTAACCTGCCCTCCCCTCCAGTTGTAACCGTTCTGAGGTGGACTCGTCCAGATACCACTGTGCATCGCTCTGCACTTTTCAAGATAAAATACATCTGTACAAATCCTCCTAATGTATCAAAATATTCAATATATATCAAATTACTGGGAATTAAAATTTTGCTGAATGAATATAAAGGTGATATTTTGGTGCTAATGGAACATGGGTTTAATGGTAGACACATTATATATCTTAATCTGCAAAATTACCAAATAGTTACAAGATACTGTGGACAGTATTATAAAGCTGGTGGAGGAGTAAGTAAGGAGTGAAATAGATTTCAAAGTGCATAACATGACATACAAAATTTGGCCATGTTTTTCCCTTTGTTTCTTTATTTTTAGTGTTTATTGCTTAATGTGATGTGGATTATAGATATGTGAATGGTTTTTGCCCAATGTCAATATTTCAGATATAATAATCCATATTTCAGTATTCTTAAGAACAAGCAAAGTAACATGTTTATTTAATGTAACTATTGACATAAGAATGAAGTAACGTAGGTACATTGTTTGTTGATATTTTCAGTTCAAGAATATCCTCACTAAAAAATGTAAACAAAAACAGCTTTTATGTATATGTGTTTGGAGGAATTTAGTAACAGTGACATCAAAATTAATGCTTATTCATGACCACTGTCCAGCACATCCACCTGCTGATTTGTATAGTCATGAGATGGAGTTAAAGTTATTTGAAGCAAAAATAAAAGGTAGAAGTTTTAGCGAACCTACACTTTTAATGCCCTTATAATACCGTGCTCCAATGGCTGGATCAATGCCGTAGTGTTTTTAGGTAAGAACATAACTCTGAAATGATCCCCCTACTCCCGCTCCTATCACTAAAACCGCGATGGTGGCATAACCTTCAGTTGTGAACTCTTCAGTACTCTAGTAAATTGTGACAGGGAAATGGAAATATTCAAAATCCATCAGTTTAAAGTCAGTTGCATGTTCAGGTCTTGCACAGGGAAGCATTACTCCAAGCATTATCTATCAAACTATCTATTACTCCAGGTATTATTTGGAACTGCTGGAAAAATTGTTCTTGGGATAAAACAGTAACCAATGAAATTTGTTCAGTTGCAGAATTCACGAGCAGTGAAATCCAGTCTGCAAATAGTGTTCTGCATTATGAAATCACTACTACTGACGATTTGAATGACTAGGTAGATATTGACAACTACAGTAAGCTTATTTCATTATACGCATCTGATGAAGATATATTCAATGCTATCCACAGCAAGAATGGCAATGAAGAACAAGATGATGGTGGAGATGATAGTGCAGCAAATGACGTGTAGGTGGAAGAAAACGTTCCAAATGTTAATGAAGTGACTGTTTTAAACAATGTGATTCTGTGGGTTGAGAAGCAGAATGAATTGAACAGCATTCATCTTCACCATCTTGCAAACAAATAATATGTGGAGAAAAAACAGTGTATCAGTGCAATAAAACTTAATGATTATTTTTTAAAACAAAGCAAACTTAGGTTGGTGTAAATTATGTAGTGACATATAAATTAAGATCAGTTACAGGGCTGGAATATACCTCCCAGCATAACCGATGAGTAATTTTGAAAGTACTGTAATATGTTTACCTTATAAATGGCCACTGTACCTTTAATGACACAGTTCATAATCATAATACTAGACAGAATGGATATTCATGTGAATAGAAGTAACACAAGAGCTCATCAAAACAGTGTAATAAACCTAGGAATCACTTTTTTTAATAAACTGCCTATAAGCCAATAAAACCACTTGCAATTTTTCAGCATTTAAAAAGTCAGTTTTGGCATACTTGCTAGACCACTGTTTTTATTCTGTTAGTGAATTTAGGGAAAGTTTATAATATTGTTACATTTCTGAATTGTGTATATTATAAAATTCTTGAGATATCTTTATAAAACATTATTTTGTACAAACACTGACTTGTCCTTATTGGATGTGACTTGTTAATTCACAAGTATAGTTAATTGCACTGTAAATTCACAATTTGACGTGTCTTATATTATAGTACTCATGTACAATATATGATTTACAAGATGAATAAATTATCTATATACTTGAGTTTAATACTGTGCTGTAATTTATTATTGCATGCATATTTCCATCCTCCAACTGCGCAAGGTTTTTGATCCATTCTAGTGTTACCTCTATATACACTGCAGTAAGGTTATAACATAACTGCATATTTCATGCTTCTGCTTTATACCCAAAATGCCTCTGTAGTTAAGTTTAAGTATATAGCCTAGAAATAATTATGCCCAATCAGACTTTGCCATACTCTCCAAAGCAATAGTTAAATAAAACTATACAATTTTTAAGATTGGACTTATTTGTGATGCATTCATGCCAACGAAAATAATAATAAAAAATGTATTTAAAAAGGATGTAAATCATTAAATTCTGTAGGATTACATATGAGTATATCCAACAATTTCAATATTTTTCTCTAATAATCCTTAATATATTATAAAGTGTCACATTTTGAAACTTTTAAGAGTCTGACACATCTCTGTAAATGTTAATATTGTCACCCGATCGTTGGAACACCCTATAGAACCAGCTGAGAGCGGGCAAGCAGGGGAGGTCGGCATTAGCCACGCCCCCCCCCCTCTCGTTTGTCTTATAGTGGTGACAAGGGGTGGTTGGGAGAAAAAACATCACTGCGCCGTCTCTTTCTGTTCCACCTGTGTTCTCGAACTTACGGGATATTTCATCTAATCTAGAACATTCTCGATCCCCTAGCTGACCCTATATAAGCAACACGCCGGGCAGTCAGAGTTAGTCAGTCAGTGCTTGACGAGCTAGCGGACGGACAAGAAGACTGCGTGCGTGCAACGGAAGAATTTACGTAATTGTGAGCGTACAGTGGAACTTTAACGGACGAACTGGTGAACTGTAATTGTGTGCATTACGTAATTCTGTGTAATTGGCAAGTGTTAAACTGTAAGTCGGTGGAAATAAAGAACATTGTTGAGTTTGTGTAATTGGACTTTTTATTTCATGAACCCACAAAGTCACAATATTAAACAATTTTTACTCTTTTCTTATAGCTTCAGATTTTTCCTAGTATAGGAGTTTTTCTTTAATTTACTTCTTTCCTTACAGCATCCAATGAAAGTGCCGGAGGCTATGAAGCCAGTATGGAGACATCAGATGATGGAGAGCTTTTCCAAGAGGTTGAATATTTGGAGACATCAGATCATGAAGAACACTTCCAACAGGTTGAATATATGGAGACATCAGATCATGAAGAACACTTCAAACAAGTTGAGTAAGTAGAAAGTACTTCTCAAGAAATAGTTAAGCAACTAACCCTTTCCAACCTTCCTGTTTCTAACATTTCAGAACTGTTGCATATGAACATGTATTGCCATTTAGACTGAACATCATTTGGGTACTACCTTCCAACAAAGTGCTTTCACTTTTATTGTCTGTAGAACTTGCTACTATTTTATCTTTAATACGAGTAAATGTAATTGATGAAAGAAATAAGGCAAGGAAACGAGAATTTAATGCATTTATACGAAACAGCAAACTGTGGATTGATGAACGGGTGGCTGAGGAGAGAAGCAGCATAAGCAACATCCAAGACACGGAGCATACATGAGATGACACAGCAGACTCAAACAAACTGACTTTGATATCTGGTGTGAATGTCCAGAAAACGTGCAGTAAATGCAATGTGCATGGATGAAGAGGAAGTGATGAAAAGTGCAAATGTAAGAGAAGAGGGGAAAATCTCAGAAATGGCAGTCAGCAGAGCGAAGAAGAAAACAAAAAAGTGGAATTGCATTACAGCAAGTACAGTTTTTTTGTAATTTATATCCTCCAACGTTAAGTCATATCGGACGATGAATGGATTGGGTGAAATGATGCTCAAATGAGCCCAGGGTTCTTAGAGCTTAGAGTTACCTGACATTCATCTTTCAGGATAGAGAAAACCCCGGAAAAACCTTATCAGATAACTCACCCTGACCGATTCTAACTTGGGACCTCTCGAACATGAGGCAGACACACTACCATCTATGCTACCAAGGCACAGGAAACAAGTGTGGAAACCTGGGTAATCAAACAAGTGTGGGAATACAAGGGATAAGGGAAAAGCAGTGTGTAACAAGTGTGGGGATTCAAGAGATTAGAAAAGGGGTGAGAATTAGGCAGGGGATATTGAGATGCAGGGGCATATCAGAAAGGCAAAAATTTGGCTATTATGGGTAAAATGCAGAAAGGAAGTAAGCTAGTAATAGTAATATTTATTGAGGTACTAAGCTTTTGCAATTTTTGGACTGCCCTCTGTTTTGGCCCAGGCCACTGCTACACAGGACAGTCCATTAAGTATATTTACAGACATGTTACAATATGTATTATTACAGAATAGTCAGTTATTATTCCTTCTCTCTTTTTACAGTCCACACCCACTTGTTTTTAACCTTACTTAAAAACTGACCTATGTTTTTATAATTTTTACTTAAAACCTTGATTAAGCTGATTCTCCTATTCATTTTTGATATTTGACATTCTTTCCTCCACATCTCTGTTTCCTTACAATCAAACAATATATGTTTTATATCCTCTTTATCCCCACAGAATGGGCACTCGTCTTGCGGGTATCCATTTCTTTGACCTCTTAATCTCCATATCCCTGCTCTTATCCATGCTAACCCCTTTCTTTCTTCACTGTTAGTGCTATCTATATACCTCTCCCTCCCCCAACTATTTTTCAATTGAATATAGAAAACAAGTGATCTCTTCTCTGCTATTTGACTAAAGAGTTTCTTGATCTCCATGTCTTCAAATCTTATTCTAGCCCCTTTCCAAAAACCTTTATAATTAGTTTCTCTCTTTCTCCAAATATCACCCATACCATTATTTTCCAAATTATTTCGTAAATTACTTACCCATCCTTTATTTGGTAAACTTAGTTCTTGATACTTCAAGCATTGTTTCAGTATATTGCCCTCCTCTAAATTCAATATCCTATACCAATATTTTAGTGCCTAACCCTTTTCTTGGAACTCTCCCCATTTCAATTAGAGCTACTTCATTTGCAGTTGATATTGGCAGCCCTAGAACTTCCTTACAGAACCCCCTGTGTACATAATCTAAAGCTTCCCATCCCTTTTCTAGCCCCCACATCTCAATACCATATAGCATTCGTGCCTCAACCACCGAATTATGTACCCTTTCTAACCATTTCATTTCCATTTCAGGTGTTTTATACAAACATCCTCTTACAGCTGCCATTGCTGCTTTCCCTTTTGCCAGTGTGCATTTCTTTTGCTTCTCCCATTTCCCTCCTGCATCAGTTTTCATTCCTAAGTAATTACATTCACGTACTACTTTATATTCGATTCCCTCTTTGTACCACTTCTCATGTTTACTCAGTTTAGTACCTTTTTTAAAAACTACAATTTGGGTTTTAGCTCTATTCACCTTTAGGCCCCAAGCTGCACAATATTTATCTATTTCTTGTAAAGATATTTGTAGCCCATTCACAGTAATAGCACCAATCACCAAGTCATCTGCAAACAATAATCCAGGGATTTGTATATTATTAATTACCGGCAAGAAATTATTATTATTGCTTATATTTTTCAATATATCATCTATGAACAAGTTAAACAAAACTGGGCTTAACTTGCACCCTTGCCTTAGCCCTTTTTCCTGGTGTATGTCCCTAGTTATTGCACCTTCTTCATATTTTATACAAAATGTGTTCTTTTTGTATAATCCTTGTAGGATGGTTACCATTTTGTTACTAACCCCCTTCATTAATAATTTATACCACAGCAAATTCATCTCTATTCTATCAAAAGCTTTCTCGAGATCAATAAAGGCCATATATATTTTACCTTTTTTATATCTTAAATACGTGTCCACTAGTGTTTTTATAATAAAGACATTGTCCACTGTTCTCCTACCTTTCCTAAAGCCCATTTGATATTCTGAAAGAATATTGAATTCTTCAATCTATTTTTGCATCCTATCAGCTAGTATTCCTGTAAAAATTTTACCCACATTGGACAGCAGTACTATTCCCCGATAGTTATTGGGTTTATCCAACTCCCCTTTGCCCTTGTATATTGGCTGTATAATTGCTTTTCTCCAACTTTTCGGTATATAGCCATTTGTTTTCATTGAGTTAAACAATGATGTTAATAATCTAACCCTGTTCTCATCTTCGCACCATACTTTAAGAAATTCTCCTGGTATGCCATCTATTCCTGGAGCTTTATTTCTCTTAATTCTTCTAACCTGGTTTATTACTTCCTCTCCTGTTATATCCCTATCTAATATCTCACTAAAGTTATTCTCTATTTCTGGGATTATCTTCCCCTTGTTAGAATTTTCATATGCATATAAATTTGAAAAGTAACTTAGCCACTCTTCCTGACTTATATTATGTTTGGTTACATGTTTTTTGTACAGTGACTTTATACCCCTCCATATTTTACTCACATTATTTTCGGCAATAGTAATGATTAGGTTATCCGCTTTCTTTTGTCTCCATTGGGATTTTTTACTTTCCAGTAGTTCACTGTAGTGGTATTTACTTTGCAAATACTCTTTCTTAGAATAAGGATCTCCTGTTTCCCTCCACTTTACCAATTTTTCCTTTACTATGTTTTTAATCACCCTACATTCCTCGTCAAACCAGCCATTACTAGTATTAGAGTATCCTTTATTAGTCATTTTCATCCCCTCTCCTGCCCAAGTCATAATAAAACTCAGAATACTAATTGCGTTTTCAATTTCATAATGATTTAAACTGTGCATTATGCCCTGTTGGCATATTTTCCCTATATCTGATTCTAATGTGTACTCAAATTTTGCTTTGTCTTCTTCCTTCCATTTGTATCTTACTAATTCCCTTTTTATTGCACTAGTCCCTGCAAGTTGTTCATTGGTTGCTCTCTGAGCTTTAATACCTATGTCTACTACTAATGGAAAATGCCCACTTTTAGTGCTTATATTAGCGACTTTAAAATTTCTCACCATATGACTTATATTGCACGACCACAACACATAGTCTATTACGCTATGACCATTTGCATTTATAAAAGTAAATTCACCAAGCTCATCTTCTCCATATTTTCCATTAAGAATGTCCAAAGCATTTTGCTCACAGAAATTAATGAGTTTTTCACTACCCCTTTCTATCATCTTATCCTTGCTATGCCTAATATTCACATTTTTCCCACTTATATTGCTATCCTCCCACCAATCTATAGAACTAACATCACTTTCTCCAATTCTTATATTTAGATCTCCTACTAGTATTATCTCAATGTACATATATTTTTCCCTTAACTTCTCTATATCTTTATCGAGGAGATAAAACAGTTCTGGATTATGAAACTGTGAAGAAGCTGGAGGGTTATATATTATTGCAATACATATAATACTATCCACTATCGCTTTATCTTCCATTATAATCCAAAGCACTTCCTTACAGCTAGACCATGTTTCTTTTATTGTTTTACTCAATTTATTCTTGATAAAAAAAAAAACCTAGTCCTCCTGATGGTCTCCCCCTTTTTGCATACATTTCCCCTTTTCTTCCTAAATAATTAAAATTCATTAATTTGATTTCTTCATCTTTTAACCACATCTCTACCACTGCTAGGTAATCCAAATTAACTAATATATGCTGTATGGAACCTGTGCTGATTTTATTTTTTAACCCTTCACAATTCCAAAACCCTAGCTTCCTTATTATTTGCTATTGTGAACCTGTTCTCCCCCTGGACCATGCAAACTGTTCAAGTGTTTTCTTGTTTCTCAGCTTTATTCCTTCACCATCCGTCACCTGTTTATCTAGAACCAGGATACTGCCATGAGGCGATGTTACAATTTGGTTATCTTCCCCTCCCGCCACTCTTGCATCCCTCCTTCGACCTTGGGTGGTTGCCTCTCCCTCCTCCTTACTGCTACCAATCGGCTGTATCCAGCTTCGTTTCCCTCTCCTCGCTAGACCACGTGATGCTTCTAGCTCCTCCTTGCTCGGTGATACACATTTTTTCTTTGATGCTGCCGTTTCTCTCTCGTGTCTTGCTGACGTCACCTCTCTTGTTTCGTCATCTCTTGCTGGCTCATTTCTTTTATCTTTCACTTCTCCCTGCGATGACGGATCATCTGACGTGACTACTGGCGTCATGGCTTCTGTTGACGTCGCTACTGCTTTATCCTGCCGCTCTTCGTCCCACACGTGTCCGGATCTTGGTGAACTCGAAGTTGTTGTGTTAGCGATAATTTCCTGCGTATGGTGTAAATTTTGCTGATTTGTTTCCTCTTGCATTGTCCCGTTGCGCCATACGTCTCTCTTGCATTGATTCCTTCAATCCATAGTTGTAAGTTTCGTATATATGCTCTCTTGCCTGCAGCACTCGCCTCCATCATTCGCCGGATTAGGTTCTTTTTTGTGATTCTTTGCATTGGTGTTAGGTCTTTGTTTATAAATATATTGCTCCCTTTCAGCATTTTTGCTCTGCCCAATATTTCATGAATTAATTGCATTGTTGAGAACTGAACAATGATTGGTCTTTTTCCTTTTTGTCTTCCTATGCGATAGGCGTCGATAATCTCCCATCCATGTATCTCTAATTCTAATTTATCTTTCAATATTTGAGATATTTCTTGCACTGGCCAAAAACCTCTTCTTTCTTTCACTTCTATAAACACCAAATTAAATCTTCTTCTCCTCGCATCTGCTCTTTCTATTTTTATTCTCATTTCTTCCATGTCTGCCCGAATCCTTTGAATTTCTCTACCAACTTCATCTTTAATTTCCTTCGCTATCTTATCCAGATTATTAGTTATCCTTTGCTCCATACCATCCATTTTGCTGATTTTCTCCACCAGTTCTGCTAGAATTCCCTGTATTTGCTCTGGGCCCGGGTTTTGCTCAATTCCAGCTATCAGTAGCATCATTAGAATTATGATTATCAATAGTAATCCCTCCATCTTAGTGCCTTCCATTCCCTTGTTTTTGGACTAATATTTGCCTGAAGAGTCCAATTCTTGCTCTGTAGACTGTGATTCCTACACCCATTGCTGGTTGAGTCACTTTTGCTCTCACACCTCAGGAGCACACTGTCACACGTCCTCCTTCCACTGCTCACTTAGCACTCCCAGAAAGGAAGTATATGATACTAAAACAAATACATCTTGGGCTGGGCCCTGGTCCTTTTGCTAACAGGGCAATTACATACTTAACACGTGTTTATCCCTTTTATTTGGCATTACTTTTCATTTAATTTTTATGCTGCACTAAATTTTTCATATTTTCCAAATTACTGTCCCTCCCTGTAAATTACTACTCATTTCTGCTTCATATTATTGTTGTGTCAGTGTCTGTATTTCCTTAACCTCACTTTTCAATGCTTATCACTTATACATCACCCCATTTGCATCCCCTTATTACTAATTATTATTTAACTTCACTAGCAGCTTTCCGCAAATTGTACAGCTGTATCACATCTGTTCAAATCTGTTCCTATACCTCTCACGACACCATTCTGTTTCTTCCTTTGTACAATTTATCCATAAAAGCCATATGCCTTGCTGCTATGTTCCTACATCTCGATATCCCCTGCCTAAATTTTGTTGCTTTTCTAACCCCTTGAATCCCCACACATGTTTCACGCTGATTTTCTCTAATCCCTCGCACTTGCACACTTGTTTCACTTGCTTTTCCCTGATCCCTTGTATCCCCACATTTTTTTTTTTTCATTTTCTTAATCATCTCGATTCCCAAACTTATTTCACTTTGTACTCGACATAATGCAATCACATTTTTTATTTTCTTCTTCGCTTTGCTGATTGCAATTTCTGAGATTTCCCCCTCTTCTCCACCATTTACATTCATCACTTTCCCTCCATCAATGCTCACTTCATTTATGTGATATTCATTCTGGACATTCACACCGGATACTGAAGTCAGTCTTCTGCATCAGCATTTGTATGCTCTGCATCTTGGATGTTCTTTATGCTGCTTCTCTGCTCAACCACTTGTCTGTCAATCCACAGTTTGCCATTTTGTATAAATGCATTGAAATCTTGTTTTCTTGCTGCCCTCTTTTCTTCAACCAGGTTCCTTCTTTGTTCTCTTTGTTCATAAGAAAGATCATTATTGATATAGATGTTTCCCTTAGCTCTTTTTGTTTGTTTTAATACTTCCTATACGAATTCCATGTTGCTGAATTTCATCAATATACTTCTTTTGTCTTCTAATTTCCAAATTCTCTATGCGACCCACAGCTCCAAGCCTCTCATTTTCATCCCTAGCCTCTTCATTAACAATTCTTGAATCTCTTGAAATGCTCCAATTCTTTTTCGTTCTTCAATTCCAGAAATTAAGTGGTATTGTCTCATGAAGTCTTCCATACTTTCCATTTTTCTTTGCATTTTTTCCATCTTGGTTTTTACTTTCTCCAACTCTTTAGTTTTAATCACCAACTCTATATTGTTACCTTTCCTCCATTCTTGCTTAAATTTCATTGCCAAACCATTATTTTGTATGTAACTTCTCCTGTCTGCTTTGCAGCTGCCATGTCACTTAGTTCCTTTTCCCTCACTTCTGAGGGAACAACTGTACCACACATCTGTTCTGCTCCGTTGCTAGTTTAGTACTCCAGAAAGGAAATAATAGAATGGGTCCATGAAAGGTAGAGGAAAAGATGCAATCAAACTTGATACGGATATACAAATTCCAGACTGGGAAGAGAGATAGAATGGGGCTATGAGAAACTAAGGAAAAGATTTGAAAAAGTTAGATGAAGTGATAGGTTAAATGGAAAAAGGATTAAAAAAAAAAGCTGCCATTCAAGTTAAATAATATGGAATAGATAAAGGGAATGCAAGAAATGTGGTGATGTGCAATTGAGAAATATTGAAAAGTGAGGTTAAGTGAATACAGACACAGTGAAAAAATAGCAATATAAACTGAAACAAGTGGTAATAATTTACAGGGTTAGAATTTGGCAAATAGGAAAAAATAGGGTGGTATACAAAAGTAAATGGAAAGCAATGACTATCAAAAGAGGCAAAAATGTATGTGTGAGAGCAGGATGTATCAGAGAAAAAGTAGGAAATAAACGAATCCGTTTGGAAATTGGAGAGAAGATAGGGTCACCATACACAATATAACCACAGTGTTCAGTTGTATGGGATCCTGTGATAAATGTAAAATACTCCAATTAAAGAAAAATGTAATATATGTAAATGCAGTTAATAAATCCTTCCATCCTTCCAACCATCCATCCATATTCCCGTAGGGGAAGGGATCCGTCCCTTTCAGCTGCCAAAGTGCGGGCGCTGCAGACCCTTAGCACTCGTGGTACCTCTGACGTTACTAAAGGAACCTCGGGCCGAACAGCCGAGCCCCTCCTTCGGGAGTTGTTCGGATTGGGATGGTCTCGAGGGGGCAGTGTGTTCCCGATACCCGTGGGAGATTGGGTATGTCTTCGGACGAGGTTGAGGGAAGCCATTAAGTTTCCGGGTACTAGCCTGCTTAGCTAGTAGAAGGTGTGCTAGATCACCAGGCGGCCCCACCGAGGTCATATCGGTAGTCTTCACCTTGAGTGTTGACGCGCGTAAGTGGCGTATCCACTTCCGTCCCGTCTTGTGTCCCTAGGACCAGATGGGGGGGCTTGTTAGGAAACTAGGTCTTGCCCTAATGGAAAGCCTCACGGAGGATGCCGGGCGCCCTTTAAGGGACAGCTCGGATAACTCCCTGGTTGAAAGAGGCCCGGGTCTTGTTCCTACGGGTTCAAGGTTAATGGGAGTAGACCCTCTGGACTCATCCATCCATATATGCTGTATGGACTTTTTCATAATTGCTGTTTTGCTGTTTCATCATTTAATACTTACACTGACCATTGTTTGAAAAAACATATTTAATGTAGATTTAAACTTCAACAAATTAAGTGGTTTTGCATAGTTTCTTTTTAGACTTCATTTTTTAGTTGGAATTATAACCCAAAAAGTATAACTGAAAAGCAAGTTTTATTGGAATGTGCTTTTAAGCTTGCTTGTGATGAACAGAGGAGAAATCCCCAATAAATACATTTATTTTTTCCCTTTTCCTTGACTTAGTAAACTGTTTGAAATTTAATTGAAAAAACTATTTTTAGTTGGTTTTTAACACTGTCACATTTTATATTATTGAGGGACTAGTTTCAGAAGCTATTGCATCCATTTTCAACCTCAGTCCAACTATCAGGTTGAAAATGGATGCAACGGCTGCCAATCATGCATAACATGTTCAAAATTTGTATGCACAAATTTAAGAAAATCAATCATATTGCCTGTATTCCTATATCTGTAATCTGTTACTTCTTTATACATTAGAATTCTGAGAGAAATGTTTACCCACTTAAGACTTTCCCACTAGTTTTAAAGCTTTAAGTTTTGACCTTCAATGCTTTATTTCAGTTCAGTGGCGAGACATGACTTTCAAAGCAAGGGATGCTCCAAATAAGAGAGGATGATGACTCAAAGAACTAAGGCTCATCTTCATTGCTCTTTCTAATGTACAGTCACACTTAGGCCCCTATTGCACTGTAAGACTGGTCACACCTCAAGCAAACTTATTCCTGCTTCCTCTCTCCACTCTGATGTTCCAGTTTTTCATAGAGCTGGCCCACACCTCATGAAGTATATGGAGGAAGTATGCAGTTCACACACTTTTGCTAGTAACTTAAAACTTCGCAAGAATTCTTTTGAATAAGGACTATGATACAATGAAGCACAAAATTAATATAATTTTGAGTTGAATTAGTACTCATTGCTCCATATGTTGCTAATTATTTATATACTAATAGTGTTTACCTAGAACTTGTTTCATTAGGACCTTCCTAACATCCTCAGCTAATGTCGACTGTTGAATGTTGATTTGGTGAACTCCTTGGAGGCGATAGGGATGTCTCTGTTGGCATCTTGAACTTAAGATTGTTCCCTTCAAGGGTGGTGTCGAAATTGAAGAGTTTTCCTTCATATTCTCTTATGATAAATAATATTTCTTTATGAAGGAAAACCCATAGTCATACAGAAGAATAACAATCAAAAACACTCTTTCAACGTTTTCTGTGATGTATTAAACAGCAAGCTTACCACTGTAATAGAGGTCCATATACCGGAAAACCAATTTGGTTTCATAAAGGGAAGAGGCACCCTACATGCAGTGAAATGCTTAATAGAGCAAGCACAAGATACTCTTGAGACATCCATGAAAAAAGTATTTCTTAGTAGTTATAGACTATAGCAAAACCTTTGACATTGTTAATAGGAAAACACTCATCCAAAAACTCACACTGCAAATTGGTGACACACTCCAAATAACAAAAGTTCTTGAAGACCACCTGAAGACATCCTAAGGTACAACCACATCCAAATATGTGATGATATTACCGTATCCAAGGAGTTAACTCAAATGGAATACTAGAAGGAAACCCAATCAGTCCGATACTCTTCAACATCATATCAGACTTAACGAAGATCATCAGTGGACAGCTCAGCTACACTCATACTTTATTTAGATGACATGGTAATAGGTTCAGAAGACAAAGAAGAGCTACAATAGACTCACATCATTGCTAATACTAATGAAATACATTTACAGTTATAATTAAAAGCACCACATAAAACAAAACAAAAATACTTTTCTTCACACAGTACAGAGACTTCACTTCATCTTTCTGTCAGCACTTCCTAACTACCAAAGAGTTGCGATTGCTTCCAGAAACCTGTAAAGTATGATATTCAAGGTTACAAATGCGTAAATACAGAAATATTCAGTGTTGAATGAGCTCGCAAAACTGATAGCTTAAATCGAAGTAGCTGTCAAATTCTCCGCAGCATTGTGGACATTAGCGAACAAATTTTGAAAATGTATCCAAAGCAAACAAAATATTGTTTGGCATTAATCTGAAAATCATGAAATTGAAGATAGCACCGAATTACTAAAATACGTACAAAAACATAGTGAACTTGTCATATGGGAGAGAAAATACATAGAAAAACATAAAAACCAACTAATGAACTTTGAAATCCTGCCAGAAGAGAATCCCACATTTAAGTTCATCACTAAATCAATAAATGGCAGCAGCAACTCCAGAATTACCCACACCACTGGATCAAGCTTTAGTCGCATATGAGCCGAAGATGCAAACAATGATTTGCAAAACATGTTCTCAATATAGGTACGTAAGTGAAGCAGATGTGTAATAAATACGAATCATCTATAAATTAATAATTAATTTTCTTGTTTTTCTTCTTTATCTCCTGAAATTCTTGGAAGCGGCGCTTCATTGTACACTTTGCGACTGAATAGGCTGATTGTGTAAGCTGATGTTACAAATTAGCTCTTACAACTAGCACTCTGGTTTTGGGCTTACGTAAGAAAGCATGTATCTGTGATAACTTCAGTGTTCATATGGCATTCATTATATTTGCATTTTTAAACACATTTTTGGCTGATGTAAGATATGTGCTGTCATATATCTTTTCCTCTCTTTTTGCAGTGGTTCACCATATATGAGAGCAAATGTGGACTCTTACGTAGAACATGATTTCAGCGACTTCAGCATGCAAGACAGGGTGAATAAAAATAAACCAATGAGCAAGTCCATTACTATTCAGCTTTATCTGATTGTCATTTTTATAGTGGCAATTATATTCTTGTGTGTGTACGGTAAGTTGATTTTTTTCTCTGGTTTATTCCTTTTTTTACTTCAAAATGCAGTTCATCAGTTTCTTGGACATGCATGATCGCAAACAGTTGGAACAGCTTAGCATAGGATTAGGAGTGCAGATAAAAGATATTGTCAGTAATATGTATCACATGTTAAAAGGCAAACATTTTAGACAGTGAATGGGAGAATTAAATTTTGAGATAAATATATTTAACTATAATTACAAAAGGTGATACAGTTGATGAGTGGCTATAACAGAAGTTAATTACTCTGTTAGAGGAAGGAAAACAAAATTTCGAGGTATTAATTGTACTTCATACTTGCCATGTGTAGTCTAAGGTTTGAGTATAAATAGGACCTGGAAGTTAAGCCAACATAAGAATACAACTGGTTAGTAGTGACGGGATTATATGCTACCTATGTCTCGTAAACGTAGGAGAGGGGATTGAGTGCCGTATAGTCACAACCAAGGTCACGGGCAATGGTAATCTATCATATGTGTCACCCAATGGACACAATATCATAGAATATATTGCACATTTATTCATAAATTATACAAAACAAACATCTTTTCCAGATATATGAATGTAAACAAAAGAATCATTAATGATTACAATGTCCACAGTAAGTGTAAAGCTAATTTGTTGTGGCAGTACTACATATCTGTGCATATACCTTCTTACATACTCTATTGTCTCTTTTTGACTAGTATTGTAAGCAAAAATAACATGTGGCAAAGCTATATCCTAATCATCCTGCTTCATCGAGACATGATGAGAAATCATATTCATTACTAGAGACTGGATAGTTATGTACTAAAAATTAGCAAAATATGTACGTATATATTGTCGCGATAACAGGCATAAAAGTTTCGGCGCAAATAGATAATAGACGGCGGATAATGCTTCACAAGCTTGCATAAGCAGTTAACAACAGCGCGGCTAGTGTACACAAAGGGGCCGGCAAATGAAGATAGCTAAGATAAAGGACTTGCCGGCACAGATAGGATTTCATGTTTGGAAGGTTCGAGAGGTATCTCGATTGACAGAGAATAGTTGTTTTTCTTATTTGCTCGAGAAGTCTCTCGAATTATGAATGAGATATATAAGCGATTGTGATATGCCAGCAGGACAGTTAGTAAAACAGTGAGTTGAGTTGTGTAACAGGAGTGTTGAAAGCTGATCAGAACGTTGTCATTGTGATCGACCTTGGTAGACTGTGTGTATGTGACGTAATGTTGTTACATGATAATTGAACAGTGTATTCCTACACAAATAAAGAACGATTTTTAATTTCTGCAAATTGGACTTTTAATTCTACGAACCCACAAAGTCACAATATGTATTTTAAAATACTGAAATATGTAATTAAACTACTCAAATACAAAGAAATATGTAACATCATATCAGAATTCCCCTACACATTTCTTGAATTAGGTACAGTAAATTGGAGATGTATGTAAATAAATCAAATATTGGAACTTGCATATTGTTCCTAATTTCTTAAAATTACGATCCCCAGCAATAAGGTACAAACATGTTTCAAATTTTGAAATATAAAACTTCTTCTGTTGTCGCATAATATGGCTTTATACTGACTGAATGATTGTTCAACTTCACATGAAGTAATGAGTGCATATTTAAACTTGCACAAGTCTTCTGCTGTGTACTCAAGTCTTCGGCACTACCTTGACTTAGAATTCTGTTAATAGTTATTGAATCCTTAGTTTTTCTTCAAACTGGATGAGTTTATCCTTCACTGCAGCTCCAACTGGCCCTTGTAGACTTCCCAGAGAACTGACCACAGAATGAACATCAAGGCTCTCGGAGAGTTTAGACGATGGTGCCTCCAACGATTTAATGGCAGTGCATAAATGGGAAAAATTGCATTGAATGTAGGCAATATCATTTTTAAGTTTCACATCACTGAATGATTCCTTGGCTGATTCAACAGAAACTGCATCTTGTGAATCAAAATGCTGAAGAACTTGTTTCACAGAATCAAAATTCTTCGCATAGTAGTCTATAGCATCAGTCCACCTTCCCCACCTCATTAAAATTGGCTGAGGTGGGAGTGGAAGCTCAGAAAACGGTTATTTGAATTTATCAACTCTGTTGTAAGCCTTCAAAAACACTTTCTTTGTATTTGAAATTAGTGTCAACATTAAAAAATTTAGAACGAACTAATCTCTGTTTCATATAACCTTGCCCCACTGAAATGTATCACTCCGCGTTCAACAACCCTCCCCCTCGCCCTAATTGGCTAATGCTTTCACGTCATAGGCCATAGGCGGTGCCTTCCCGTCACATTTAAACCTGCAGTAAATGTAATAATTGCCGGGAAGATAAATAAAATCATACAAAAGTCATACAAATAAGGATATGAAGGCATGCAAAAGTACAAGTTTATAATCAACTGAGCAAATTGAAACAGAATGACTGAACAATGAAACTGAAAGAGTTTATAATGAAAGGCCTTTGGCCTTTTCCACTGGGATTTTTTAAACCAGCACACATACCTTTCAAAAATGCTTGTCTTTCAGTCTTAAAAGTCGTGTCACACCATACTTTACTTTTCGTGTGTTCTTCGTGTATATTTAGCGATTTGTATCTCGGTGCAGTGTGGTTGTCCTTAAATAGCGTCTTCGCCACACAGCAATATCGCCTCTGTCTTTTAGCACATTTTTCTTGCCTCTTTTTTCATTCACAAATCCCAGCTGTATAAGCAATCTGCTGAAATTTGGTAAATCTGCATCCTCATTTACAGCAGACGAAATGTTACTTATGTTAGGGAGTTCGTTTCTAAAGAAAAACTACACACATGACGACGCACAACACTTTTCACGTATTTTCTCCGAGCTCGCACTTTTGTTTATTCCTGCTTTTGCCTGGAGTGGTAAGTTCTCCTGTTTCCTCAATTTCATGTGGCGATGTTCCTACGGATCTTACACTCACACCTGTAACTTCAGAGCACAGCTGTTCGACTTCTCTCACTGACAAAGACGGATTCTTCTCTGTGAGTGCATTAAACACATGCAACACAATTCTTTTTTTGCCTGTTTGTAAATAATTATCCTTGCGATACTTCAGCGAAAAACTGGCGGTAGACTCTACCATTATACATATAATAAGTACATGCTCAATAAATGATCAATAAAATAATTTAGCTCCCGCACTCTCGAATGGCGATGCATGACTAATCCAGTTCAAAACAAGGTCAGTGATAAAAGTCATATAAACAAATGTCACCACTACCGCTAAATCACGTGCTATCGTGCCATGTGCTTGAGAGCAAAGGAACCTCCACTTTACTTCATTTAAGAATTAACATGCATTTCAGATAAATCAACTCTGTTGCGTAATATATTTAATTAAAACTGTTACGAAAATATAAATTTGACAATTCTCTTCCAACATATAATGATATATCACCATGTTAAATAACGAACTAATTTTTACCGCACGACAGTCATTACTACAACAGCAACCAATGAGAGGTGATTATGTCACGTGACCGTTAAGAGATACTGGGCAAGCTTACGTGAAACAAGGTATAGTTCTGCTATTAGATGGAATGCATGGACAAGACATGTCTTTGAAGCACGGGCCTGATGACATGACGTGCATAAATGTTGCAACACTTGAAAATGTTGAGAACAGGGAACATTCTTCTCGCATATCAGCCAAAAAAAGAACCTCAACCATATTTCTGAACATAAAGCTCGAAGAAATTGGCACCTAATACCAATTGTAAGGTATAGTGGTAAGTGTAACTGAATTGAGAAGGTACGGGATGGAAAACTTACCTCTCAATACAACTTTTTAGAGAAGTCCGTGCTCTCCATCAATTGTTAAATGTAGGTAAATTGCAAAGCTTAGAACTTAGAGTTCACAATCTATCCTGTAACTACAGGCATAACTAAAGGGATAAGGAAGGCACATGGTAAAGGTAGGAGAGAACACTTAAGTCTACTGAACTCATTTACTATATTCTAGATGTTGAGTTGAAGTACAAGGCACTCTCAAAGTCTTTTAGAGATTTAGGGAGAAAATAGTGATAGCAATTACATTATAATATTCAAGTCCAATACGGGCTCTTGGAGATGCGTGATCGTGTATGATTGTGGATCTTGCTGACTGACTCCCTAAGTCACTCAGTCTCCACTCTCGACTCTTTAAGCTGACTACTCTCACTGCTCTCCGTTTAAGTAGCACTTAAGTATGGATTCTACCAAAATGGTGATCTAATGCCAAATCAGCTTTCCCATGCCAAAGAAGCTACATAGACATTTCCCAAGCAAATCTAAGCATGATCATATTTCTCAAAATATCCTAACTACATTAACATTGATTGATTACATTGATTAACAACAAGGATATTGAAAGATGGCGGCAGTAGGTGTTTTAACTCGAGGTGCTGCTTTAAGAAATTGTGTGAAAGTGAAAACAAACAACATTAGCAATAAAGTAAACCAGTTGGATGAGCAAAGCAATCATGGATATAGTACTTCAAATAAAGTACAAAGGAGTTATGCAGAAATAGCAAAGATACAAAAGGAAGTATTTGTGCCGAGTCGACCACGTGACGCGCTACCGGATGATGCCATGTGCTCCTGTGAAAGAGATAGACAATTACTTCACTCCAGAAAATAATACATATAATGAATAATGACTTAAAAGAAGCACAGAACCAGATCTATTTATTGCAGCAAGAAAACGCAAAGATGAAACTTCAGTTACGAGATAAACAAGAGGAAATATGGAACCTACCGAAGAAAACAGCAAGTGCAAACATAAGGAATAGCTCCGAAGGGACGAAAAACATTGTAACAGAGAACCCTTATCAGGTCTTAGAAAATATGGAAGTGCCAGAGAATGAAGATAAGCAACATAAGAAGGAATCCGGTATCAAGAAAATAGTGATACATGGAGACAGCCATGCGAGAAACATAGCGCCGAGAATACGCGAGTGCTTAGGGAATGCTAGTGTAATTGGACATGTAAAGCCAAATGCAAAATTAGAATATGTAACAGAGGGTATTACGAGTGCAAAAAGTGATGTGAATATAGTGATTGGTGGATCAAACAACGTATATAAAAACGAAGCTAAGCAGATGATCCATACAATGAATGGGTTATTGGACAATGAACTAAGGGAGAAACAGGTAATTGTAGCAAGTGTACCACACAGATATGATTTACCATATGATTCGTGTGTGAACAAAGAAATTAGGAAGGTGAATAAGTGGCTGAAACTATTGTGTGCTAAGTACCCAAATGTGGTGCTGGCAAATATAGGTTACCTACCCAGAGAAAAACACACTAGGCATGGGCTACACTTAAATGCTGCTGGTAAATAGCATCTTGTGGCAGAACTGTGTAATGTAGTAAGGGATATGTTAACTAAACCTAGGTTAGTTTTAAATCATCAAGGAGTCATTAGTCAGGGAAACTACCATTACCAAAGGAAGTTAGAGGTAACATAGCTGCTGATAGATGGATAAGAATAATTCATCAAAATGTAAGAAGTGCTCAAAATAAGATTGAAATAATTGAGGATGTGTTAGCACAAACTGACCCTCATGCAGTAGTATTAACAGAACATTGGCTTAATGCCAATCAGCTCCCATTATATAAACTGGAAAATTTTGGTTTAGCTAGTAAATTTTGCAGAAATAAAAATCAGGGAGGTGGTGTAGCTATTTATGCCAAAAATGATATAAAATTTGTGCCATTAACTAGGATTGAAAATAGTTCTGTTGAGATGGTTTGTGAAATGGCAGGAATTAAAATTACAACTAAAAATGGTAATATAAATATTATAGGTGTATATAGACCCCCTTGAGCGAAGTTACATGATTTCTTCAAAATTTTTGTAAACATACTTCAACATGCTACCATAAACAGGCCTAAATTAGTTATACTGGGTGATATA
This sequence comes from Mantis religiosa, assembly GCA_030765055.1. Lineage (NCBI taxonomy): Eukaryota > Metazoa > Arthropoda > Insecta > Mantodea > Mantidae > Mantis > Mantis religiosa. Next base: position 52,217,458 of record CM060948.1, on the reverse strand, counting down.
AATATAAATCTTGCAATGGATTCTAATAGCTCCAAACAATTTCAGGACTTATTAAATAGTTTTAATCTACGTAATGTCATAAATGAACCAACTAGAATTACAGCGAGTACATCGTCAGTAATAGATCTTGTAATAACAAACCTAAATGTTGAGGAATATTCCTCTTTTGTACAAGAATTTCACATCTCTGATCATAGTATGGAAATAATTGATGTCTATGATAGTGACATAGAACACATAGAAGAGAACTGTAATTTAGGTAGATGTATAACAGAACACAAACTATCACATTTTGTTGCAACACTCCTCCACACTAATTGGGATGCAGTATATTTGGCTCAGAGTACAGATATGAAATGGGATGCATTTTATGAAATATTTCTATATTATTTTAATGTTTTTTCCAGTAAAACTGAATAAATTTGACAAATGCCTCCAAAAAGTCAATATCCCCTTGGAGGTAACGCTATTAAGGGATAACATGAAAAGCATGTATGAGTTTTATAAAGCAACACGTTTTGGGTTTTACAATGAGAGATATAAGATCCTCAAAAAGCAATATTTACATGCGTTATTAGCATTAAAAACACAAAAATATGAGAAAAGTATTATTGAGTCCACTAATAGGAATAAAACTGCATGGGGAATCATAAATGAACACAAGAGTAACAAAAAACAACCTGAGAACATTGTACTTGACTATCAGTCACAGCTTGTAAGTAAACCACAGGAAGTATGTAATATATTCAATTCTTTCTTCATAAATGGAGTTGACAAGAAACAGAAAGACGATAGTAGAAATAAAATGCCTTTTTCCATATTGGATACAATATACCTAAGGCCAACAAACAAAGCTGAAATAAGTAGGCTCATAAATAGTTTTAAAACACAAACATCTGCTGGATGGGACGGTATATCCACAAATGTTTTAAAAAGATGTTCCATAGCAATAGTAGATGTACTAGAACACCTAATAAATTACTCTTTATCTAAAGGTGTATTTCCTGCATGTTTAAAAAAATCTGTAGTTAGGCCAGTATTTAAAAAAGGCGACAAACACGATAAGAATAATTATAGGCCTATAACACTCACCTCAGTACTTGCTAAATTGTATGAAAAGATTATAGCTAAGCAGTTACTAAGCTTCCTGGACAAGCATAATATATTAAGTAGTTTTCAGCATGGGTTTAGAAATAAATTCTCAACAGTGACTGCAATGGTAGACATTATCCATCACATACTAACACACCTCGAGAAAAATGACAAAGTAGTAGGTTTGTTCTTAGATCTGTCAAAAGCTTTCGATAGCGTGTGCCATAAAACATTACTACTGAAATTACAGCATTATGGGATAAGGGGAAAAACATTAGAATTATTAACAACCTATCTAACTGGGCGTAAACAGTGTACAGAAATATCATACAAACTTGGTAGTACTACAAAAAAAGTTTCATCTAATTATGACCATGTAAGGTTGGGAATACCGCAAGGATCAGTACTTGGCCCTCTACTATACATACTTTATGTAAACGATATGCCAGATTTCAACAATAGCAAAGCAATAGCATACGCGGATGACACATCCTTGATCTTTTGGGATAAATCAGAAATTAGTTTACAAAATAATATAAAAGAACAGACAAATTCACTGGTTGAATATTTTAAGAAAAATAACCTAAATGTTAATGCAGGAAAAAGTAAAGTTATGTTAATTTTATATTGAGGAATTAATCCTTAAAGAATTAATCCTTTTAAATACATTACTCCGGTATATGGGTGATTTTTGATTAATTAGAGCCAACTGAAAAATTCAATGCCATGGCCGGGATTTGAACCACGGATCTACTGGTTTCCGTCCAGTTGCTCTACCCTTGAGCTACCATGGTCAACGTGCCTTCCTGACATTAAATTCTCCAATTGACTCATCATATTTCCCGGTAGACCACTTTAGGGTTCTCAAATTTGAGACAACCACTTGTGGCGACTTACTATTGTAAGTACTTAATTACCAGGATTTTTATCGTAGATTATTTTTAATGTAAATTTATATTGAGGAATTAATCCTTAAAGAATTAATCCTTTTAAATACATTACTCCGGTATATGGGTGATTTTTGATTAATTAGAGCCAACTGAAAAATTCAATGCCATGGCCGGGATTTGAGCCACGGATCTACTGGAGTAATGTATTTAAAAGGATTAATTCTTTAAGGATTAATTCGTCAATATAAATTTACATTAAAAATAATCTACGATAAAAATCCTGGTAATTAAGTACTTACAATAGTAAGTCGCCACAAGTGGTTGTCTCAAATTTGAGAACCCTAAAGTGGTCTACCGGGAAATATGATGAGTCAGTTGGAGAATTTAATGTCAGGAAGGCACGTTGACCATGGTAGCTCAAGGGTAGAGCAACTGGACGGAAACCAGTAGATCCGTGGTTCAAATCCCGGCCATGGCATTGAATTTTTCAGTTGGCTCTAATTAATCAAAAATCACCCATATACCGGAGTAATGTATTTAAAAGGATTAATTCTTTAAGGATTAATTCCTCAATATAAATTTACATTAAAAATAATTTACGATAAAAATCCTGGTAATTAAGTACTTACAATAGTAAGTCGCCACAAGTGGTTGTCTCAAATTTGAGAACCCTAAAGTGGTCTACCGGGAAATATGATGAGTCAATTGGAGAATTTAATGTCAGGAAGGCACGTTGACCATGGTAGCTCAAGGGTAGAGCAACTGGACGGAAACCAGTAGATCCGTGGTTCAAATCCCGGCCATGGCATTGAATTTTTCAGTTGGCCCTAATTAATCAAAAATCACCCATATACCGGAGTAATGTATTTAAAAGGATTAATTCTTTAAGGATTAATTCCTCAATATAAATTTACATTAAAAATAATCTACGATAAAAAATCCTGGTAATTAAGTACTTACAATAGTAAGTCGCCACAAGTGGTTGTCTCAAATTTGAGAACCCTAAAGTGGTCTTCCGGGAAATATGATGAGTCAATTGGAGAATTTAATGTCAGGAAGGCACGTTGACCATGGTAGCTCAAGGGTAGAGCAACTGGACGGAAACCAGTAGATCCGTGGTTCAAATCCCGGCCATGGCATTGAATTTTTCAGTTGGCTCTAATTAATCAAAAATCACCCATATACCGGAGTAATGTATTTAAAAGGATTAATTCTTTAAGGATTAATTCCTCAATATAAATTTACATTAAAAATAATCTACGATAAAAATCCTGGTAATTAAGTACTTACAATAGTAAGTCGCCACAAGTGGTTGTCTCAAATTTGAGAACCCTAAAGTGGTCTACCGGGAAATATGATGAGTCAATTGGAGAATTTAATGTCAGGAAGGCACGTTGACCATGGTAGCTCAAGGGTAGAGCAACTGGACGGAAACCAGTAGATCCGTGGTTCAAATCCCGGCCATGGCATTGAATTTTTCAGTTGGCTCTAATTAATCAAAAATCACCCATATACCGGAGTAATGTATTTAAAAGGATTAATTCTTTAAGGATTAATTCCTCAATATAAATTTACATTAAAAATAATCTACGATAAAAATCCTGGTAATTAAGTACTTACAATAGTAAGTCGCCACAAGTGGTTGTCTCAAATTTGAGAACCCTAAAGTGGTCTACCGGGAAATATGATGAGTCAATTGGAGAATTTAATGTCAGGAAGGCACGTTGACCATGGTAGCTCAAGGGTAGAGCAACTGGACAGAAACCAGTAGATCCGTGGTTCAAATCCTGGCCATGGCATTCAATTTTTCAGTTGGCTCTAATTAATAAAAAATCACCCATATACCGGAGTAATGTATTTAAAAGGATTAATTCCTCAATATAAATTTACATTAAAAATAATCTACGATAAAAATCCTGGTAATTAAGTACTTACAATAGTAAGTCGCCACAAGTGGTTGTCTCAAATTTGAGAACCCTAAAGTGGTCTACCGGGAAATATGATGAGTCAATTGGAGAATTTAATGTCAGGAAGGCACGTTGACCATGGTAGCTCAAGGGTAGAGCAACTGGACGGAAACCGGTAGATCCGTGGTTCAAATCCCGGCCATGGCATTGAATTTTTCAGTTGGCTCTAATTAATCAAAAGTTATGTTATTTGAACTTAGAAACAGCGATAATATTATTAATGTAACTATCAATGAAAAAGCAACAGAGCAGGTAAAAGTCATAAATTTTTTGGGTCTACAGCTAGATAGTAATTTAAAATTCCATAATCAGATAGATAAAATATGTAAAAAAATTAGTACAGCTATATACGTTATAAGGAAATTATCAAAATATTTAACAACAGATATTCTAAAACTTGCTTATTATGGGATGATACATAGCCACATCAATTATGGAATAGAAATTTGGGGCAGTGCTGGTATTTCAAACCTGAATAGAATACTCACACTACAAAAAATGAGCCTAAGAATTATTTACAAGATAGGAAAGAAGGTATCATGTAGTAGCACATTCAAAACCCAAAATATATTAACGGTTGCCTCCCTCTATGTATATAAGGTTATACTCCTGGTCTTAGAAGATAGATACGATCTGACTAGAAATAGAAACAACCATAATTATAATATAAGAAACCAGGATAATTTTTTTAGAATAGCTATTACAAAAAAAGCAGTAAAAAAAGATTCTTTTGTAATTGGCAGTATGCTATACAATAAGCTCCCTACACAATTAAAGCAGTTAAGTAAGAATAACTTTAAGCCAGCATTAAAGACATATCTAATTGAAAGATGCCTGTATAGATTAGACGAATTATAGTGTACCTGTACTACCTACAATTATATTTGATACAGTTTGTGTATTAAATTTTATATGTAAAAATTGTAAATATGGAAAATTGTAAATACCAATATAAATGTATTAGAATTTGACAAAGCTTGAAACATTTGTAATGATGTCTATAAGTGAATAAATATTATTATTATTATTATTATTATTATTATTATTATTATTATTATTATTATTATTATTATTATTACAATTTGGCATCTACATGACTCAGATTACTTCAGTCAGCAGACCATGTCCGACCATCTGTACGTTGTCAACATGAGTAAACAGGAACTGTCATAAGTTAAGTCATGTGAAATCTGCCAAAATGCTATTCTCATAAATCCACAGAATTAAGTACTTTAGAATGTGCCAATGAGTCAAATCACAGGAAGTTAGCATTAAAAAACCCGCCTCGGTAGCATAGATGGTAGCCTGTCTGCCACACGTTCAAGAGGTCCCGAGTTCGAATCTCGGTCAGGGTGAGTTACCTGGATAAGGTTTTTCCGGGGTTTTCCCTTATCCTAAAAGATGAATGTCGGGTAACTCTAAGCTCTATGGATCCCGGGCTTATTTGAGCATCATTTCACCTATTCCATTCATCATCCGATATGACTTAACGGAGGACGTAAATTAAAAAAAAAAAAAATTACCAAAAAAAAGGCATTAAATAATAAGATTCCAGAATTTGTTATGTTCCTGAGTATTCCTCAACTATACATGTGACACAGTGAACAATAATATACATTTTGAAGGTTTCAAATGAAAACAGTCTTCTGTTCTCCTCCAGTCATGCTCTGTATTGGGAAAAGCTTCTCCCTACATCACATGATGTGGCTGGGGCAAATTTAAACCAAAAGGAGAGGCTACTGTTTCCTTTTGGTACTTTATGATTTTCTCTACAATCTTGGAGTTCATGCTGAATTTTACACAGAGTGGAATATTGTGTATCTTTCTGAGAATGCGCCTTAGTTTCTGCTGCACCTGTAGAAGTATTATGTTTCTGTTTGGCATAGCCAACGCTTAACCTTCCACTAATAGCACAAGTTGATGACTAACTCAATTGATGATCTCTATCTCGTGCACAAGTAACTTCACGAATTTTTTGTTAAACTTCTGGGTCCTAGTGATAAATTAGTTTGGAAAGTGAAGTTACTTGTATTATTGCAAGTCACCATAAGGTATTTTGCCTTATATTAACAGATATCACTTTGAAGTTTTAAGGGAATGAATGCATGTGAGTTAGATGAGTTGGTGGATAATGTCAGCTGTGATGGCTTAGAGGCAGAGCATTAATCCAGTAAACCAAAGATTTCTTTGTTTGATTTCCAGCAGTGGCATTTGATTTTTCAAATCTGATTCAGCTCTGCTGAAGTATTTAATAGGTGTATTAAACAACATTGTACTTTCTATGAGTAAGGACTATGATACAAGGAAACACAACTAATATAGATAGACAACCTAAAATTTAATGCCATGGCCGGGATTTGAACCATGGATCTCCTGGTTTCCGTCGAGTCGCTCTTACCCATTGAGCTACCATGGCCAACATGCCGTCATGACATTAAATTCTCCAATTGACTCATATTCATTATATTGACTCATAATTTTTCAGTTGACTATCTATCCAAAACCTTGGCCTATATACGGTTAGTGTGAAGAAATGATTAATTTCCATCAATTAACTTAAACAATAAGAGTTTAATGATGAAGCCTGGGATTCAAGTCCTTACATAAGTCGCCACAAACAGTGTATCTCAGATATGGGAGCCCCTAGTGGTTTACCGGGAAAATATATATGAGTCAATTGGAGAATTTAATGTCATGACGTCATGTTGGCTATAGTAGCTCATTGGGTAAGAGTGACTGGATGGAAACCAGGAGATCCATGGTCCAAATCCTGGCCATGGAATTGAATTTTTCAGGTCGACTCTATCCAAAACCTTAGCCTTTATACGGCTGGTGTGAAGAAATGATTAATCTCCATCTTTCTTAGACTTAAAACTAATCAGAAAACATACAAAACTAGAATTTGGTATATATAGGAAAGAAACACACACAGAAAATTTCATAAAATCAGATCGATATAACCCAAGACAACACAAGCCTGCTGTTATCAACAGTTTAACTTACAGGCTATTAATGAACCCTTAAACAAGATAGAATATATCAAAGAGTACAATCATATAATTTACGTTGAAGAATATTGTGAATTCAGTGCTGAATTTGTCCAAAAAAAATTGTTAACTTCAAAGAACAGAGATGCAAACAAATAACTACTTCTTCCCCGATAATTAATAAAACTTCTTACAGAAAATTTACATACCATCCCAGAGCCACATACCTTTTCCAAAAAGTCTTCAAAGAACACTACATTACTTTGCCCCCACAGAACAAATTCAGTGAATAACACCTTTTGAAATCATATAACATGAAGAAAATAACCCCCCCCTCCCTTCCCTGCACTATGATACACGTCAATCGTTCTGCATTTGTGAGATTTCTGGATGCAGTACTGATCACACGTTAATCGCCAGTTCTGTCTAATTGAGTAAGAATTATACCCAGGCCGAAACCAGAAGCATCAGTATAAATAAATATAATACATCTGTCCGTCCATGGTCTCTCCAGCAAAATAGAATGAGCAAACAAATCCTTAATTCGGTCAAAAGTCGTTTGGTGATTGCTTGTCCATTTTGGATTCTTGTTTAGTAATTCCTATAATGGCACTGCTTCAGTAGAATAGTTTGCTAGAAATATAGCACTGTATTTGAAGATTATGAGAATTTTTCATAGCTGTCCTATGTTCCTCAGTGCCAGAAGTTCTCTAATAATAACTGTTTCTTGGTCTGAAGGCATGTCTTCTCCGGCCGCGCCGTGGCTCAGTGGTTAGACCGCTTGGCTCTCACCAAGGCGACCCGGGTTCGATCCCAGGCGACCGCAAAGTGAGTTTTGTGGTGGACAACACGGCGCTGGGGCAGGTTTTCTCCGGGACCTCCGGTTTCCCCTACCATCTCATTCCACCGGTGCTCCATCTTCATGTCATGTATCATCAGTGTCACCGCCTGCGGTGCCATATGTAGTAAAAGCGGGCGTTAAACACTACACATTTCATTTCACGTCTTCTCCTGATACAGTATATCTCAAATGTTTGACCTTGGTCTGGAAGAATGTCATCTTTTCCAGATTTAACGTTAATCTGTTTTAATACATTTTCAGTACTCAATAATAATAATAATAATAATAATAATAAATAATATTAATGAATTCTTTATTGCTTGCAGACTTGACATTACAAGTTTTAAGCATTGTCACTATATAAGTCATATACAAATTCATAGGTCTGTATGATCTATATACTCTACAGTATTATTGCATAAAAAAGTAATTCACATATTGGGTATATCAGCAAATTTGGGTTATATTTGAAAAAAAAGAGCACATATTGCTCTTAAAAATCCATGTGCGCTTATAGAACTCTATAAAGGGTACACAGGTAAATTGATAGATGCAGCAATTGTATAAAAATCTTAAATGTATTCTCATAGATGAGTGGGAAAGCGTATTTGTAATAATGGGTTTATCAGTAAGGAAACCATTTATGAGTAAGAACAACAATTTTCTTCCACTTTTTGCTAAAATATATTCACTGGTTTTAGTTTGAAAGTAATCGGGCATTATAAATTTATTTATATTTCTTGCATTGATTGTTTTTCTAACATGTTTATTTTTCTTACAAATACGCACATATAGAGTGTTCAGCAATCTGTGCATTTTTACATTTCTAAAATAGTCTGGTCTACTGGAGGGCATAAATCAGTATATTTTGGCTGTTATGTCCGCAGGGTTAGGTGTCAGAATGGTATTGATACATGTTTCTTGTGAGAGTTCATTCTCCTCGGCAGTTATTGCCAAGGTTTGTACCTCTAGTTGTATGAAGGGTGCAATAACCTTTTTGGCACTTGAGTTTATCTGCAGCGTTTGGTTTCTTAATTCACTTGTGCTTTGTAAAACTTAAGAAATCACAGTTCCTGGTATTCCTATTTACGACCTTTGTCCATTTTGTATACTGATTATTGCTGTTTGAATTGAATGGCAGTTGAAACTGCTGGAGATGGTGAAGTTGCTCTTTAGATTTGGCATCTACTTCTTTCATTCGAGTAATTTGTTTTACCAGTGTCAGCTTTTTTGCCTCTAGTTCTTTGTTTTTCATTGCAAGAACTTTATCTCTTCTCAGGCGTTCGCTGTTTGGACCATCTTCTGTATCATTTCCAAGACTTGCTACTTTGGCATATATCTTTCTTGGTCATATGCAGTATTGCTGTTTTTAAATCTCCATTTTCATTTTTCAGGCATTTTATTTCTTCATTTGCTTGTTGGAGATCCCGGTTCAGAATTTCTATAACCTTTTGTGATGACGCTATAGCACCTCGTGTTTCTTGCGTAACAGCATGGTTGGTCATACTTTCTCTGGTTTTCTTTACTTCAGTATCAACCACAGCTTGGCTTTTATTTGCACTGACTACTCTAACTGTACCATTTCCATATTCATCTTTTTTTTTTTAAATTATTTTCTTACCTCAATATCTTTAATATCACTAAAAAGTTGTCCTTTGCATTGCGTGACCACATATTTTGCCGCCATCTTGTTTGCCACATGGCACTTAAGCATTGAGTTAACAATTTGGTGAAAATAAAACAGTTTGAGGCCAATTTTTGCATTTTTGTCATAATATTGTAACGCGAGCGCTGGAACACCCTGTGAAAGCAGCTGGGAGCGGAAGACGGGGGAGGTCCGTGTTAGCTACGCCCTCCCCTCGTTTGTCTTATAGTGGTGACAGGCGGTGGTGACGGAGGAAAAACATGACTGTGCCGTCTGTTTCCTTACACCTGGTTCTCGATCTTTCTGTTACTGGAACAATCCTGTAAACACCAGAAGTCGGCGATATTCCTATATAAAGGGGGTTACAGACAGACAGAGTAGAGTAGAGTTGGTCAGTTAGTGAGTGAGGAGACAGTCGCAGTTCTTGGTGTAAGAGTTAGTCAGTGACGTGTTAATGTACGAGAAGATTGTGCAACGGAAGACTGTACGTAACTGTGAATGTGTACCGGAGCTTACGTAACCGCGAGGCCCAGTGAAATTGTAACGGACGAACTGGTGAATAGTAATTGTGTGCAGCACGTAATTCTGTGTAATTGGCAAGTGTTAAACTGTAAGTCGGTGGAAATAAAGAACATTTTTGAGTGGTGAAATTGGACTTTTCATTTCACGAACCCACAAAGTCACACTGGTGTCAGGAAGCGGGAAAACAACATAACATCACCGAACATTACAACCATGGAGGCAGCATTAGAAAAGATTTTAGCGGAACTGAAAGAAATGAAGACGGCCAACGACAACATCGCCGGGAAGATGGAAGAAATGAAGGCCGAACTAATCTCGGAAATGAAGACGGCAAATGAAAACCTCGCTGCAAAAATAGAAGCGGCAAACAACAACCTCATCGCCAAGTTGAAACAAATGAAGACGGCCAACGACAACATCACCGAGAAGAGGGAAGAAATGAAGGCCGAATTAACAACGAAAATAGAAGCGGCAAAAAACAACCTGGCCGCAAAGCTGGAAGAAATGAAGACGGCTAACGATAACCTCACGGAGAAGACGGAAGAAATGAAGGCGGTGAACGAGGCTCTCGCCGCAAAGTTTGAGGAACGGTTGGCCGGCGTGAGGAATGACGTCACGAATCTGGGCAAGCGGAAGGGTCAAGTAGACCGCCTTAACGATTTAGAGGAAAAGGCCGACAACATCGCAAAACCCCTCACCCGCCTGACGGAGGAAAACCGGCCTTATGTGTGGACGGGGGACGCCGAAGACGCTTTCCAGCGCCCGAAGGAGACCCTGTGCAGTGCTCCAATTTTGGGTTTCCCGCAACCGGGTGGCGCCTTCATTGTGGACACCGACGCTAGTGACCATTGCATTGGAGGTGTCCTATCGCAGAACCTGGAAGGCCAGACAGCACGTTGGGTCCAGAGGCTGCAGGAGTACGACTTCACCTCGGAACATCGTAGAGGGAAGAGTCACGATAACGCAGACGCCATGTCCCGAAGACCCTGTTCAGTAGAGTGCGGTCAGTGCACCAGAGTGGAAGAGAAGGAGCGTGCCGCAGCAGCCCGAGTAGTCGTGGCAGTGCCTGCTGAAGGCTGGGATAGCGCAGGCCTGAGGAGGGAGCAGCTGGCGGACGCAGACTTGGGGCCACTCTTGAGGGAAGTGGAGGCAGGGACGAGGCCAACCTGGGAGGACATCGCACCGAGGAGCGCCACCTACAAGTCGTACTGGGCCCGATGGGACTCGTTGAAGACCAGAGTGGGCGTGCTGTTCCGAGTATGGGAGTCACCCGATGGGAAGGCGCAGAGAGGACAGTTGGTACTTCCCCGGAGCAAGGTCCCGGAAGTCTTGGAGGAAGTGCACGCCGGTACTTCAGGAGGACACCTGGGAGCGAACCGAATGATTCACAAACTACGGCAGCGCTACTTCTGGCTGAGACTCCGAGCAGATGCTGGTGGTACACCTGGACCGCCTCGCACGCTACGATGGGGCTGTTCGGGGCGAACAGCTTTGAGGAGGGAGCAGTGTAACGCGAGCGCTGGAACACCCTGTGAAAGCAGCTGGGAGCGGAAGACGGGGGAGGTCCGTGTTAGCTACGCCCTCCCCTCGTTTGTCTTATAGTGGTGACAGGCGGTGGTGACGGGGGAAAAACATGACTGTGCCGTCTGTTTCCTTACACCTGGTTCTCGATCTTTCTGTTACTGGAACAATCCTGTAAACACCAGAAGTCGGCGATATTCCTATATAAAGGGGGTTACAGACAGACAGAGTAGAGTAGAGTTGGTCAGTTAGTGAGTGAGGAGACAGTCGCAGTTCTTGGTGTAAGAGTTAGTCAGTGACGTGTTAATGTACGAGAAGATTGTGCAACGGAAGACTGTACGTAACTGTGAATGTGTACCGGAGCTTACGTAACCGCGAGGCCCAGTGAAATTGTAACGGACGAACTGGTGAATTGTAATTGTGTGCAGCACGTAATTCTGTGTAATTGGCAAGTGTTAAACTGTAAGTCGGTGGAAATAAAGAACATTTTTGAGTGGTGAAATTGGACTTTTCATTTCACGAACCCACAAAGTCACAATATGTAAGGTGCATATTTCTGTTCAAGCAAATCTGGAATATTCTATATGATTATTATATCTCTAATATTCAATATCTGTAATATATGATCAGGGGCAGCACCAAGCTTCTGTGTCATGGCACTACATATAAAGGATAATGAAATAATATTTTAAATTATTTGTATACTCCACAAGTCCATAAAGAATGCAGTCATTCTTATTCAACGTAAAGTGAAATACAAAAGTCAATCGAGAATATATTGACACATTGCTTCACTCACACTATTTATTCACAGGACATGTTTCAAGAGCTCTTGCTCCTATCCTCAGCTGCTACTCGATTAGTGCAAGTTGTAGTGGTTTCTTCTTTCTCCGTATTGTCAATAGATGGCGTGATGTACTTGTCAAAGATGTCCAGTGGTGGAGTTTCAAAATTCATGACTCTATGACGATTTTTGTTAATGCAGATTTTTTCCCATACGGAAAGGTCTATGGGGTGATTAACGTATTTTATTAGAGATGTTTCCAAATTGATGTCATGTCTAGTATTCAAAAAATGAAAAGCCACTGCTGATTTTTCTGTTTCACCATTTTTAATGTTTCTCATATGTTCTTTAGTTCTGATGTTAATATTTCTTTTTGTTTTTCCTATATAAATTTTAGGGCAAGTTTCACATTTGATCTCATAGATTCCTGGTTTTTCTTTGGTAGTGATTGAATTTTTGGGAGGGCCTTTTAACAAATTTCTGATATTAAACCTATTTTGAGGTGCAAGAGTTATGTTGTGTTTTGAGAAGATTTTTTGGAATTTGTTATAGGCTGATGGGTGGAAGGTGAATTTTTTAAAAAGTTTTTTCTCTTTTTCTCCTGTAGGTTCTAGGGTGGTGGTTTCTTTTATTTTCTTAGCTTTGTTGAGTCTGTTAACTGTTTTGTCTACTAAATTTGGGTTGAAACCGTTGGATATAGCTACTTTTTTTATGTGTAGGTATTCTTCTTGATAATCTTCTCTGTTTAGTGGAAAGTTGATCATCCGAAAGATTGAACTGTTGAAAATGGCATGTTGGTGTTGTTTTGGGTTGAAACTGTTGTTCTTAATGTAATTATCTGTGTGTGTCGGTTTCCTGTAAATACCAAAAGTGAGTTTGTTGTTCATTTTTTTGATCTTGATGTCCAAAAAGGGGAGAACACCATCCTCTTCTGTTTCCAATGTAAATTTTATAGCTGGATTTTGTATATTCAAAAGTTTAAGACCATCTGGTATGAGTTTTTTAGGTACTATTGCAAAAATGTCGTCAACATAGCGATACCACACTTTGAAATAATTTGGAAAAGCTTTTGTGATATGTGTTTCAAAAGCACTCATGAATAAATCTGCCAAGAAGGGAGACAATGGGTTGCCCATAGCTAGGCCCATTTTTTGTTTATAGATCTGTCCATTAAAGCTGAAAAACTGATTCACTTTTGTATTAGTTTGTGCTTCACTGTCCCTACTTATACTTATACTTTGAGTAAAGTGAAATGTTTTGTCTAACAATAGAAAACCATAGAAGTAGTAGAGGCGATTTTAAGTTGCATGTTTGCAATATTATATAATAATTCTGTGCTGTTTTCTTAAAATAACAATAAACTAAGTTCTTTACTAATTAGCCCATTTTTTACTTATGGTTATAAGACAAAGTGAAACTGAAATGTATCTGAAGATCTGCTCCTGATTTGCATAAAAATATACAACAAAAGTGCAGTGGTTCACCTCTCAGGAATTAAATAGGACATTTACACAGAAAATAAATTGCTCTGTTAATATGAATTAAAAAATGCTTTATTATACATTTTGAGTTTTGTTTGGTGGCAATAACTGCTAGTCAAATAGGGACTATGTAATACCTTATACGTGTTTTCATTGGCATTTTGCTATTAAAGATGGATGGAAAAGTGCTGAGTTGCAGGGAGGAGAAGGTGTTCCTGTTAACTGCCTTAAAGACACAACAGTTAACACAGCACAGACACAACAGTTAACACAGCAGGTGTTTAATGACTTGTGTCACTGTGAGACAGCTTTCACACATCTTCAGAATATCCGTTGAGAGCACTTATACGGTTTTAAAATATTTGCACATGTCTATGGTGTGTGGTCAATAATAACAGTGACTGCTTACTACACTTCAAAGTAGGGTCGCATTCATTTTTGTCATTGTTCAAGATGAGGCTAATGCTTGGTAGCGGAATATCATCAGTGCTGACAAAATATGGTTGTATTATAACACAAGAGATGACGAGCCCAGCACCAAATGGTGCAGCACAGGGTCACATCAGCAATTACGGTGCTTGTCACGGAATGGTTAACCTACCATCGCTGTTTTGGCAATGGGAGCGGCAGTAGGGGTATCATTCTACCTTGTTTTTTGGCTGGTGGTACAGAAATGGCACGCCTTCAAAAACAGGCACAAGCTGGTGTCATGAGGCAGAGAGTGGGCTATAGTATAACTTTGCAGAAACTTTTGAGGCTGTAATTCGAGGGGTTTCTAGTTCCAGAAGCATCTCCCACGTGCAACAGGTGTATAAAGTCGATTTGAGTCCTGGAGAAGACAGTAGTGAAGTATGAAGAAGTGTGAGTAGCGTGTTTGGTGCTTAGAGCTACAAGTTGAGTTTGGGTCAATAAGTGCGACTCCGTACTAAGTAATCGGTAGGCTCTGGAGGAGGCAGCAAAGCAATATACCAGAGTTGTGTTCAGAACAGGTTGCAAACTCCCTCTCTCTCTCTATCTCTGTCCTCCAATGTTATGTCGTATTGGACGATGAAGTGGGTGAAATGATGCTCAAATGAGTCCATAGAGCTTACTTACCTGAAATTCATCTTTCAGGATAACGGAAAACCCCAGAAAAAACCTTACCCAGATAACTTGCCCTGGCCAGGATTTAAATTCAGGACCCAATGAACGTGAGGCAGAGACACTACCACTTATGCTACACAGCCAGGCGGTGTGCACCTCCGTGTAAGAGGTGGACCTGTGTGTGTATGTCAGAAAGATTATTAGCAGCACAAAGTGTGCGGCTAAAGAGACAGAAAGTAACATTATGTAGACATGTCCAAATGTTGTACCTGTGTAAAGGAGAGACTGATTATATTTTAGCTTTGGGCTAACAATTTAGTGACAAAGGAGCTTTAAGATGAACATTGTATTTTTGTCACAATAGTGAACAACCACTTGAAAAGGCATGAAAGCAGAATTCAGCAAATAACGCCATGGTTATATCTTTTTTATTACCAGGGGATGATGTACACATACATACAAAGTTCTGAGGCACACTAGAGCTACTGCAAATTACTCCAAGATGTCCTAAAGCAGTTGATAAAGAAAGAAACCTGATTGGGAATTGGAAGCTCCATCTTGAAAGTCCAAAGTCTGATATAGCTGTTGTTACTGAGTTCGTGCAAAAAAGGCATCTCTGCGGTACCCTATCTGCTTTAGAGTTCAGACTTGGCTCCAAGGTACTTTTTCGCCAAAAAAGAACTTAACAAATATTGATTCGACAATGAGACCAAGCATGACAACTTCAGATGTGACCATGAAGAGAATGTCAAAGAATCGCTTCCTACACATCTTTCAGGTATGGCAAAGGCTGTGGGATAGGCGCATTACATTGGATGGGTGTAACTATTTTAATCGAGATAAAGATCTCCATGAACAATATTTGTCAATAAGTTGCTGTATGGAACTAGTGCCAATCTGTATTGAATACTCCTGATATTAATCCTCCAGTTGGGTCACCTAATTACAGTTAGCTGCATTTTTAGTTTACACAAGCTGCCTTAGAATTCACAGTTGCTGAATGGCTTGTGCAGAGATATGTGTTCTTCATAATTATGTGCAGTGCTCCGCAAGTATTGTAATGACTGGCTTAATGAGCATTGAGATTTGAATATCAAATGACATTAAAGGTGCGCTTGCTGCTATATGAGCTGTGCTGCAAATGGCATTTTGTACATAGGAATAGACAAATCATTTAACAAGAATTAAATACCAAATCTGAGTATGTTCAGAGTAGTAAAAGAAAGCTAAGAAAATCGTAATAATTTTAGTGAATAAGATACTAACAATGAAGAGCAAAATATTAAACAAGGAAAACAATGAAAGTCCCAATCGAAGTGCAGTGAAAAAAGTCACCACTATGTACCATTATTGAAGTACATATTGCATCATAACTGAGCATCATGTCAGCCATTTCTTTCATTCATTGTCGGATATCTCCTACCCATTTCATAAAGGATGTTAATCATACAAAAAATGAAAGAAAGAAAGAAAAAAAAACAATGTGAACTAATGCTAAAAAGCACTAGCGCATTCATTCTTTATCAGCCATTGGCCCTAAGAATAAGAGAGGTAACAGAATGTGCTTAAATTGTAAGGAATATGACACTAAAGATATAAAATGTAGTGCCTGTGTTAGTGAACAACAAATTGAACTAGATTAGTGTATTGTGAAGATGAAATTTTATCATAAAATCCATGTCCAACACTATCGTAAAACTATAAAACATAATTACTTGGAGTTAGCTTAATTTCTCTCTTAATGTTTACAAGTTTTAGTCTGTAAAGATTCTGTTGCATACAATATTAGAAGCCAATTTAACATTAAGTGCCTTCTCTGATTAAGAACATTCAAACTTTGAGGGTGAATGAATAAAATGTTTGTGGTGTATATGGTGTAGTATACCTGCTAGTGCAACTATATGGGATATTTATATATATGGAAGAAGCTAGAAACAGTGACGTGTTAAGATGTACTTAAGATGGGTTAGTATTTGTAACACTATAATTTTTTTTAATCTCTGTGAACATGTTTTTTGAACATGTGTTTCCATCTTCAGAATGTGTACGACTGACCTGTTGTTTCTGTTGTGGTGGTTGTCTATAATGGCAGCATCATTGAAATGTACTTCCTGAGAGTATTTGGTGGTGGTAAATTAAAGTTCATTAACTGTGTTTGAAAATTAAGATCGTTTCTCATGTGTCCAATTCTACTACATGACTTCTGTTTGATTAGTGTTATGATTGGTCATCCAGAAATGGTGTGAAACTGCAGATTTATCCATTTGTTTGTATTTTAAACATGCCGTGTGCTCCTTTGATCTGGTTTCTAGATTTCTTTTTGTTTTTCTCATATATACTTTATTACAAACAAAGCAATTGATTTTGTAAATTCCAGCTTTTTTGTCTTGTACTAAAGGGTTATTTAATCTATTACAAATTAATTTTTCTATGCTAAACTTGTTCTGTGAGTCCAGGCTAATGTTTGTGTTTCATAAAGATCTTCTTAAATTTGTAAAATGTTTTTGGATGATATGTGAATTTCTTGAATTTAAATCCAAAAGAAAAGCAACTTAAATTCAAGAAATTTGCATATCATCCAAAAACATTTTAAAATTTAAGAAGATTTTCATGAAACACATTAGCCTAGACCCACAGAACAAGTTTAGCATAGAAAAATTACTTTGTAATAGATTAAAAGACCCTGAATCACAAGTCAAAAAAGCTGGAATTTACAAAATCAATTGCTCTGATGGTAATAAAGTATATACAGGGGGAAAAAAAAGAAAAAAAGAAAACTAGAAACCAGACTAAAGGAACATGAGATGCTTAAAATACAAACAAATGGATAAATCTGCAGTTTCACACCATTTCTGGACAACCAAACATTACACTAATCAAACTGAGCAGTCATGCAGCAGAATTGGACACATGGGAAATCATCTGACATTTTGAATTACAAATGACAGTTAATGCATTTTGATTTACTGCCACCAAGTAAGTACCCTCTGGAAGTACATTTCACCGCCACATGATGCCGCCATTATGTACAACCACCATAACAGAAACAACATAGGTCAGTCGGATACGTTCTGAAGATGGAAACACATGTTCCCAAAGTATGTTATCAGAGATCAAAAAAAGGTGATGTTAGTGTTACTAGTACCGACTTATTTAGATAAATACATACATGGGATGTGCTTATCACAGGGTTAATCTTTTATGTTTTTATTTTCAGGGTTTGTATACTGAATCAACATAAGATGCTATGAAGCAGCAGCCAAAGAAGATGTGAAGTAAAATCAAAATCAAACTATAATATGAATAGTACATATATGTAATTACTAGGGCCGGGGTGTTGACCTAAAAATTCTCGGCGGGGGTCCTCAGTAAAGGCTTTCTACACTTGTGTATCTGCTGCCATTCGCTTGAGTTCTTTAATGCTTTTGAATGCCTTCCTTCCTTGTTTTTCCTACTATACGCCTGAGACATTTCGTCTCAGCTGCTGTTATCATCCTGATCTCTCTTCCTCTTGCTGGCCAACTCTCACTTCCGTACAGCAAGATTGGTTCCAATACTGTCGGGTAGACTTTCATCTTTGTTTCATTCTCTAGCTCGATTTCTGGGTACCATTACATACTATTTCATTTGCCTTATCATTTCCTCTCTCTTTGCTACCTGCATTACCGTACTTTTATCTGTATTTATGATCATTCCCTTTTCTGCTAAAGATTCTGTCCATTCTGTTGCAACCTGCTGTAATTTCTCTTTAGTATCTGCTATCAGTACAATATCATCTGCATATATTAATGCCTGACACTGTACTGGCCTCATTTTCCAGTTTCCAATTTAATAATTCCATGTTCATGTTGAACACTTCTAACCCTTTTTCCTTTCTTTCCCCTTAATGCATTTCTTCGCTCGCTCGTGCTGGCTGGCTGTATACAGCCAGAAGGTTTTTGCTGCGTGCCCACCCATTAAGGGTTTTACCGCAGGTAGGATTGGAAGTTAATTTTGAGGTTACCAAGGTACCTTCAGGTCGAAAGAGAGGATGCAGTACTTAGCACCCATATGCATTTCTTGTGGTCCAGAATTCCCTCTTATTTTCATGGAAGTTCTCTAATTCTTCTCTAAACTCTATCCAACTCCTTTTCTTTGCCGCTATTACTACTCTTATCTTCATCTCTTTTGCTCCTGTATTCCATGCATCCTTTTTCTCCTTCACTGCTTTCTTTACATTTATCATGATCAATAAAGACTTATAAGAAAATATGACTTCATCAGAAACTAGGCCCTAGTAATTACCATTATCGAGATTTAACTGTATTGGAACACCACAGTGAAGCGAAAAATTATTAATTTTTAGATGAGTCGTATTTATTACACATCTGCTTCACTTTCATACCTATTTTGAGGACATGTTTCGCAAATCATCATTTGCATCTACGGCTCTTATGCGACTAAAGCTTGATCCAGCGGTGTGGGTAATTCTGGGGTTGCTGCTGCCATCTGTTGATTTAGTGATGAACTTAAATGTGGGATTCTCTTCTGGCGGGATTTCAAAGTTCATAAGTTGGTTTTTATGTTTTCCTATGTATATCCTCTCCCATATGACGAGTTCACTATGTTTTTGTACGTATTTTAGTAATTCTGTGCTATCTTCAATTTCATGATTTTCAGACCAGAAATGAGCTGCTATTGCGGACTTATCAATATTTTTGTATCTTAAGTGCCTGAAGTGTTCTTTCTTTCTAGTGCCTATGTTTCTTTTTGTCCTCCCTATGTAAATTTTTTCACAGTCTTTGCACTTATTCTTGTAAATGCCTGACTTTTCCTCTGGTTTTATCTTATCAGTATTATTACTGTGAAGTAGGTTTTTAATGTTGTAATTGTTTTTTGGTGCCAATGTTATATTGTATTTCTTGAATATTTTTGGAACTTTTTTGTGGCCCAGGGGTGGTAAGTAAATTTAGCAAATCTAATTTCTTGTTTTATTGGTGTGAGAGCGGTGATCTGTTTTAATCTCTTTTGAAGTTTGATTAATTTAATTTTTTATCTACAAGGTTTTTTCCATATCCATTTTTAATTGCAGTTTTTAAGATTTGATGGTATTCGTTTTGATATTCTTGCTCCCTGAGAGGTAGATTTACTAATCTGTGTGTGAGACTGCTGATGGTTGCATGTTTGTGTGGAATTGGGTTGAAACTATTTGCTTTGATGTAATTATCTGTGTGTGTTGCTTTTCTATGGATACCAAATTCTAGTTTTTCATTGCTTTTTTTGATTTTAAGGTCTAAAAAAGGTAGCGTACAGTCCTCTTCAGTTTCCACTGTGAATTGTATGCTGGGTTCTTGCAGGTTGAGTAGTTTCAAAGCATCATCTATTTGTTTGTAGGGCACTATTGCAAAGATGTCGTCTACGTATCTGTACCATGTTTTAAACATATGAGGGAAGGCTTTAGTTATATGTGTTTCGAAAAGCTCATGTATAGATTGGCCAAAAATGGTGATAGCGGGCTTCCCATAGCTAGTCCTAAAATTTGTTTATAATATTTTCCATCGAAGACAAAATGATTTTGATGTATACATATTTCAGTCATTGCCAAATATTCTTCTATTGCATTGGCATCTAGGTTTATAGAGTTTAGCCATTTTTTCAGTTTAAAAAAAGTTTGTCTAATGGAATGCTAGGGAAGAGGGAGCGGACATCAAAGGATACTAAAGTGTCATGAGGTTTTAGTTTAAGATTTTGAATTTTTTCTACCAGGTCTAAAAAGTTTGTTATGCTCAGAGTATGGAATTGTGGAAAGGACTGAAATTTTTTGGACAGCCATTTTGCCAGAAGGTATGTAGGAGTGTTTATATTATTTACAATGGGTCTCATGGGTATGTTGCGTTTGTGTATTTTAGGCAAACCATATAGTCTTGCAAGGGTAGGGTTGTCCAGTTTGATAGTTTTTTGTTCTGCAGTTGTTAAAATTTTACTATTAATGATGGTTTTTTGTACATCTTTTATGCATCGGTTGAGTGGATTAGAATCTATTTCCTGGAATTCTTTTTGTTGTAGTAACTCTAACATTTTTTCCTTGTATGTAGCTGTATCTAAGATTACTATTTTGTTCCCTTTATCAGCTCTTGAGAAGATTACATCCTTTTTCCTTAAAGATTTAATTATCTGAATTTATTTCAAATGTTTTCCTGGCTTTTTATTTATTAAGTTTTCCAATATAGGAGCTGATTTTTTCCTAATTATATTTTATTCACTTCAGGCACTTAAGATACAATAATATTGATAAGTCCGCAATAGCAGCTCATAGTGAACTTGTCATATGGGACAGGATATACATAGAAAAACATAAAAACCAACTTATGAACTTTGAAATCCCGCCAGAAGAGAATCCCACATTTAAGTTCATCACTAAATCAACAGATGGCAGCAGCAACCCCAGAATTACCCACACCGCTGGATCAAGCTTTAGTCGCATAAGAGCCGTAGATGCAAACAATGATTTGCGAAACATGTCCTCAAAATAGGTATGAAAGTGAAGCAGATGTGTAATAAATACGACTCATCTAAGAATTAATAATTACCATTATGTTATTTCACTTACTACCCTTACTACACTTATATATTATTAAAATACTATTGTTTCATAAACTTTTTATGTGTTGCATTCATTTGCCTGTCTATTTGTGTTTTCTGTCAAATTTTTTATAATAAATATAACCTTTGTATACTAATCAATGGTCTTCATTCGTTAGTTCCTGTAGCCTGACTTGTTCTTTCAGAAGTAAGCTGTGAACAGAGAGCATTCATTAACTTTAGGGCCGGTTTCCGCAACAACAATCCTTTCAAAGTGTCAAAACAACATTTTTAAAATAGATTTTTTTCATGAACTTGTGTAATATTTACCAAGGCCTACGACTCATTTAAATCACTACTGCCTGATTTCACCAACAAATGTTAAGACTTAACACGAGTTTAGCAATAGTTAAAACAAAAATTGCATTTCACCAACAAGTGTTAAATCTCATGTTAAACTAACACGCTGAATTTCTAATGTGTGTGTGTGTGTGTGTGTGTGTGTGTGTGTGTGTGTGTGTGTGTGTGTGTGTGTGTGTGTGTGTGTGTGTGTGTGTATTTAATGCTCAGAATTTGGTAATAAAATCATTTTTCTTTTAGAAAGAGACATAAACATAGTTTATTGAGCAGGTTTCAACCGTTTCTTAAAATTTCTAATGTTAGGTCCTTAACAATTGTAAATAGTCAAGATGGCGAGCATGAACTCAGCTGTTGATGTTGATTTGCTATATTTAAGACCGTCTAAATGGCATTCATAATAGAGTACAGCCTATGAGGAGAAATGATTTTGAGGAACTATCCGAAGAAAACTGTTTTACGGAGGTATAGACTGTCGAAACATGTTGCTGTGAAGGTTACTGCGGAAGTACAAGAGAGGTTAGAACATGCATCGAAAGCAATATGGCAATCTCGCCTTTGCTTCAAGTACTAATAACTTTGCGATTTTATGATTCACTGAATTATATGGATAATACATTGTTCACCTCCCGTATTGAACCGTTCAAGGCACTTGTTCTTCGCACCTCGTTTTAAATTTACGTAATAATGAGTTAGAATATACATAGAAAGGAATATGCGGATCTCGCCTTTGCTTCAAGTATTAATAACTTTGCGATTTTATAATTCACTGAATTATATGGATAATACATTGTTCACCTCCCGTCTTGAAACGTTTAAGGCACTTGTTCTTCGCACCTAGTTTTAAATTTACGTAATACTGACAAGTTGTTTGGTGCTTGTAGTAGTGACACATGCATTTGAATTAAATTCGTTTCCAATATTTTCGCCGCGACATTTGTCTCTTTTACATTCACCACATCTGTCCTCTTATTTTCCACGATATCCTTACACTTAGTCACAATTTCAATTAACAATTCTTTCTCCGTTGATGAGAAATTTGTCTCACTGCTTTATTTATGATTTTGTTCATCCGCCATTTGTGCAGACGAAAATGAAATCAAAAACGCATCGGAGTACGTTCAGAAAATCATCCATAACCTTTTATAGCTGTAATATTTACAAGTTTCTTGGCGTTAACACAGGTTTGTTAACATTTTAAGAAAACAGGTTGGTGAAATGCAAGAAATTTAACATTAGTTTTAGCGCTGTGACAATTGTTACGTCATATTTGTTAATGTCGATTTTAACAGCTGTTGGTGAAATACCGCATACGTAAATTTTCCACCATTTAGATTGAAATCAAAGTTAACAAAGCAAAATAAAGAGTGGTACAGCAACAAGAAATGGATTCAGTTGTGGGTTATCAGTATCCCTCCGAGTCTTGTATACCCCTCAGGGATCTATGACTGTACGCTTCAGTTTGGCATATGTGGAACCTTGACCACCATGACTCCCTTGGTGTGTGCTCCTAGTGAGAAGAATGTCAGTCAAAATCCACATGTAGGCCAATGTGGAGACCCATGTCAATGGAAAGGATTATCCTGGTAGATTGAGGGATACCTATGTGAGCCTGATTTGTACCGTTTTCAGAAAGGATGTGCATTTACTACACATTAGTTTCTAGAATTGACTTTATATTGATCTGATACTCTTGGTTCATAAACTTTATCTTCTTTTTTGTATTTTAATTTTGTACTGAATCTTAAAAGAGTAGGTATATGGATTTGTGTACTTACGGTTTTTCTCTGTGTTGTTGAATAATAAACATACAGCAGTTGGTGAGAATGAAGAGAGATAAATAAAATATTATAGTTTAAACACGTTTGAATAATGCAACAGTTAGTGATGAAAAGTCAGTCTTACATGTTTGTGGATACAAAGAGCACCACCTTAGAAGTACGTTTATTAACCTTATTGTGTAATTATTGATGCATTAATTACGTTTGCGTTCTCTCCCCCCTTTTTCTTAGCGTAATCACCATCTCCAGATACCAGAAATATGCTGGGAGAAATCCAAAATCGCTCACGGAAATATGAGTGTTGTGTAGTAATCACCTCCGGGAACAATTTTAATGTAGTATGAAGATTTTCTCACCTATACAACAATTTTTGTGGCATTTAATCAAACATTTCTTACACTTTGGTAAATGGACAACTTCAGTCAACGGTAAAACTTCAATATCTGTTCCCCGTAAATAGCACTGCAATATAACTGCAGGTGTCACTACATTCCATATGTAATGTCCTAAGTTAACATAAAGAAAACTAAATTATATCTAACTTAACCAAAATTAGGCTTATATGTCAAAAGACTAGACCTAACCTAATCTTTGTATAAAACACTCATATACTAATATGGTATAATGTAAGATTTAAAGCTTTAACGGTGATGATTATTAAGTAGAGCGTCTCGGATTATCAGCCGTGAAATGTTTATAAAGTTGCTCGAGCTTTCGGCCTTGTTTACTCTATGGCCTTCTTCAGGAAATGGTGAGCAGCAATCGCGTCGCCCAGATTTACTTGGGGTGTTTTCTGCCACAGCACCTAGCCGTTTAGTGCGGCTTTATCTGAGCAGTAATGGAGAAAGTCATGTGTCTCAGGCTATTGTCTTCAGCAATGTTATATCTAGCCATTTGCGGGCGCAACTGCTTGCGAGGAATGCCCACCCCCAGTGCTGGCTGCATCTGTCTGCCTGCCTGTGAGGCATCTTGGCACAGTCCACTTACTGGCTAGAAGGATAGGAAACAAGTAAGGGTATGGGTTTTACCAGGCCCATTTCTGGGCCAAGGTTGTCCACCAGTTGATTAGGATGGGAGTCTAGTTTCTTGTAGATGGTGAGGGTTCTCTCCCGCACCATGTATACAATATAAGGGACCCCACAATGGGTATGAAGGATATGGGACGGGAATCTACACCCTGTATCACAGATCATCCATAGTGCCCTGTTCCGCATGCGTTGCAGTCTGCATATGGTAGTCGAGCCGACGATCCCCAGACCTCGCAGCCATACAGGATCAGGGGTGGGATAATCGCCCCATATATGCGTAGTTTAAAGTGTGTGGGTATATGGGATTTAAGTACTGGATACAACTGCCTAAGAGCGGCATGCCCTTGTGCGGCTTGGGCCTGGACGTGAAGAGCGTAGGTGAGGCCGGGATCGAGCAGGATGCCGAGATATTTGGCAGAGAGAACCCAAGGGATTTGCCTCTGCCGCAACCTCAGTACTCACTCCGGTCGCCTAGGACGGACCTTACTCAGGGGTAGACCGGAGCTCTTTCTCGGCCTGATGGTCATCCTCCACCTCGCGTTCCAGCGGCCGATGGTTCGGAGCTGACGCTGCAGCGGTGGGAAGCAATAGCGGAGATTTTTGCTGTGTGCCATTAAGAGGACGTCGTCGGCACACTGGCACGTAACGGTGTGGGTTTCCATAAGGAAGTCAGACATATAGGGAAGAGAGATATTGGCCTCCCTGAGTTTGTACAGTAGGCTTTGGTACCAGGTGGTGGTGAAGGTTTTTTCCACGTCCAGCAGTACCGCGACAGTCTTAAGGTTTTCCTGGAAGACCAGGGCCGTCCTCTATCGCAATAGCTGCAGGGTCTTTGAGTGTCCATGACGAAAACCAAACTGGTGATCTGGTAGGAGTTTCCTTTCCTCGAAGAGATGGGTCAGGAGGGACAGGAGAAACTGCTCAAAAAAACTTTGAGACGGCTGGGAGAATGCTAATGGATCGGTAGTTGGAAGGGAAAACCGGAACCTTGCTGGTCTTCAGGATGCACACCACCCTCGCCTCCTAGCTAACCGGAAAGTGGGGTTGGTGGAGGTATGCACCCCCCAGGGGCCTACTTCGGTAGGTACGGGTTTGGCGAACCCGGGGTCCCGAGCCAACAGTCTCCCTCGTGTGGGCTCCTCTTCGTGGTTGAGGGAGACGGTCAACAGGCCCACCCACGTGTAGGCCGTGCGTGGAGACCCGTGTCGGTGGAAAGGTTTGTCCTGGTGGTTGAGGGATGCGTATCTGAGCTCGTAACAGTGTTTTTCTGAATTCGGGGAGGGTGCGCATTTCTAATACACTACTTTGGCTTCTGCTTCGCCTAAACGGGAGGTTAGGGACTAACCCACCCCTAATCAATCGGCCAGGACTAGGTATTGTACCGACCTCCAGGGTGAGTGGGACGGCGAGCTCGCTATATCCCCTGTGTAGCCCTGTCATCCCAGTGGGGTGACCCCTTGTTGGACTCCGTGGTGGGTGGGGAGCACTGGGGGATGAAATTTAGACCTAATATTATGGTTAACCTACACCCCCCAAAAAACAATAAACGTGGAAAGGATTTATTTGAAAACAGTGTTAAACAAGTAGTTGAGTGTGGTCTTCGCTACTTAGTTATTAAACGAACGGAGGAAGGTAGAACTTTTTCTACGGTTAATCCGTTTATTATACAGAAAGGTCTTGACAAAATAGCTGGTGCTGTTAAATCATGTACAAAATCTAGAAATGGCACGCTGCTGGTGGAAGCAACTACAGCATCCCAGGCAGCAAAGATACTGAAAGCCAATATGCTGGGCAGTTATCCAGTCAAAGTGGAGATGCATAGGACCCTGAATTCCTCGCGCGGTGTTGTAAACACTAGCGCGTTGGATGGAATGTCCAACGAGGATATTCAGGAGAACCTCCAGGAACAAGGCGTAACTGCAGTCTATCGTGTCCAAAGGAGAGAACGAGGGGATATGGTTCCTACTCGTACCCTGCTCCTGACCTTTGATCGGGTAGATCTCCCTCAAAGGATCAGGGCAGGATATGAAGTGATTGAGGTTAGACCATACATACCTAACCCTCTGAGATGCTACCAATGTCAGCGGTTCGGTCACACTAGTGCATTCTGTAAAGGCGCACCTACATGTGTCAGCTGTGGAGCCGGCATGCATGAAAATGCATGTACATCACCTCCGGAATGCGTAAATTGTAGCGGTGAACATCCATCAAGTTCACGAGAATGCCCCCGTTATATTGAAGAGCGAGCTATTCAGGAGATCCGGGTTAAAGAAAAGGTATCCTTTTCGGAAGCCCGGAAACTTCTATGTATTCTCAAGCCCTCTTCAACCACCTCCCGTACCTATAGCTCTGTGGCGGCTACTCCGTCACCGAAACGGGAGGCTGGTACCCAAACATCTGATATAAACGGGGCAACAATATCCGAGAAAGTTCTAGTGCCTAGATCGCAACCAAGAGCATCAGTAACATCATCTAAAACTCCGAGAACACAGACTACTGAAAATAACAAGTCAGTGAAGTCGCCTGACAAAGCATCCACGTCTAACAACAGGACGAAATTGCCCATTGTATACCAAGCACCAGAGATCAAGTTCAAGACGCAGTATGATAGAACTGCCTTCCTGAAAGAAAGCACAAAGTCTGCTCCAGAAAAGTCCAAGAAACGTAGCCCTAGAGCGTCTCCGAGATCATCGTCGGAGTCATCTTCTGGGGAGGACCACGACCGGCGACCGTCATCTACGTCGGTCGGAATTTCCAATCGCTTCGAGCCCCTCGAATCGAAAGTTGTAGAAGGAAAACCGTCCTCTTCCATAGAGGATATGGAGCAGGAAACAGCTGACCACGCTGCTACATCTGCAGCAAAGAAGAGGCAGGATAAACCTGCCGAAACTAGCCCTACACCAAAGAAAAAGGGCAAATTGATTCGGCCACCCATGAAGTCGTCTTAATGTAGACTACCTTTACATCTTATATCCCATAGTTCCAATGGCTATCCTACAATGGAACATACGAGGATTAAGAGCGCATCGACCAGAATTGGAACTTTTGCTCAGTAAGCATCACCCCTTAGTGGTATGCTTACAAGAGACTAAGCTACGACCACAAGACAACTTTAAAATCAGACGCTACACACCACTGAGGTGTGATGTTGAAACAGAAGAGGGCATTCCTGCACACGGGGGTACTATGATGCTCCTCAGGGATGACATATTTGTAGATCCGTTACAGCTACAGTCTGATTTACAATCTGTAGCTGTAAGGATTAAGCTGCCATCAATAGAATTTTGCATTTGCACTGTATATCTCCCGCCATCAGATGACCTCTCGTTAGTTGAGCTTGAAGATCTGGTTTCCCAACTTTCAAAACCATTTCTAATAGTTGGAGACTTTAATGCCCATCACCCTCTTTGGGGCTCAAATCGGGCATGTTCGAGAGGCAATCTCATTGCAAAATTCCTGGAGAGCAATAACTTGGTTCTCCTGAACACCGGAGAGCCCACATTCCTCTCAGACGCGTTTAACACCTATTCGCACATCGATTTGGCAGTGTGTTCATCCCAGTTAGCTGTTTCATTACAGTGGAATGTCATCTCTGATTTACATTCCAGCGACCACTTTCCATGTCTTCTTAGTCTCTTAGCACAAGATGTGTCTCCCTCACGTATCCCTAGATGGCGCTTTGATCGTGCCAACTGGAATCTTTACACCCAGTTGGCTGTCTTTGAATACAACGAGCACGATTCTGTGAATGATTTAGTCGATCTCACAGAGAAAATTCTTTCCGCTGCAGAACAGTCTATTCCACGTTCGGCTACCCAACCCGGTCGATTTCCTGTCCCATGGTGGACCAACGACTGCCGGAATGCTATTCGTGCTCGTAGACGTGCTTTAAGGGTATTCCAACGACACCCTACGCTAAGTAATCTAATTGAGTACAAGAAAGCGCGTGCAAAATCTAGGCAAATAATTAAGGATAGCAAAAAGACCTCATGGAACAAATTTGTATCATCTTTTAACAGATGTGGCCGGAAAATCAACCCACCCGCCAATCGCTGGTCTGAAAACAACTGCAGGAGTTGTTGATCCGTTTGTTGTGGCTAACACCTTCGGCTGTGCTTTCGCTCAGGTGTCTAGCTCATGGAATTATGCTCCTGAGTTTATCTCAATTAAGACTCAGGTAGAATCTCAAGGTTTCGTGTTTAGTTCCAGAAACCTTGAAGACTATAACCGCCTCTTCATCTTGGCAGAGCTAGAACACGCTCTTTCGTCATCGCGACTGACAGCACCAGGACCGGACGGAATCCACGTTCAAATGTTACAACATCTCTCACCTGAAGGTAAGGCATTCCTGCTCGAGGTCTATAACCGTGTTTGGGTTGATGCCACGTTTCCTGAAAAGTGGCGAGAAGCTACCATTATACCTATCTTGAAAGCTGGCAAGGACCGTCACCTCCCTTCTAGCTACCGCCCTATTTCCCTCACCAGTTGCGTATGCAAGGTGATGGAACGCATGATAAATGGGCGGTTGGTATGGTGGCTGGAAACGCACAACCTACTGAATAACATCCAATGCGGTTTCCGACGACGCCGTTCAACAGTGGATCATCTTGTGTCCATGTCGACACAGATTATGAACGGATTTCTTAAGAACTGTCAAACAGTCGGAATATTTTTTGACCTCGAAAAGGCTTATGATACGTGTTGGCGGGCAGGGTTGCTACGTACTCTGCACACCTGGAATATACGTGGACGCCTACCACTCTTCCTTCAGGAATTCCTGAAAGACGGCGTATTCCGAGTAAGGGTTGGCTCGGTATTTTCGAACCTTTTTGTTCAAGAGAACGGTGTACCACAGGGATCGGTACTAAGTGTTACGTTGTTTGCTATTGCGATTAATTCTATCTCGAAATGTGTACCTCCAGGTGTCTCGTCATGCCTATTTGTAGACGACTTTGCCGTCTACTGTACATCTCAGCGCACTCCGTTTTTAGAGCGCCGTCTTCAGACCACCTTGGACAACCTTAAGAGTTGGAGTTTAAAAAACGGCTTCCGATTTTCCGCTGAGAAAACCATCTGTGTAAACTTCTGGCGTCAGCAGAGTCGACTACCTCCAAGGCTCCGGCTAGGCGCTGATCTACTACCTTTTGCAGATGAGACGAGGTTCCTTGGATTGATATTTGATAGAAAACTTAGTTGGTCGTCGCATATAGCATAACTGAAAGCACGATGTGACCGATCTTTGAATATCTTGCGGGTACTAAGTGGAAAATCGTGGGGAGCGGATCGTGCAGTGTTATTGCGACTTTATCGGGCACTCATCCGTTCCAAATTAGACTATGGTAGTATCGTTTATGGCTCAGCACGACCATCTGTGCTGAAGAGATTAGACACAGTCCATAACTGTGGCATACGTATAGCTGTTGGTGCATTTCCAACGAGCCGAGTTATAAGCCTGTATGCTGAGTCTGCAGAACCTCCTCTGCAGTACAGGCGCAACATGTTACTAGCCAATTATGGCTGTGGACTTAATTGCATGCCCACACATCCATCGTTTACGCCGTTCTTTAATACCTTCATGGACGTGCGTTATAGGAACACTACTATTAAACCAAAGCCACCTGGTTTTCGTTTCCGGGAGCTCCTTAGACATCTTGATACTGACATGCCCAAGATGTATCCTAGGGGGGAGAGGACATACCCTCCTTGGTTGTGCAGAGCGTCCCCGGTTGATCTGGGCATGACTAAATATGATAAATCTACCATGTCTATGTCTAGTATCCGCACATGTTTTTTAGAATTTTTATCGCGATATGAGGACCATTTTGTAATTTATACTGATGGCTCCAAGAACTCAAATGGCGTTGGTTGTGCTTACGTGTGTGGAACCGAACCCTATACATTCGGATTCCACACTAGCACTTCCATTTTTACTGCAGAGCTTTATGCAATATACCGGGCCATTTTACACGTACGCCGACGAAAGTTGGGGGACTGCTTAATCCTGAGTGATTCCCTCAGTGCACTTCAAAGCCTACGGCAGCTGTACAACTACCACCCTATTGTGCAGCGTATACAGGATGCCCTCCACGTTTTACACGCTTCTGGCGTTAACGTGGTGTGTGCATGGATCCCTGGTCACGTAGGCTTGCGGGGGAATGAAATGGCGGATTCAGCAGCCAAGACGGCTTACATGAAGCCCAGGGTTCGAATACCATCTGTGACATCGGAAGACTAGGGCCGAATTGCGGAGAGCTGTGCAAACCTGCTGGCAGGAAGAGTGGTCTGCTCTCCGCAATAATAAACTTAGATCTGTCAAAGAACTTCCGATTCCCTGGGTTACCTCCTGTCGGTCATCTCGTCGCGAGGAGGTGAGTTTGGCTCGGTTACGAATTGGGCACTGCATTTTTACTCATAGTTTTCTTTTTAAAAAGGAGCCTTCTCCACTATGTCCGTTTTGTAATGAAGCGTTGTCTGTACGACACGTGCTGCTAGAGTGTTTTCACCTAGCAGACCTTAGGACGTCTCTGCAGCTGCCGGTCAGCTTTGCAGAAATGCTAGCGGACGATAACGCAGTAGTGAAGAAGGTTTTTAGGTTCTTTTCAAGATTAGATTTTAGGATTTAGCAAATAGAATTTATGGTTTTTGGATGACATTTTTTTTCCCAACGTGTATGTATTTTTTGTCTTTTTTAACACATTTATAGTGTTTTAG
The DNA here is from genome assembly GCA_030765055.1 of Mantis religiosa. Classification (NCBI taxonomy): domain Eukaryota; kingdom Metazoa; phylum Arthropoda; class Insecta; order Mantodea; family Mantidae; genus Mantis; species Mantis religiosa. Next base: position 52,186,207 of record CM060948.1, on the reverse strand, counting down.
AATAATTTATATCTGGCTTTTGCCATGACTAGTTTCCTTTAAAAAGGGCGCTGATGACCTCTGTAGTTGAGCGCCATTATACTCATCATCAATCAATCAATCTGGAGGTATGCATTGAAAATCAGCGTCAAAAGGATGACGGTCCTTTTGGGAAGGTGCTGGATCATAAGTGCAGCAACGCCATCATGTCCATGGGACTTGTTGGGTTTCAGTTTTCTGATTGCAGCAGCCACTACTTTTGGGTTGACAATTGGGAGTTGGATCTCCTAATGGCGCTTCTGTGGCCGCTCATAGAGGTATTCCACTGCATCCTCTACGAGGTCAGTGAAGTGTTCGTCCTGGGGGTCCTCCCTCGGCTGGAATTGGCTTTCTAAATGGTCCGTGAACGCAGTAGCTTTCTCTTGGGGCTGGAATGCGAGCCTCCCCCGAGTACCGTGCAGTGGATGCTGGTATTGGGTTTGTCCCTTCTGAGGGACTTTATTATCCGCCAGGGTTTCTTTTATGGAGGTTGGTGGTCTGTATGGTGATCTCCGTGGCCACCTTACGATGGGTGCGGAGCAGCCGCCTTGCCAGTGATTTGAACCGCTGGTAAACTGCCCCTGTCCTGGGATGGCGGAAGTATTACCATAGCGTCCGAACAGCTGCCTTGGCGTTAGCAACTGCCGGATCTTGTTTGGGTTGGTGCATGGGTTTGATGTGTTGGTCGGGATGCGTTGAGTGAGTACGCTTACCGCTTGCCGGATGTGCTGGGAAAAACTCAACCCCGCCGCCTCCAATGTCTCGACGTCGTCGAAGCGCAGGCGCGGGTCGACGGTTTGGTTGAGTTGAAGAATGGCAGCATCCCAGTCTACCTCAAGTTACCAGTCTGGGTTGAACATTGCTGGCATGGTTTATGGGAGTCGACCAGGTTTGGGTCATGGTAGGAGTCCATTTCGTTCGCCACCGAGAGGTGTAGGTGAAATGGAATGTTCTTGCTGATCATGATGTTAGTGACAATCTCGCCTGCCGCGGGCCGGATGGAATGTTGGCCCTCTCAGCGCGTGCGCGACGAGATTTGGTTCTCCGCTTATGAGGCCGTAGAGCCCGTGTCCCCTATGGTTGCTGGTATGGCTGTTCCAGAGCCCGTGTTTCGCGTTGAGGTCTCCTGCAATGCATACCACTGTGTGAAGTTTTAGGAGGGTGATATAATCGGCTTCATAGAAGCGATGGTCAGGTGGGTCATAAGCCGCAATCAGCAGGGTGTCCTGTCCACCGACTGACAGTCGAATGGCGAGGCCGCCACGTGCCGTAGGGTAGGAAGAGGAACGGGGGTGTGCGTGATGATGTTTTTCACGAGAATGGCTTTATCGCCGTCCTGTTGGCCGATTAGATCGGAGCGATGGGTGACCTAACTTGTCAGCGAGAAGTCAATACCAGCATTGAGGTGCGTCTCACAGACCATAAGGATGTCAATCCCGTAGGACTGTACAAACTCTTAACACTCCGGGACGCTGATCCCTTACACGGTTTGCGTTCCAGAACGCAGCTCGTAGTGGCCTCCTGACAAGTCTGTTAGCCATTACTGAACGATGCTTGGGAACAGTTCCTCGAGTGTTTTGGAGAAATATGGTATGCTTTTCAAGGGACATTAGCCTCGGGTCAGCCAGCTTGTTTTGCAGTTCATAAGGGTGGGAAGAGTCCTTTGAAGAACGTCACCGAACCACAAGGATAGTTCTCGGAACTCATCGTTATCCCTCGCAGAGATGGTCCCTTCGAAGAATGAAAGTGCTGGTGCAGGTGCTCTTGCTGGTGCCGGCGCAGGCTCTACAGCCTGACTGGCGCACTCAGCCTAGGCCTTCCCCCCTGATGGGTGGGGCTGCGGCCTGTGGGACAGGCTGCTCTGTTCTTTGAGCGTTTGAGCCCTTTCTAGGACGCTGAGATCGTGCTGCCTCTCGGAGAGGCTGAAGTGTTTTAAGCTGCTGTGTCGCTTCCTCTGCACCTTGCAGAGTGCGTTCAGCCCTGCCGAGTGCGGCAGCGAAGGAAACACCAAAACAGACGGTCGCCGTTCCCGTGCTACCTCCGCGACGCCTCTGTGATTTTTTGACGCACTACGAAGCCCATGTAGCTGCTGACGTCTCGGTGGCAGTTTGCACAAGTTTGTCTCCTCCGGCGCTCTGTCACAATCCCGCAGAAGATGGGTCCAGCACACCGCAGGCTTGCGAGTTTGCGCTCGCAGGCCATGCTGGAGTAATGAAAGCCCATACACCTGTGGCATAGGACTGGTCCACTCTGACCGTGAGCACCTGCTTTGCATCCTGGAAGTCCTAGGGATTCTGGGTGCTTATGTGTACCTTTCAAAGCTTTCTCTTAGCCTTGAATGTACCTTTAAGCTTGGCAGCCATCTGTCGCCTGACGACCACATATTTTTTAAAAATGTCTGCTATGATTGGCGGACCTTGGATAAGGATTGGGGTCACTGTATTGGCTGACCCTTGTTGTTATATCTTGAGATAGTCTGGCGTCTCCCTTGGTCGGCGGTGAAGCCGTCCTTGTTGGCTTCGTCCTGACTCAGGCAGAGGGGCATATGAGTGGGTGATTACAGGAGCTGGTGTCTCTGTAACCGAGATAAGGTCTTGTTGAGGTGCCGTGGAATTCCTCTTCAAGCCCATACCTTTCTTGGTGGCAGGTGCCTCTTCAGGAGCAGGTTGTGTACTGCTGGACGGCTGTCGCCCATCGTCCGCAGTCAGTTTTGTCTTCGTGATCACCCTCCACTGTCCGCGAGAGGACTGGACCTCCCTTTGGGTGGCGCCAGAGGGAGTCATGCAGACCTAGGCCGTTGCCTCTATTAAAATTTGTTGGTTGTGATTTAATCCCTATAGTTTCTTTTATAAGTCTATCGTAATATCGTCACTACGGTGTAACACCGTGGCTTCGTCAAATAAGATTCTGTTTACGTTATCTAAGCTGTGCTGGGCCCCAGCTGACTTCTCCGGTTGGAGTAGTCTAAGGTTGCGCTTATGTTCCGTACATCTCTCCTCTATGATGCGACTTGTCATATATAGATCTTTTTTTTTTTTTTTTCTTTTTGTAATTTACGTCCTCCAACGTTAAGTCATATCGGACGGTGATAGATCTTCACACATTGGTATGGCATTTTATATCCATCTGGAGCTTTTAATCCTAGGTTGTCCTTAACTTGTCTCATATATTTTGCTCAGCTTCCTAGGATTGTGGTTTGGATACTGAATCTGCTTAAAATCCGTGCGATTTTGTTTGACACTGTGCTGTAAAATCGAATAAAGGCCTTTCCCTTGAATTTCTGTCTCTCTTCTGTGTTTGGATTTCTTGTGTCTTGGTTCTTGTTCAAAACCTTCCGGTGTGCATGGTATATAGTAATAATATGTTACGAGCACTGTTCAATAAAGATTGATCATAATTTTTACGGTTATAAGTTTTCGCATTAAAATTCAATCGTATTATATTCTGTTAGCTTAATGTGAAACAAATACGCCGTAGTAGTTTCATTGCTGGTACACCTGGTTCCCGCCTGTCAGAACCAGTCAAGTTCACACATGTTCAGTATTGCCTACCGCTGTAATGGAGGTAATATGCGGGAAATAATACGCGGCTTTGAAATTCTGCTTTCGTCCAAACAAATCTTCAGTTGAGGCCTATACAATGTTACAGGAGGCCCACCTATAGAGAGTCTGTTCTTCCCTACAGCACAGGTCGAAGGTGGTTTAAAATGTTTAAAGAGGGGAGACAATCGATTTCAAAGGAAGGTGGACCCGGTACTCCAGTTAACGCTCATACGGAAGAAAGCATCAACACTGCTGCTGCCATTGTGAGAGAGGATCAACAAAAACTTTAAGATCACTTACTGAAATACTGAACATTTCATTAGGTGCCACCCACACGTTGATGACAGAAACATTACACATGAGACCTGTTTGTGCGCGGTGGGTTCCAAGACTGTTGATTCCCAAACAGAAGGACATTCGTATGCAGGTCTGCATGCAGTTAAAGTTGATGATAGATGAAGATCTGGAGTTTCTTTCAAACGTAATCACTGCTGATGAAACTTGGCTACATCATTTTGATCCTGAGAGCAAACAGCAAAGCGCAGTGTGGAAATCTCCTTCAGCACCAACCCCCCAAAAAGCAAAAGTGGTTGCCTCTGCCTTGAAAGTTAAGGTCATCTCATTCTTTGATATTCATGGAATGGTTTATCAGCATGTTTTACCTGCACACACATTAGTAACTGAACAATACTACAGGGATGTCCAACAAAATATTGCAAGTCCATATCAGGCGTAAAAGACCACATTTCCGTGAAGCAGGCTGGATGCTGCACCACCTTAATACGCGGCCGCATATTGTCAAATTTCTTGGTGAATATCTTGAAAAAATCAACGTGAAGTGCATTCCTCGCCCTCACTATAGTCCGGATTCAGCCCCATGTGACTTTTTTACTCACTAACTTGAAGAAACGCCTTCGTTGGAGGCATTATCCATCATCAGAAGAAGTGATGAAGGCTGCGGAGGCAATTTTGAAGGATCTCCCAAAAAATTGTTTCCAGCATGTCTGAAGACTGGCAGAAACGCTGGGACAAGTGCATCGCATTCAGGGGAGACTATTTTGAGAAGGATCATCAAAATTATTAGGATGAGTAAAGGTACGTTGTCAAAAAGTTGTGATCATTTCTTATTTAACAGCCCTCGTATTATGGTAATATGGTATTACTACCGGAATGAAAAGTGATGAAATGTAATTCAAAACCCACTATACAGGTAACGATAAACACTTTTACTCGATATAGCTGCTTTTGGGCTGAGCATTGAAAGTGGAACATTGACCTAATTAGCTAAAACTTTGGGAACTGTTGATGGAAACATTTCCGAGTTGATAAAGCCTAGGTTTTCAAGGCCGGGGTCAATAGAACTAGAAGATATATCCGGGCTGTTATGCCGTTGTCTAACTCGAGCAGATTATGGCATAACAACCCAGAAATAACTTCTATTATGTGTTTCAAATGGGAAGAGTTCTGGTCTGTAGCAAATCAGATGCGTTAGCGCATTCAGCGTTGCCATCTCGCTACCCCCACTCTTGATATATTTCCCTGTCTCTCGCTTACACTTGCGAGTCTCTTTGGCGCTATGTGGAAGGGAATGCAAACTGAATTTTCCAATGTTTTATAATATTGCAGTTGTTTAAATCGCAATTGCAACATGGATATTCGTATATTATGCACATGTTTTCAATATATAGTTTAAAAAAATAATAGTAGTTCATGAATTACCTATTTTTCTAATCCAACGAAACTGTCAGCGACGTGTCCATATGGCTGTGAATGCCACTCACGTCAAGAGATATTTCGTCATTGTCATTCTTTTCATCGTCCGAGTGTTGCAAATTTATGATGATAAGCTCCAAAATCTCGTCATGTGCTATTTCTTTCAAAGAGTCTTCTTGTAGTTTACCTGCACGCCTCACGCAATTTTTCCAGTCTTGTGTTTCTTGTCAATTTCTTCGTGAGTGAGTCGTTTAACGCCAGTCAGTTTCAAAGTTTTATCCCTGTTTGTAACATAATTTGAGGCCACATTACCTCAATTGGATTGTTCTGGTGGTGGTAAGGTGGAAGGTGGATCGTGTCTCATTTGAATTGTGAGCTGATCTATCTGATAGACTTCTATGTTTTTTAAATGGAAGAAAAACTGAATAATGCTGCTTTTAACTCTTTATAGTAAATAAGAGATTACGATCCAATCATAAACAAACGTATAATGTGACAAGTCACGTTCTGCCGATGTGACATTGTACAAGCCAGCAGGAAGTTTACTGTATCTTCTCGTTCGAATTTAACAAAGCTTGGCTATTTCAAACTAATTCTTTCATCACGTCATGTAAAACGTGTACATTTCAGTTCTGAGTAATTACAAATACATGTACAAGCATATATGCCAACCAATAATGATCTTCATTACAGTGCTTACGTCGCGATGCATTGTTACAATATAATATAATAGTACTTTGTAGTGTATTAGGAAAACTATATAGGCTAAAAATATGGGGGTTTTATGTTCATGTTAGATACAGTACTATCTACCTTCCTTATGCATCAGTTTTTGCAAAATTTTAATTTTTGTCTTAGCGCGAATAGCATTTATTACAGATTGATTAGGTTGGTGCTTGTCACACACCACTTAGGGGGAATGCAATACAGCAACATCGCAGGACTCCGATTGGTAACTCATCTAAAGCTTGCCTCAACCTTAAAGGACAGCATGGAAGTAGATGGGACATATCTCTCTCTGTCTAACACACGAGAATTCTCATTAACTTCGCCCTTTTTTATCATCGCGTTGTTGCCGCTTACTAATAATATGGTATAAATAATTATTTGCAATGATTTGTAGCTTTGAACACACTTTGAATATTTTCTCTATCAAATTATTTCATTTTTACAGTCGTTTCATATTTCTATGGGCGTAAATTCTCCGAAAATGATTGTTTTTTCAGTAAAAGTCCCATATTTGCTGTTTGTATGTTCATCATGCGGTAATTATAAAGCTTATCACTATAATACTACGACAGGCTTTTATTAGGTAGAGAAGACAACAGTGCTGCTACCTACGAAGGTTGAATTCTCCATCTTAAATCAGACGAGTGTTATAATGTTTTACATTAAGCAGTTTCGGAAAATGTATATATATATAATATGCATATATGCACTAGAAATGTAGGCATCAAGAAACCCTTTTGTTCATAGGTTTACATCAGTGAACAAAGCGAGAGAAATGTAAAGGAGGGTTGGAGACAATTTTTAAAAGCAGCAGCAATCCTCTAACTTCTTGCATTCGTCGTGTGTATCAAAGAAACAAAAGAAATCATCTATTCAAGGAAATGGCGACACGCGCGAGGCAAGACAGACACCATCCGTCTATCGTAAGCAGAGACCAGGCAGTGTGATGCAGTAAACATGAACAGGGTTTACAAGAAGAGTTCCTATGAGTATTGTCACCCAATTATCGGAAGGCACGACCAACTGACGGCTGAGCGAGGGCCGGGAAGCATTCGGGCACACCTATCCATTTATCTTGTCGGGCTAACTGAAGGGATCGCAGGCCACTGTGCCGTCTCTGTCACTTCCACCTGAGTTCTGGAGGGAGCGAACGGACCGAAGTACTGTGTACGTGCATTGGAGGAGTGTACGTAACTGCGATTGCGGAGTGGAACTGTGAAGGACGAACTGGTGAATTGTAATTGTGTGCGCTACGTAATTCTGTGTAATCTGCAAGTGTTCCAACTGTAATTCTGTGGAAATAAAGAACATTTTGAGTTTGTGCAATTAGACTTTTAATTTCGCGAACCCACAAAGTCACAACTGGTGTCAGAAGTGGGATGACATCACCGAATATAACGGCCATGGAATCGGCATTGGAAAAGATTTTGGAGAAGATGATGGAAATGAAGGCCGAACTGACCTCGGAAATGAAAACGGCAAATGACATCACCGAGAAAGTGGAAAAGAAGTTGGAGACGGCAAATAACAACTTGGCCGCTAAGATGAAATAGTTAACAACGAAGACGGAAACGGCAAATAACAACCTGGCCGCAAATCTGGAAGGGATGAAGACGGCTAACGATAACCTCACGGAGAAGATGGAAGAAATGAAGGTTGCGAACGAGGCCCTCGCCGACAAATTTGAGGTACAGTTTTCCGGCGTGAAGGAGGACATCACGGGGCTCGGCAAGCGCATCGCCCAAGTGAACGAGCGCGTCGAAGACCTGGCAAACCGCGTTAATGAGCTAGAAGGAAAGGCCGACAGCAGCGTCAAGTCCCTGAACGCCATGGTGGAGCACGTCGCCGGCAGCAGGTTGAAGGGTTTGAAGGCCGACGCGCCGGGACGCGACACAACATCGGCGCGCATCAAACCTCCGAAATATGACAGCGCGTCAACCTTCGAAGTCTTCCGCCGCCAATTCGACGCAGTGGCCAGGCACAACAAATGGTCACCAGAGGAGGAGGCCACACAGTTAATAACCAGCTTCCAGGGACGGACCGCGGAAGTCCTGAACGCGGTACAGACAACGACGGCGGCCAAGGACATCTGGGAGGCCCTGGAGAATCGTTTTGGAAACCACCGCAGCAAGCTAAAGGCAAGGTCACAGCAGCCAGGGGAGACGCTACAGGAGTTCGCCCTTGCAGTTGAACAACTGGCTAGCAAGGCCCTAGTCGACCTCCCACCAGAGTTCGTATCCCGGGAAGCTGCCTAAACATTCGTTGACGAGGTACGAGACACGGAGATTCGTCAGTGCCTAATGCTCGGCGATTATAAAACCATCCACGAGGCGCTAACGGCAGCATAAAGGATGGAGGTGGCCAAGGTAACAGCTATCCCGACGACGAGAACGAGGAGTGTTCCCTGCACCGGAGACAGAAGACCAGACGAGGAACGCCGGCGAAGACCTAATGGACTGTTTTGGGGGTGTGGAGAGCCCGGACACCTGGAGAAAGACTGCCCACACCAGGAAGAGCAGCCGGCAAACGAGTAAGGGCCGTCGTGGAGAGGGGCACTTCTGCGCCATCACCACCATCCCCTCGAGTGACACAGCGCGCCTTCAGCCGGTGTATGGATGACAGCCTCATCGCGGACGGTTGGGTGAGAGGGAAGCCGTGCCGCGTGCTGGTGGACACCGGGGCAGCCGTGACCATCATCAGAGCTGACGTGGCGAAGGATTTGCCGACAAGGAAGCCGAACCGACCAAACCAGCTGGTCACGGCATCGGGCGACACCTTGCCTATGGAGGAGGCTCTGTTGAAGTTGACCTAGGGACGGAGTGTCGCACGTCTTTGGTGGTTCGTTGCAAAGGTGGCTGAGGAGGTAATTCTGGGACTGGATGCCCTCAGGAGCCACGAGGCGACGGTCGACGTCGGCAGGAAGGCCCTGCGGTTTTAACGGAGAAGAGGTTATACTCCGTCAACCCGAAGAGCACCTTGGAATCAGCAGGGTCATCTTGAACGAAGACGTGGTTGTCCCCGCGAGGAGCGAGGTGTTGGTGACGGCGCGACTGGAAGGCCAGAGAACCAGGAACATAATGCTGGACCAGAAGACGCCTGTACACGGACTGTGTGTAGCCAGGGCATTGCTGCCGTGCCGAGAGGAGGTGCCCGTGAGACTGCTAAATCCAACGGACGCCGATCATGACGTCCAGGTCGCGACGGAGTTGGGAACGTGCGAGCCCGTGGTGAGCGTAATAGCTAACGACGAGACACAGGAGCAGGCGCCGAAGCAACATCTGGGGCCCCGGCTAGAAGGCTTAGTGGAGAGGGCGGCCGACCACCTGACCGCAGAACAGCTGGAGAAGGTTCGACAATTGCTAAGACGGTATCAGCGCGTCTTCAGCCAAGGCGACAGTGACTACGGCCGCACGGATAGAGTGCTTCGCCGCATTGATAGCGCAGACGCCCGGCCTATTCGGCAGCCACCTAGACGTGTTCCACTGGCAAAGCAAGGGGCGGTACGAGACATGCTGGAGGACATGAGATCCAGGGGAGTGGTTGAAAAGTCTGACAGCCCTTGGTGTTCCCCTGTAGTCTTGGTGACAAAGAGTAACGGCGAGCTACGCTTCTGCGTAGACTACAGGAACTTGAACGCTGTCACCCGGAAGGACAGTTTCCCCTTACCCCGGATTGACGACACCCTGGACACGCTAGCTGGTGCAGTGGTTCTCGGCCCTGGACCTGAAGTTGGGCTACTGGCAGGTAGCTCTAGATCCGAGAGACAATTGAGTCCAGAGGTTCTACTCCCATTAGCCTTGAACCCGTAGGAACAAGACCCGGGCCTCTTTCAACCAGGGAGTTATCCAAGCAATTCCAAAGGGCGCTCGGCATCCTCCATGGGGCTTTCCGTAGGGCAAGACCTGGGTGCCTAACAAGCTCCCCCCATCTGGTCCTATGGACACAAGACGGGATGAAAGTGGATAGGCCACTTACGCGCGCCAACACCAAAGGTGAAGACTACCGATATGACCTCGGTGGGGCTGCCTGGTGATCTAGCACACCTATTAGCTTTGCAGGCTAGTACCCGGGAAAATTAATGGCTTCCCTCAACCCCGTCCGAAGACGTACCCGACTCCCACGGGTATCGGGAACACACTGCCCCCTCGAAGCCATCCCAATCCGAACAACTCCCGAAAGGGGGGTTCAGATGTTCGGCCCGAGGTTCCTCTAGTAACGTCAGAGGTACCACGAGTGCTAAGGGTCCATCCGAGAGACAAGGTGAAGACCGCATTCTCGACATGCCAAGGGCTCTGAAAGTTCACAGTTATGCCCTTTGGCCTCTGCAACGCACCACACGCCTGCCTGCTATACCTGGACGACATCATCATCGTCGCTAAGACTTCTGAAGACCATCTAAAGAATCTGAGTCAAGTACCACAGAGACTTCAGGCGAAGAAGTGCCAGCTCTTCCACAAGGAAGTCAACTACTTGGGCCACATAGTCTCGGCAACCGGAGTAGCCACAGACCCGGAGAAGACGCAGGCTGTGAGAGATTGGCCTCGCTCAAAGGATAGGAAAGAGTTGCGCAGTTTCCTGGGGCTGTGCAGTTATAACGGACCCTTCATAAAGGGGTTCTCTAGCATCGCCACACCCCTCACCCGCCTGACAGAGGAACACCGGCCTTATGTTTGGACGGAGGACGCCGAAGACGCTTTCCAGCACCTGAAGAAGACCCTGTGCAGTGCCCCAATTTTGGGTTTCCCACAACTGGCTGGCGCCTTCATTGTGGACACCGACGCCAGCGACCATTGCATTGGAGATGTCGTATCGCAGATCCAGGATGACCATGAATGGGTGATAGCCTACTACAGCAAGACGCCATCCAAGGCAGAGAACAACTACTGCGTCACACGACGAGAGTTACTGGCGGTAGTAAACGCCTTGGAGGACTTCCACAAGTACCTGTACGTTCAGCCAATCCACCTGAGGACTGACCGTTCCGCCCTAACCTGGCTATTGAGCTTTAGGAACCTGAAAGGCCAACCAGCACGTTGGGTCCAGAGGCTGCAGGAGTACGACTTCACCTTGGAACATCGTACAGGGAAGAGCCACCGTCACGCTGACGCCATGTCCCGAAGACCCTGTCCAGAAGAGTGCGGCCAGTATACAAGAGTGGAAGAGAAGGAGCGTGCCGTAGCAGTCCGAGTAGTCACGGCAGTGCCTGCGGACGGCTGGGATAGCGCAGGCCTGAGGAGGGAGCAGCTGGTTGACGGAGACTTGGGGCCACACTTGAGGGAAGTGGAGGCAGGGACGAGATCAACCTGGGAGGACATCGCACCGAGGAGCACCACCTACAAGTCGTACTGGGCCCAATGGGACTCGTGGAAGACCAGAGAGGGCCTGCTGTTCCTGGTATGGGAATCACCCGATGGGAAGTCGCAGAGAGAACAGTTGGTACTTCCCCGGAGTAAGGTCCCGGAAGTCTTGGAGGAAGTGCACGCTGGTACTTCAGGAGGACACCTGGGAGCGAACCGAACGATTGACAAACTACGGCTGTGCTACTACTGGCTGAGACTCCGAGCAGATGCTTAGAGGTGGTGCCTTCAGTATCACGTGTGCGCGGCGAGTCGCGGCCCCCAGACTAGGAGCCGGGGTCGCATGCAGCAGTAAAACGTCGGAGCGCCATTCGAACGGATCGCCGTTGACATTGCTGGACCGTTTTCAGTTTCCGACCGAGGCAACTAGTACCTAATGGTGGTCGTGGACTACTTCACCAAGTGGCCGGAGGTGTATGCCATCCCAAACCAAGAGGCAAAGACAATCACAGACTGCCTCGTGGAGCAAGTGTTCTGTCAATTTGGGGTGCCGTTAGAGCTACACAGTGACCAGGGTACCAATTTTGAGTCCAACCTAATGAAGGAGGCCCTACAAAGGCTTGGGGTAAACAAGACCCGCACGACGCCTCTACATCCCCAGTCGGATGGCATGGTCGAAAGATACATCAAGACCTTAGAGGAACAGCTTAAGAAGGTCGTGGCCAGCCATCAGCGAGACTGGGACGTCAAGGTGCCACTGTTCTTGCTGGCCTACAGCTCGTCTACACACGACACAACTGGGATGAAGCCAGCCAGCTTAATTTTTGGCCGAACGTTACGCCTCCCTTGTGACCTGGCTTTTGGAAGCCCTCCGGAGGCGAAGCAGCCAGTGACTGAGTATGTGGAGAACCTGGTGGACTACCTCCACGACATGCACGAGATGGCTCGCCAGAACATCCAGAAGGCGAACGACCGCACGAAGACCCTATATGACAGGCAAGCCAACAGCCGAGGGTTCCAGCAAGGTGACCTGGTCTGGTTGTACCGTCCTACCCGGACTAAGGGATGCTGCCCGAAGCTTCAGCAGCCATGGCAAGGCCAGTACCGGGTGGTGAAGAGGATTAACGACTTGGTCTACCGCATCCAGAAGGTTCCCCGAGGAAAGATGGTGGTACACCTGGATCGCCTGGCCCGCTACGATGGTGCTGTTCGGGACGACCAGCTTTGAGGAGGGAGCAGTGTCACCGAATTATCGGAAGGCATGACCAACTAACGGCTGAGCGAGGGCCGGGAAGCACTCGGCCACGCCTACCCACTTATCTTGTTGGGCTAACTGAAGGGATCATAGGCCAATGTGCTGTCTCTCTTCCCTCCCCCTGAGTTCTGGAATATCCAGGATATTTCATCTAACCCGGAACATTCTAGATTGGCCAGTTGTTCCTATATAAGCGACGCGTCGGGCTGGACGACAGTTTAGTTCTTGGCGAGCAGCCGCGAGGAGCGCCCAGTGAGCGAACGGACTGGAAGACTGTGTACGTGCATTGGAGGAGTGTACGTAATTGCGAGTGCAGAATGGAACTGTGACGGACGAACTGGTGAATTGTAATTGTGTGCGCTACGTAATTCTGTGTAATGGGCAAGTGTTCCAACTGTAATTCGGTGGAAATAAAGAACATTTTGAGTTTATGCAATTGGACTTCTAATTTCGCGAACCCACAAAGTCACAGTATGCTTATCGCGTGTGAAAGATTGTGAAGTGTTACGTGAAGCTATTTAACAGTTTTGTAATTGCCTATAGTTATGGAAGGGGTAGCTAAGAAGAAACGAAGTATTGGTAAACTAAGAAGTAAGGACCGCGCGTTAGTACTGAATGTCTTGTGTTATTTTTAAACTAAAAATTAGTATCAGTAAGGCAAGAAAAGAAACAGATAAGGCTACCGGGTGTTCACAATGACGCGAGGCGCTTATTATGTGGCGAGGGAGAGAGAGAAGCGGAGAGTGAAAGAGACAGTTAGCATTAAGCCACGCCCACACACCGCCCAGCGCGTGTGCACAGCGCTAATCACTTGTGGGGGATAGACGGGGTGGGGTGAGAAGAAACTAGTAAAATTGTTGGACTAATCTTTTCCCTTCGTCTGCCGCATGGAAAGGGCGTGAAGCTTCGGAAAGTTTTGCCAACGTTCGTGATACAGCGAATGATGGTATAAAAGGATAGACCGGACTCAGACTTCAGACGCTACAAAACAGAATTCAAAGAATAATCGCGAAGCTCCCCCTGGTTGCTCCGGCGTTTCAGCTACACGAAGAATTAAAAATACACACCATCGAACAATTTATGAAATTTCTAAGCTTCAGCCTTTACGACAAAAAGGGTAAAACCGCAAACCCACTCATACGAGATCTTGACACATACAACACGCAGCATGACACACATAGAACACCACTGTCACTTTTTGACAGAACACTTGCCCTCGGGGAACCAGAGATTGATATAGAAGACTTCCTAAACACCTTAGTACCACCTTAAAATCCAGCCATGGCTAGGGGTCTCTATCAACCTGACATGTGACCCTTGAAGTCCCTGCTATCTAGCGGGGCGGTCCTGGGATAGGGCCCCTCCAAACATTTAACTTATATAAGCTAATGTTATTCGGCAAATTACTAAATATGACTTAGGGCTCGCACGTACGGCCCTGAACAAAATAATCCAAGCACTAATGACTTCGTCCGCTCTTTTAGGACTGCGATAGCACACAGTCTTTCTTAGGACCAAGTCTCCGGCTGGAGACAGCGAATTTCCAGACACTACCACACCTGAAATTCCAAGGGCACGAGCAGGGCCTCGGTCATGCTTATGTCCTGGCGCCTTCTCTCCTGATCCCGGCAACCGCCTGACCATTATATCCTCACCCTGAATCCGCAGGTGCAATTGCGGTACTGCTGCACATCCTCTCCCGAATACTCACCGGTGGAGGTTTTTAGTGGGTAGGGCTGGTGCTTCGAACCCCCCAGAGGAGTCCCACACGCCAATCCCAGGGTTAGTGCGTAAATGCATTTTTCCTCCACTCGAAAAGAAAGACAGTTTCAGTTTTTGGCTCGAGCTGAGCGAGTGAGTTGCAGTGTGGACCTGCGGCCGACGGACTGCGTACGTGTGTGTTACGTCATTTGCTATTAGCAGAGCTGTAGAAGTATATTTCTAAGGAAATAAAGAACGTTTTGAATTTATGCAACTTGGACTTTTAATTCTATGAATCCACAAAGTTGCAATAAACATTAGTATATAGTATAAAAGAAGGAACGAAAGACACCCTAAGAACTCCATGAGAAGGGTGCGGAAACAAAAGAACGCTAGGTCAACGCAATATGATGGAATAGTTCAAAGCGGAGTGCGGCGCATTGCTAATTCTTTGCTGCTTCAAAACATTCCACCCACTCTGAATCTAGTTTTGTTAAAGCTAAGAAGTAATGACGATACCCTACTTAATTTCTAAAGGGCCACTTTGAATCGGTTCCTACACGATTTGGGGATCGAATATCAAAGAAGTGTATAACAATAGAAAGAGAAGATATGATCAGATTTGTCGCCGTCTAATGGACAACGAAATGGAAGTAAGTGAACCCTTATCAGATGACAGTTAAGAAACATAAAAGTAACCGACATATTTAAAGCTTTTATCATTGCAGGTATATATATTAAAACGGCAGACCGATCGCTGCCGTGGCCGAAGTTGCGATTGTACATATAGTACAGGAGGCAATAGGGCACTCAGTAAGACCTGTACTGTCTTCTAAATGTGAGACGCGCTTTAGTAGGGCTCGGGGTCAAACATCATCCCATTTGAAACACATAATAGTTATATGTCCTGAATTTTCAGGGAAGGTAAAGTTGTATAACGCAGTTACTACAATGTATTAAATACCTTTTCCGCTCTTTTGTTAATATCTGTGAAGTTAAAATGTTTGAGTTAAGTATTAAGGAATTTCAATGAACTTTGTTAAATTTACAACTTAGTACAGAAGATAGCTCACCTGATGTAGTAGTGAATGTTGCCATTAGCTGTTCATATAATGAAAGTACTTCTGCAGTTTGAATCACTGCAATAAGGGCTTTCTTAAATTACAGCTATTGTGATTTGCTTTCACTATGTTCATACAAAATGAAATGTGTAGTGTTTAACGCCCGCTTTTACTGCATACGGCACCGCAGGCGATGACAATGATGATACATGAGATGAAGATGGAGCACCGGTAGAATGAGATGGCGGGGGAAACCGGAGATCCCGGAGAAAACCCGCCCCAGCACCGTGTTGTCCACAACAAATCTCACTTTGTGGTTGCCTGGGATCGAACCTGGACCACCTTGGTGAGAGCCAAGCTGTCTAACAACTGAGCCACGGCGCCACCACTGTATTCATACGGTATTGCATTCAGGCAACATAAAAGCCAAAAAAGAAAAATGCGTTGCACACACATGAGTTTTTCTGCTTTTATGCAGTGCCTTATTTTTTCACTTTTTGCCGGCCGGCCGGCGGGAGGTAGCTGCATGTCCATGGTTCTTCTCGCCGTTCCTGGTACCCGCACTTCTCCGCGTCGATTAATGTTTGGCCATTGCTAGTGCAGGTTATTGTTGTGTTCTTTGTGGACAAAATGTGAGTACTTCTGTCATAACATCAAGAAGTCTGTATATTTAAGCATACTGCATATTCATATAGGTATGATTCCTACGTGCAAACAGTCTTATGTAGAAGAGACACAGTTATTTATAGACCAATTCTTGGTATTGCTGCGCCTCACAGAGAGAGAGTTTGTATACTTACAAAGAGATGCAGAGAAACACACACACACACACACACACACACACATACACACACACACACACACACACACATACACACACACACACACACACACACGAAACTCACTATATGCTTATAGAGGAAAAGCTCGATGAGATAGGACCAAAGTTAGAACGTAGCCCAATAGAGTTTCTGTTTAGGTTATCACAGGAAACGTGTGTTTCACAATTCTCGACTTGGAGAGCCACTAAGCTCTTGAAATTAAAACCATATAAGATAATCGTAGTTCAGAAACTACACGTCATTTTGAGAGTAGAACAAATTTCTTCAATTGGATGGCGGGTATAGTTAATAATAGCTCTATGGATCCAAAGTTAATTGTTTTTTCAAAGACGGAGCATGCTTTTCGCTACAAGGTCATGTATCGTCATAAAGCAACAGATATTGGAATACAGAAAAACCGTTATTGTGTACGAAATGCAATTGCATTATCAGAAAATTGGTGTTTGGTGTGCTGTGAATGCGTATCTAGTTATAGGGCATATTTTCTTTGAGGAAAGGTTGACGGGCAGAGGTACAGGGATGCAATATTCAGACCATTCCTGAAATATTTGTGTGACATTGGATGCACTTAGGCATATTTTCAACAAGATTCTGCTACAACTCATACAGCTGATCTATCGTTGCAATTAATTAGGGACACTTTTTAAGATAGGAACATCCATATATGACTATGGCCACCGCGATCCCTAGACCTTGCGGAATGTAACTTTAGTTTGGAGAAATTTAAAAAATGGTGTATCAGAACAACCCGCATACTTTGGAAGAACTGAAAGACAATATCAGAAGAGAAATTACTACAGTCAACAGAAATTTTCTTCGAAGGTGTGAGACATGCGAGGCAGCAAACGATATCATTTCCAGCACCTTCTGTGACAAAAGTATGTTATTATTATTTGGATGATAAACCTAAGCGCTAGAATTAAAATAATGAACGCGACAGCAACGTGCCCACTGCTGCGGCAGCGTGCCTTTTGCTATAACACTAAACGTGCGCCGGCCGACCGGCCGGCCACCAGTGAAAAATAAGGCAGTTTAAATATCGCCAAAAAATTGGCATCTGGCGTTTTCAAATAGCAAACCAAGGAGCGAGTAACGAGTTTTTGATGCTTCCAACCCACCTCACAACCTGGCTCTTGGTTCCAATGCTGTAGTAGATAGGTTCCCGTAGGGGAGGGGATCCGTCCCCTTCAGCTGCCAAAGTGCGGGCGCTGCGGACCCTTAGCACTCGTGGTACCTCTGACGTTACTAGAGGAACCTCGGGCCGAACAGCTGAGCCCCTCCCGAATGGGAGTTGTTCGGAATGGGTTGGTCTCGAGGTGGCAGTGGTTCCCGTTAGCCCACGGGTAAATGGGTACTTCCGGCCAGGCCGCCCGGAAGGGTTAGAGGGTTGCCTTAATAGTCCCGGGTGCTAGCCTGCAGAGCTAGAAGTGGGTGTGCTAGATCACCTGCGGCCCCACCGAGGTTATCGGTAGTCTTCCCTGCAGGGTTGACGCGCGTAAGTGGCGTATCCACTTCCATCCCGTCTTGACGTTGTGCTCAGCGGGGGGGGGGGGGGCTTTTTAGACTCCAGGTATTGCCCTATGGAAAGAGCCCCGGAGTTTTCATCGCTCCCGGGTAGAAGGAGGCCCGTGTCCTTGGTCCTACGGGTCCAGGACTAATGGGAGTAGTATCTCTGCACTTAACTGTAGTAGATAGGTAAACACAATATGTACAGAAAGTTGTTTCACTGACATTGCTACACACCACGCCATATTACTAGCAGTTATAGATCATTGCACTCTTCTAAAGTGTATATGGCCGACATTTCACCATCACTATTACGACGAATAAACAGGCACTCTTATTTCCAGTGCTTAATGAGAGTGAGAGACGTGAGATCCAAGACAATATTTACAACCCTTGCTGATATAGGCTGGTCTACAGTTCCAAAGAATTTTTCACGTGCCAGAATGTTTGGCAATGATTATAAAAACTGGTTGTTCGAACGTTTGTTTCTCTACGTTCTCTATGTTAATAAAATAAATATTAGCAGAATTTATTATTAACATCGGTATTTTTGTGGATCATGGGATATATGAAAATACAGTAGGCGTTTAATGGTAAATCGTTTAAGAGCTAGTCACTGTGTGATGGCTTTGAAATTTCACTCTCGTTGCATGGCCAGTACATAAAGAACAAATAATTGTTTCTATTTGACAAGGGTACAAATATTGAAAAATTCAAACAAATAACAAGCAATATCTCAGAATTGGTACACTCACAGAAGATTGCGGTTGACATAAACTGTATGGTTAAACATCTACATTTGTTTAGTAAGATTTTGTCCATCTGTAACGGTTTCTCACTTATGCAGAAGTGGTTCAGAACGAAGAGCTCTTCTGAGGACATTCCCAGAAAATTCAAGATACATATTTTATTTCGTACGAAAACATCTTAAATATACAGTATTTTAATTAAAATTGTTATAGCCAATTCTTAGAAAATAATTTTAAAAATTACATATAAAGAGAAGTTTTATTTGGAGTGATTATCTTGAAACACTTCTTACTGCATCCTTGAAAGATGCTGAAGTTAAATACCAGTTTTATTACACCTGATCAGAAGTGAGTATAAATCACAGTTTGATATCTCTCAAATAATAATAATAATTATTATTCTAGATATCAAGTGGCTGTAAAATATATTCTTTACTCTAATGCATTGGAAAATTTGAGTTATTTATTATAATGTATTCAGAGGTAATAATTTATATCAATATAATTTTTATAAAGGTAATAATTGGCGCATGTTTATGAGTGGGTTGGAGAGTCTTACCGTAATGGAACATGTGTATTTACTGCGGAAACTAAAAGTCATGATTTATTACAGTTTACTATTTGTTTCATAGTTTAGTATCTTTCGCTGCATATTAATGACATGTTTGAATCACTGTATTTCAGTTACTAAGCACCTAGCAGTACAAGGAAAGCAGAAGTTGCCATGACTAGTATTGTGCTCGGAAAGATTGTGTTCATATTCATAACTTACTACAACAAGCATTTATTTGGTTTGAATACATTTTACCCTTACTTGTCGCGAACCCGATCGCGATAAGGCGGCTTGCGCACACAAAGGAACTGATAGGCGGACAATATGGAAATAAAGAGCCTGCAAAAAGCAGATAGCGCGAGATAAAGGACTTGCCGGCCCAGATTAAGTCACGCTTATGGAACATTCTGATGACGTCTTGACTGTTTCTATTTCTTTTTTGTTCCGGAAGTATCTAGAATTATTAATGAGGTATTTAAGAGGTTGTGACACGCCAGCGGGGAGTTGTAAAACAGTCGCGGGAGAGGTAAGCGGAGAACAGCAGCGAGTTCTGAGTAAACAGTAAACAGCTGTGAACAAATGCTGTGTAACGAGAGCTGATTGTTATTGTCTTCGATCTTGGTAGATTGTGGTGTGTATATGTGATGTAATGTTGTTACGGGAGAATTGAACAGTGTATTTCGACGGAAATAAAGAATATTTAGAATTTCGGCAAACTGGACTTTTAATTCTACGAACCCACAAAGTCACAATATGGCCAATATTACATTACAGACCAAACTGAAAAATAGTTCTTTACTTTGCCTTCTTGTTCTATTCTGCCTATGTGAATATTAAAATTGGACTAAAGTATATTGTCATAATATAGGCGTTCTTGTGGACTTCAAGATATTACGTCACCTTTGCTGTCTGTTATGGAGGGGAAGTGTTGAGTCACTATCTACCCGCAGGAGGAGCGAGAGGGAAATTGGTCCACCTGTTGTCTATTGACTGGAGGGGCGGTGGAGGCACGCCCTCAAGGACAGACAGTAGCTCACGTCACGAGCTTACATAACGAGGTTGGGGCGGAACTTTGTTACTACGTAAAAGACCTTTCTAGAGGTTGCTTCGTGATGCTTCAGTTCCAGAAGTACCTACAACACCCAGCAGATATATAAAAGGCAATTCAAGGCCAGGGACAGTGTGAATACTGTGTAGTAGTTAGAACAGTGTGTTTGGAACTTCGAATTAAGTGGGGCTCCGTGGAGCAGTTCACGAATCAGTAGGACAGTGAGCAGTGCATAGAAATGTGGTACGTTCCAAGCTCCATTGTGAGGAATCGCCGTGCTGTGGAATCAGCAGCGAAGCGGGTTACGTGTGAATATCGGAGTTCTGTTCAAAATCGGTGTGTAGCTTCATTTAGGGGGTGGACCTATGTGTAGTTCAGGAAGATTATTACGAGCACAAAGGATGCGTGTTCAAATAGGCATAATCAGACATTTTAGAGACATTTCGAAGTCGTGTATTTGTGTAACAGACAAGCTGATTGTACGTCAGCATTGAGCTAAAGATTTACTGAGAAATAAAAGAGATGAAGGTGAAGCATCTTTTCGTCGTTTTTCCACAATATATCCTGACATATTTATCACCATACTCTACAGCTGAAACACTTTCTAACTTCCTTTCACTTAAAATAGGTAGAATTCATGTGTCAATGTTCATTTTAAGTGCTGTGACAGTAAACTACAAATAATATTTCAAATAAAGACACAACAAAGGGTAGAAACTGTTTGCAAGCTAGTTGCTAAGAGACTTACGATTTGAATAATGTGCAAGCTGCAAATAAAATGAAATGTGTAGTTTTTAATGCCCACTTTTACTACATGCGGCACTGCAGAGATGAAGACGGAGCACTGGTGGAATGAGATGACGGGGCAAACCGGAAATACCGCAGAAAACCCACCCAGCGTTGTGCTGTCCATCACAAATCTCAATTTGCTGTCGTCCGGCGTTGAACCTGGGCCGGCTTGGTGTGAGACAAGCGGTCTAATCACTCGGCCACGGTGCGGCCTGTCTAGCTGCAATTAAATATATAGCATAGTTTGTTAAGTCGGCATCAAGTGACGAAGGTATAAGAATTTCTGCTCAAGTTTATGACACAAAGTTAATACTTTTAGGCACTTTCTATCAAGATAGTTGATTTCGTTTTTTCTTATATATTTATGTTATTTTTCACATATCTATTAATTTATTATTTTAAATTCTATGATATCATTTTTGTTTTAAATTGCATTTGTTATAGAATGCAAATCAATTTCATTTATGTTGTAGGTTAACAGCTTTTAAATTAATGAACTGCAAACGAAGAATTACATTATACAGTGTGTAAACTAAGCCTTTCTTATATTCCCTTTTTACTGAAAATGAATACAACCACCATTTTAAGATAATTAAAAACAATATAAATGAGCTAGCATACGGTAAAATGAAAGAAATGCAGGTTTTGAATAAATGTATCTGTATGTTTAATAGTTTTATATCCAATTTGAGAGGACCGCTAAAACGGGTGATTTTATTTAAAATTCACTCTCCTATCAATTTCTCTCCGTGCGTTTCAAAAAAATATAGCCCTAGTCAATAGCAATGCAGGTGTTTAATTTTCTCGGGAGGGAAGGAGGGAATTAATTGTTCGTTCGCTCTAGCCGTGTATAGGCCAAGGTTTGTGTACCTGGCCATAGCAGTGCAGTTTCAGTCTTATTCTACCTATTAGAACATTTCTTTATCTACAACCTCCAACGTTAAGTCATATCGGACAATGAATAAAATGGGTGCAATAATGCTCAAATGAGCCCAACGTCTATAGAGCTTATATTTTACGCGATATTCATTATTCAGGGTAAGGGAAACCCAGGAAAAATGTTATTCATATAACTTATCCTCACGGATATTGGAACTCGGTACTCTTCGAACGTGAGACAGACAAGATTCCACCCACGATTCAGATGCAGGCGCAGCGTACACAGGAGACATAACCGGTTAATAATGGAGTGGTCAGTACTGGCGCACACAGCAGAAAGGGTTGGTTGGCTATACAGTTCTCCTCATTCCGACTTTGGCACATAATGCCCCCTCCAACATTGAGGGCAAAAACTGGTGCTATTATGTTGATCAAATGGGAAGAGTTCTGGACGGCGACCAATCAGATGTGTTAGCGTCCTGAGCGTTGCTATCTCTTTAGTCCCACTCTGTTCATATTTCCCCCTCTCTCGCACAATAGCCTAGACCATGCGGATTTCCTTAGCGCTAGACAAAAGGAATCCCGCACCGACTTTTCCAAGCTTTCATAATAATACAGTTGCTGAATTCACAATTGCAGCATGGATATTCTCATACTACGCACTTGTTTAAATGCTTTAAATAATTATAGTTTATGAATTATCTACTTTTCTAATGCAACGGAACTAGCAGTGGCTCATTCACATAGGTATGAATGTCACTTATGTCAAGAGACAATTCGTCACTACCACTGTCACCATCGTCTAAGTGTTTCAAATTTATGATTATGGGCTACAAATCTCACCACGTGCTACTTGTTTCCAAAAGCTTTCTTGTAGTTTTTCTGCATGTCTCACGCAGTTTTCCAGGCTCTTGGTCCCTTGTCAATTTTTCCGTGAATAAGTCAGTTTAAAACCATTATTTCTGTTTGCAACATAATTTGAGCCCACATCAATTCAGTTGGATTGTCCTGGCATTGTAAACGGGGAAGGTGGGTTACCACATATCTCGATTTCAGTTATTGCTAGTTCATCCAATTCATACATGTTTCCCTGGTTTTTGGTAGGAAGAACAACTGAATAATACTGATTTGAAGTTTCTGAAGTAAATAGAGATTACGAACAATTCATAAATACACATAGTGTGATGAGTAGCGTTATAAACATTCAGCATTCTACAGATCAACAGTAAGTATACTTGCTATTCGCTTACTCTCAAATTTAATAGAAACGTTGACTTATTCAAAGTAACTCATTTATAAGCGTCATGTCAAACGTTTAAATTTAATTTCTGAGGAATTACAAATATACGTGCACTCACGCATGCAGGGGCGGCTCCTCCTTACGTGCTGCAGTGCTGCAGAACGCTACTTGCTGTTCTATAAATCACACAGTAGGTATTTTGAACAAAACGTGTAAATGACAATATATTATTCTAGATATAAGAAATAGAGCACGACCTGCGTAGCTAATGGAACGCATTCTCGGTTTAAATTTGCTGATATCCAGCAAGCTCGCTAATCAGTATTGCGCATGTGTACAACCTTTCCTCGATCTTCCCTAATGACCTAAGTTCCCAAGATTTTCGCACAAAAGTGTGTGGCATGTAGGTGTGGGCGGTACTCATTCGCTACACCGAGAAGTATGGCCACCAACACTCATACTTGTAGCTGTAGAAGTTGAATATGCATTGAAATTCATTAAACAATCTATCATTACTTTATATTGCCACATGTATAGTTGAGGAAAACTTAGGAACATATTAAAGTCTAGAATCTTATGACTCAATGCTCACTTTTTGTGACTTGTCTCATTCAGCAATCTGGAGTTCTTAATTCTACTGACTAATGAGAACAGCACTTCTCAGATTGCACATGCCCTTGGCTAATGACACAATTTCCTATTTTTCCATATCCACTACTTGCAAGGGCCGATAGGCTGTTCTCGGAATGATTTCAGTTGAGTTACTTAGACTCCAGATCGCAATTAGGAAACATGATTGGCTGAATTTAATTTGGGAAATGTCTACGTAGTTTTCTGGTCGTGGGAATGCTGAATCGGCATAGCAATGCCATTTTGGCAGGACCCATATTTAATTGCTGCTTAAGCCAGCAGTGGGGATTAGAAGGGCTATAATGTTAGAGCGAGCAGTCAGTGTAGTGTGACAGAGTTCAGTTTAGAGATTCGACATAGAGCCCGTGTGGCTGCCCAATCATGCAAGATCACGCATCTTTTGGTCTTGAATATAATAATGTAACTGTTAACACCATTTGAGCCCTAAGTCTCCTCAAAAGACTTAGGGAGTGCAGTGTACTTAAGATTATAATATAGTAAATTGGCATATTATAGAATTCGGAGTTGTCTCTGCTTTTGCCCTACCTATTTCCTCCTAGCTACTTATCTCTAATCTAGCTCCAGTCTTGCTCTACTACTTAGCTCTACATCCGCTCCCTTATCGTTCCAGCTACGCTCCTAGTTACAGAGTAGATTGAAACCCCCTTTAGTATACAGTTTATTCTTAACGTAACAGGTGAATCAGTCGCCTGGGTTACACTTTACTCTTTGTAATATATGGTGTAGGCGCTGGGTAACGATGCTGAAACCTCTCGCACGCCAAGCGAGAAGTGCTTTTCTATATTTTTCTAACGAGTAAAAAGATGTTAATTTTTTCTTTTCCAAACTTATAATGTAAGTTTTAAATAATTTAAATTCCAATGCCTTTTCCCTTTGAAATTGCATAAATTTTCCTTTTCCCGTAACACAAATTAATTTGAAAGTTGTATCTTTCTTATTTTAAAATCCCTTGTTCTTTTGATCGACACTACCTTCTCTATAACGCATGTTTTCTTCATATAATATTTATTCCATTGATTAAATTCAATTTTGCTCCACCTTAAATTATCCAACCTGCCGCTCTCACATTCTTTTCGCGGATATGGACATGTCTGCATACAGTTCCTCGGCAATCCCCCAGTTTCTTATTATATGGAGCTACTTTTTGACACACATACTACTTGTCGTCTTGTTCCGTCGTTCAACTTTCTGTTTACGACTTGTATACTGTGTGCTCTTGCCATTAGACTAGCACCCACTGTACTCTATAATGCTCTTTCACTCATTGTTAGTATGCTACTCCCGATTTTTATCTGTACGATAGGCTGCCGTTCACTGATATTATTTTGTCAGGTAGTTCATTGACGACAGCTTATGTGGCGCTCATCACATATGAACCAGACATCCAATCCTTTGGAAGTGCACGTTTGGTCACAACATCAAATCCATCGACCATTTCGCCACCAACCATTTCTAACAATCATGCTTCTGATACAATATCAGCACAATCACTTTGTGCTGTAGTTTTACCCACGCTACAGGGTTTATGGTTTCCATTTAAATCCCATAAGTACACCACTGCTAATTTCCAATTAGCCAATCCTCACCACATATTTTTATATATCTATACATATATGTAGATTATTGCATATATTTAGTTAAGCATTACGGTTCATGTACGGATACTTAGGAATTGTCAAATTAATTTTTATTAGCAAGTTTTAACCCTAGAATGAACCCCGAGGCCTTCTTAGTAATTTATTCTTGATTAACAATTAACATCGATAACAATGATAGCAACGATAACAACGATAACAATGATAACAACGATAACAATGATAACGATAACAATGATAACAACGATAAGAATGACAACAACGATAAGAATGACAACAACGATAAGAATGACAACAACGATATGAATGATAACAACGATAAGAGTGATAACAACGATAAGAATGACAACAACGATATGAATGACAACAACGATATGAATGACAACAACGATAAGAATGATAACAACGATAAGAATGATAAAAACGATAAGAATGATAAAAACTATAAGAATGATAAAAACGATAAGAATGATAACAACGATAAGAATGATAACAACGATAATAATCATAACAACGATAATAATAATAATAATAATAATAATAATAATAATAATAATAATAATAATAATAATAATAATAATAATAATAATGATGATGGTGATGATGATGATGATGATGATGATGATGATGATGATGATGATGACGATGACGATGACGATGACGATGACGATGACGATGACGATGACGACGACGACGGCGGCGACGACGAGGATGATGATGATGATGATGATGAAGATGATGATGATGACGACGACGACGTTGATGATGATCATGATGATTATGATGATATGGAAATCGACAAATCTTAAGGTTATGGATAATTGTATTATTTAATGATACTATTACAAAAACAGCTGAAAAGCTTTTTTATGTGTCATCTCATATTTTGGTACACATACAGTGAAATATGGTTATCGTAACTCACCCTATCAATGATAACTACATGCACCATTTATGGCAATATTCTGCCTGTAGTGGCACTATCAGGATTCCCTTAATTCATATATGTTTGACGTTCTAAGGCACTTCTCTTATATTTGTTTCCTCAGTAATTATTTATCTAACTTAGTTACGTGACTTAATCTAATCCACCTTAATTTATGTCTCATATACTTGATCTTGCTTTATGGAAAACCATGATACCGAAATAATGTCCTCTAATAGCACCAACAGCAAATGTGTAATTATATTGTTTGTCCTTGGTACTAACAACTATGTTTTGAGTTATGCTGATTATGCAGTTACTATCTTCTGATAAACTGTACCCCATTGACGCAGCTCGATATACAAAACAGGGATTGGTTTGATTGTACATAATCATTTCCATCCTCTCCTTTTATAAATTTTATTGTCCCATATTTCTTTGATCCAGCTTTTTGCAACCAATCAAAAATGCTTTTATTTCTACCAATTAAATCTCTACCTTTAAGCTTTTCAACCAATAAAAACGATTGTTATTTTAACTAACCACAAACTTACACGCCACTTCCTCCTTCCGTTTTAATTATGTGCTTAGCTCATTTTCATCCTTTTTGCTCCTTGGCCGTCAAACTGTTCACCGCTCTATTCCTTCTGTTAAAGTCACCTGACCTTTAATCACAAAACCAATCCTTAAAAAATCAAATCTATATTTTCAAACTTTCCAACCAATGAAAAACATTCTTATTTTAACCAATCACAACCTTACACGTCACCTCCTCCTTCCTTTTATTTTTGTTCATTGTTCATTTTTATCTTTTTGCTCTTTGGACGTCAAACTGTTCACCGCTCTATTCCTTCTCCTAAAGTCACGTGACCGTTAATCAGAAACCAATCCCTAAGTAAATCAAATCTCAATTTTCAACTTTTTCAACCAGTCAAAAACATTCTTGTTTTAACCAATCACGACCTTACACGTCACTTCCTCCTTCCTTTTAATTATGTTCATGGCCCATTTTCATCCTTTTGCTCCTTGGACGTCAAACTGTTCACCGCTTTGTTCCTTCTCCTAAAGTCACGTGAGCTTTAATCACAAACCAATACCAAAAAATCACGTGACTTTTAATTAATTTCTTTGCCCTAGATTAAGCAAGTGGGTTCGGAATCCTGCCGCTATGTTTTTTTCAAACTTTCGCGCCAAAGTTCGCTAATCCACCACCGGATTAAAAGCGCCACTAGCGCTCTAATCCTCCCCGGTGGCAGGATTATCTTTAATCCACTTGCTTAATCTAGGGTTATCACTACTACTACTTACCTACCAAAGTGACACAGGAGGGCACAGTATAGGTGACTTGTGCAAATATACTGCAAGCTCACCTTCAGAATTTTTCATCGACTCCCTTGCAAATATATACAAAAGTGTCGCAGAACGGCACAGTGCATATAAGGCTTGAATAAACAAACTGTAAGCCCATCTTCAAAGCTTTTTCGTCGGCTCCCCCTTGTAAAGACATAATCAAGTGACGCAGAAGAGCACAATACATTGGTGACTTATATCAACTTACTGCCGGCTCCTCAGATTTTTATCGGCTTCTCTGCTACCACTACACTTCTTGGACATGGTTAATTAATGTGGGAAACACCGTGCATTTCTCTTCGCTATCTCCTGTTTTGTGAACAGTGCCCCTACGAGTGTCGCACACTACAAAACATTCTCCGGTATGGTGTTACAATGTAGTTTCATAAAACTTATGGCTTTGTTCAACGTGCAATTACATATAGAAAATGCGATTTCGTTTTCTTTCCTTTCCCTATTTTCTCCGACCCTCAGCTTTTTAGGTACTATGCTATTTTTGTAAACCATTTTCATGTACATACACTTTTATTTTCATTTCGTAATCAGTGCTTACATTTGCAACTGGCGAGTATGTCTGGTTGCCTAAATGCCTTGGTACAATATTATAAAACGCTCTTCATATTATTGTAAATAATCATTTGTCAAGGATGGCGATGTCTAACCGCCAAAATGTGGGACATGTATGGCTGAGGAAAGCAGGAAAATATCAAATTCTAGAATATTAAGACTCAATGCTCACTTTTTGTGACTTGTCTCATTCGAACATTATGCTGTTCTTAATTATGCTGTCTAGTGAGAAAAGCACTTGTCAGATTGCACATGCCCTTGGCTCATGACACAGTTTCCTGTTTTTTGCATATCGACTACGTGCAGATGGCGGATAAGCCGTTCTCAGAATTACGTCAGTTGAGTCACGTAGAAGCCGAATCGCAGTTAGGATACATGATCTGGCTAAATTTAATTTGGCAAATATGCACATAGCTTTCTGATCATGGGAATGCTGAATCAGCATAGCAATACCATTTTGGCAGGGCCCATGTTTAAGTGCTGCTTAAGTCAGCAGTGGGAGTTAAAAGGGCAGTAGTGCTAGAGCGAGCAGTCAGTGTAGTCTTACAGAGTTCAGTTTAGAAATTCACATAGACTCCGTGTGGCTCTCCAATCATGCATGATCCCGCATTCTCAAGGTAAGTACTTATAATATAATATTGTATCACCATTGGCACCCCTAAGTCTCTTCAGGAATAAGGGAGTGATTTGTACTTCTTTTCAAGAACTACTTTCTTTTGTAAATGGGTTTAAATATAGTATTGTGTGTTGTTTCTCCTTCCTGTGTTCTGCCGTCTACCTTCCTCACCCCTATTACATCCCTCATACCTCTAGTAACAGGATAGTTTGTTAACCCTCTCCTGTTTGTTAACTCTCCCTCTCAGACCTATTCTTACGTAACAATATTTTAGTTCTAGGAACTAATTCCATCCTAGATAGAGTCAACCTAAAAAATTGCAGGCCATGCCCGGGATTTGAACCACAGATCTCCTGGATCTAAAACCGTATCTAAAACCGTAGCCTATGTATGGCTAGTGTGAAGAAATGATAAATTTCCATCAATTAACTTAAATAATTATATCCTTCGTACGAAACAGATCCAATATCTAATGGTTGTTAAATTGCAGGGTGGATTGCTTGTGAGGCGCCTACAAATTCATGCTGGCACGATACTCCATTCCCGCAACCATAATGGTTATCCTCTATGACAAGTGCATGTGTCTCGCATTGAATCTAAGTATTCCTTCGTGTAACGTTAGTTATGGCTGATATCAGCTTCTTTATTTTGTGTGCGAGTGTGAAACGCAAGTGCTATAAATTCACTTCATTCGATGTATGAGTAATTTAATATTGCAAAAGCTTTAACCAATAAATAACGAATACGGTTATTGAACTTCTGGGAACTCCCTTTCCAAGGCGAGCATTAGAATAAAAGATTAGTACAAACATGTTGAGGCGACCTACATGCGATCTCAAAATTCAGCAAAAAGCAAAATGAAGTACTGTTCGCCAACGGATAGAAAGTCCCTGAGAGAAATGTGCTGCTCTTGTCTGTTTGAAACAGTGCGACAAGGACAGTTAATGTGTGTGTGATGGAGAACGCATGTTACACAAGGAGTACTAATATTCAAAGAACATGCGTCCTATACTAAAGGAATTCACTCGGTAGACTAAAAGCAAGAATATATTATTCACAAAAGCAGAAGGTTTCAGAATGTTTTTGAATGTGCTGCAACTGAACTAAGATAAACAACTAAAAGACAGGATATCAGAACCATGTCTATTCAGCACATTCATCCTGCGCCTCATATCCCTGGGACCTTCTTTGCTGTGACAAACTGTATAAATTCTTTTTATACCTGGAAATTTAACAATATATAACAGCAATGAATGGATCTGTGGATGAGAAATTAAAAGTGCCGTGTTTTGCTTTCCTTGCCTCCTGTTCGGAAGTACTGACTCATGGTGTATGACGGGTGTTTGAGATTCTGGAAATATTAATGAGTACATAAAAAGCACTGAAATAGCACGAAGTACATGAAAAGTTCATTTGACTTCTCAATGCTTGGAGCTAAAAATATTCCAACGCAGCTTAGCAGAGCGTATTAGGAAGCAACGCAAAAATATAATGAGCATGTCGAAAAAAAGATATATGTTAAAGGATTATAGATTGCATCAAGTTTTGGAACAATTTAGCTTGCTTAGCGTGGACACGATAAGACCGAAACATCAAATAATCCAGCGTGATTTTAGGTCTTATAAATCTCATTGGCAGTCTGGACAATGCAGTAAAAGAACATATTGAAAGCAACAAAGTATTCAAAGGGTTATCTAAGACCATCCAAGTGAATTACTCAGTTGCATGTTGAAAGTGTGCCACGAAGAAATTGAAAAAGAATTGATTGAGGTGGCTTATGTTGCTATTATGGCAGATGAAATTACTGACACGTCTGAAAAAATTAAGTTGGGTTTAATTTATGGATATGAAAGAAACGGTTTTATACATGAACGTTTTGGGACATTTTTAAGCCTGCAGATCAGGCCACTAATTCTATTGAAAGAAATTGTCACCATTTTTAAGGACAATCGCTTTAAAATATTCGCTCAGACTTACGATGGCGCATATGTAATGAGCGGCAGTACAGGGGGCGTACAGATCAAAGTGAAAGAACACTGCCTTCTCGTGCAGTAAAAGAAATGAAATGTGTAGTGCTTAACTCCCGTTTTCACTACATATGGCACCGCAGACGGGGACATTGGTGATACATGATGAAGATAGAAGACATTTGGAATGGGATGGTGGGGGAAACCGGAGATCCCGGAGAATATCCACCCCAGAGGTGGATATTACTACAAATCACAATTTGTGGTCCCTTGGATCGAACTCAGGCCGCCTTGGTGAGAGTGTAGCAGTCTAGCAACTCTGTCACGGTGCAGCTTCTCTCGTGCAGTATGTGCGCACATCAGTTAAATGTGATAATGGAGAATGCAGCTTCACAAAGTCATTCTGCTAGAATATTATTCTGCAGTCTATCGGCTTTTCATGCTTTTTAACATTTTTTTAAGATCTCACCAAAGTTTGGCAGGTTGAAGGCAACTGATGCTCGGAGATTGCCTCGAATCTCTGCAACGAGGTGTAACTTCGAAACAAGATCTGTAAACTCCATATATGAGCACAGGGAATCTTTGATAGACTGTTTTGTTAAGCTAGAAAAGGCTTTATTGAACAAGATAGTGCAAGAAGCTCGGTACAATTTGGAGGACGAAGAATTTAATTTTTGGCTCATCATTTTTCACGAAGTTATGCCCCGTATTGACATGACATATAATCAGCCCCAAGCATGACAGGTAGATGCACTGAAGTCAAAACTGGGATTCAATCTTTCGTCAAAACAATTAATATCGTGCGTAGTAGATCGGGCGATATAGCTCAAATTGAATCATGTAATACTTAACAGGCAAGAAGACGTCGTAGGGAAACGAACTTAGCAGCAGATGCCAAAGAAGTATATGATCGAATAATATCAGATGTACATGGCCGCTTCGAGTCTACGGAACATGTGGATGCTACAAAACTACTGGATGCCGAAAACTTTGAATTATTTTCTCGAGTGTTTCCTGAAACAGAACTGAGTATTGTCAGTTGATCCTTATAAAGAACTTGACAAAAGCAAGCTTTTAACCGAACTCAGCATTTTGTTTGAACATTTGGAAATCAGGAAGATAGAATTAATTCAGTTAATATTGAAGAACAATCTGCAAAATACCTTTAGTGAAGTGACCAAAGTTTTAATAGTTAGTGTGACAATTCGCATATCTACTGCAGAACCAGAGCGCTGTTTCTCGTCTTTGAAGAGGAGGAAAACCTTTCTGAGGTGACTCAGGATCTGCTCACCTATCTACACATGCTATCTATACAGAAGAAGCTTATCACAGGTATGCAGGACTTCAATATCAGAGTGACTGACGAATTCTGCATGAAGAAACATCGGCGCATGGACTTCACTTTCCGAAACTAGGTGAGTTGCATGGAGTTTTTTCCCGTAGCACTCTGTTATTTTTCTGCACAAGCCGCCACTGTATACATACCAACGAATAATGATGCTCATTACAGTGTTTACGTCTCGATGTACTGTTATAATATATTGATATTTAATTCATTTGTGTTAGGAAAACTGAGCTAGAAATATGGGGTTCTCACGGTACAAAACAATTACTCCCTTCTTTCCTAGTGGATATTTTTTTTTCTTCAAAATTTGAATTTTTGTCTTAGCGCAAATGGTATTTATTAGAGATGTATTCACTTGGCTCTCCTCAACCCCTAGGTACAAAATTGTAACCTCATAAAATAACTCAAATCTCAAAAACCACATCTCATCCTACAATATCCCGAATTCAAATACCTTATCTGAGGTAAAACCCTTAACGGATGGGCACGTAGCAAAATCCTTCTGGCTATATACAGCAGCCAGCACCTCATGGCATGGCTCTCTTCACACCAGACTAACGGGGAATGCAATGAGAAACACCACAGGACTCCGATTGGCTACTGGCCTGGTAGAGTTTAAGGACAAATATCATCCCATTTGAAAGCCACAGTAGTCTGTGCGCTGATGATTTAATTTAAAGGCCAGCAGTCCGTGGTTTAGGAATAAGTTGCTAGGCTCTAGTTCCCGATGCATTTTTTGGAGCGTAAAGCTCCATAGCAATCTTCCTTCGGAAAGGAAATAAAGGCATGTGATAGTTGTAAGATACATAAAAGAACAGCAAATATGATAAAGAGACCTCTGAGCAAAATTAAGCTATCTTTCAAGTCCACTATAGAACGGGAAGCTAGAGCCTGTGGCAGTTAAAGAACGTTCATAAATTAAATTAAAATATTATTATGGGGCCAGCAACAGTCATGATCGTTTGATAATACAGTGGACAACAAGTAGAGTGGAAGTTCCGCCAAAGACCACCTGTAATTTGAGGAATTATAATTAGCGCCGTGTACGTCACCATAACCAAATCCTGTACTCCCACCATTGAGTTGCGAATCTGATACTCTGTGAGAAAATTTTTACTTGTGTTATGCAATAATTATAAGTGGTAACAGTAGGCAATATTCATCTGTAGTTGTAATTGTTATGTGGTAAGAGGTGAAAAGTTGGAGAGACAAATTTTCATAAATCTGTATCTTACAGTTACTATTTGGTGTTCTGTGATGATGCTTGTGGTTGCGTTACACCGTTATACGCGAAGCATTAGCTTTTTCACCATCGAAGACTGAAATAAACTGTAAACACTGTATTTACCTGCAGTTACAATTATTGTGTCACTGTTGAACTGGGCGCAGTAGAACGATCTCCGTGGTTAACGGAAAATAGGCATTCATTGAAGGTGAAGTAACAGAGGGAGATTCAATGAAAAAATGGGTGTAATCAAGGATGGCAATCCTAAGAAGCTATTTGCGTCAACATCCGAGGAATCGTTACAGTAAGTTGCCATAAAATACCGAATGTTCAAAAGAGTGTAATGTAGGTAATGACCTTGGAGTGCACTCCTATAATTACTAAAACCTCATTGCGCATCCTTTTGCGCTGTTTTGCATTGGAACCGTGACATTTTATGTAAACAAACCAATGTAAACAAACAGTGTAAGGGAGATATATAGGTCTACTAGAAATATATAGTGTGAGTTATCCTGTAGAGTAGAGGTCTGCCGTAGGCGACTGCTGCTAACCGCGCATCTCGGAAATCCGTTTGGGTAATACTGCAGACCAGTGGCCGTCGTCTGCTGGAATGGCGGGCGTGACCTCTGTGGTTAGAGCGTTGCCAGCAGTTAAAACATGCGTTCACTGAAGCTACCAACACTACGTAATCAAACTAGCGTAATGCTTAAGCTAACGGCCCGGACTAGTGTGGGTAAATAATGCTAGACAACAAAGCTTTAATTATAATTACGATATAATAATTTGAAATATGCTGATAGTCCTTAATGCATTGTGTTGGTGAAACAATGTTTTCTAAAGTTGAAACTTGAGAAATTATAGGCAAATGTAATTAATGTAACATATCTAATAAAAGGCACATAGCCTTATAAATCCATTTAAAAGTTATAGTTAAATTTCTATACGTTTTCTTCAACCTGAATAATAATAATTAGCAGTAGCATTAATAATAATAATAATAATAACAATAATAATAATTATAATTAATAATAATTAATAATAATTAACAACACCAACAACAAGAGGAAGAGGGAAGGCGGAAGGAGGAAGGGGGAAGGAGAATAAATAATAATTAATAATAATAATCATAATAAATAATCATAATCATAATAATCATAATAATAATGATAGTGATAATGATAATAAAAGAATATAGGTTGGCAACATTTTGCTGTCTTGGCATCTTTCAGAGCTTCAAAGTTCACAGCAGCTTGTTACTGTTGTCATTGCTTACCATAGATGAAGCCATTGATATGTAGGATTACTGGTAAATAAATGTAATGGAAGTTTTTTGTTTTGTGGTTTCCATTGTTAGTGATGCTTAGTGATATTGAATCCTTTAAGTATTGTCTTTTCTATGGTTCTCTGAATTTTATAAGTATCATGGTTAAACTGCAGAAAGACAGCATAGACATATGGTGGTCATGACATCATGGATGGAGCATTGCTAACAGTGAAAGCATGCTTTCACTGCAAATGTCAACACTATGTAAGCAAACTAGCGAATCTTCATATGTAAGGAAACTGTTTTTGTTTCTCTTCTTTTTCTCCCGAAAGTCTTGGGGAAGCGACTTTTCTAGACCTTCATTGCATGTTTCGTCACTGCTGCCTTTGCCACCTCCTCTCTCTGCCATTCAAACACACATATATGCACATGCATTGGGCATGGTTGAGGGAATCTTTTTTTAAAAGCATTGTAGAAAAACATTAAAATGTCCACTGAAACCTCTATATGAGACTTTGGTTGGAATGTGAAAATAAATATGAACACTAATGTAAAGAAAGAATGGCCTAACAAGAAATTGAAGCAATCAACCATTCTTATGACATGGATATTAAAAATATCCATATTAAAAATTTTGCAAATCCTGTCTTATTATCAGACTCAAAAGCAGTAATCCTGACAGTAGTTTCCGATAAACAATCTACACATACACTAGAAATAATGAATATGGTAATTTAGTTAACAAAATAAACAATGGATAACAGCACATTGTGGTATACATGGCAATGAGACAGCAGGCATCTTAGCCAAGAAAGCATACCTTCTAACATATGGACCAATTAGAAAATTAACATTTGATTCTGTAAAACAGTAAATAGAAAACCAGTATAACAATTTGAACAAAATCAATAACATTATAATATCTCAAGGAAAAAAAATGCGAAGTTTTTGCCCAGAATCCAAAAGTAATACCAGATCCACCTAGGAAATCAGCATCTGCAGCCTTCCAATTATTAACAGGAGATGACTGTATGGCTAAACATTTACCTAGAATCGGAATATTTGAGTCCCCAGTTTGTCCATTATGCAGTCTAAATGAAGAAATGGACTATAATCATCTTAAAAAATGTACATCAGTTCACAATATACAGAATGATTTAAATTTTAATTTTTGAGAGCCTAGTTTCAGTAGAGTTTTATGAATTAATTTGGATGTCACTGTTACTAAATTCCTTCAAATATCATATAAGGGAAGCTATTTTTATTTCAAGTTCATTTTTTTGTGTAAACATACCCAAGCTACCAATTTGCTTCTTAGACAATGGTGATACAGCCTGATATGCCTTCTAATTTAAATTAATCTGAAAAGCTTTTTACCAATATTTTTATGTAGTTTTTGAATAATCAAGCATAAAGGGATTTTTCAAGAACAGTTCTCATTCAGCATGTTTTGGGGGAATGGGGGTTGAGCAGGCAGTGTCTACTTTAGTAATGTTTTCTACTACTCACTCAAAAGGTTGTTGTTTGGTTTGATTTTCAGGATCTTTTTAGCCTAGCACAAGCTGCCAGTCTGTTTATTAAACCCCTGCTCCATCACAATGCCCTTTTCTATATCTTCGGCTTAAAAGATTACTCTCCCTTTACTTAGAAAATTTCCTCCTGAAAGCAGAGGCTAACAAATTTTTATTTTTGTTTTTCACTTTCACTTCCATGAAAGAATTTTATTTTTGTATTGGATAGCAGATCCATTTGAAAAATAAAATATCTTTCTGGGAATTTTCGAGGTTCTCTAGGGCTTCAAGCTAGGTGAAGATGTGGTGAGATGGGAGCATACGTTGGTACCTCACTACATCTACACCTGACTTGAAGCCCAAGAGAATCACGAATATTCACGCTGCCAGGAAAGCTACAGCTTCTATTTTCTTTCTGGGAAGTTTCTGAAATTTGGCTCTCAGAAAGGTTATGAGTTATAAAAGGGGTAAACAATGTGCTTGTGCTCTAGACAATCAGACAACTTTAACTTTAATATTAA
Organism: Mantis religiosa; assembly: GCA_030765055.1. Classification (NCBI taxonomy): domain Eukaryota; kingdom Metazoa; phylum Arthropoda; class Insecta; order Mantodea; family Mantidae; genus Mantis; species Mantis religiosa. Next base: position 52,149,748 of record CM060948.1, on the reverse strand, counting down.
TATATCATTGTATCATTGTCCTTACTCATAAGAATTTTCAACTTTGTTTTTCCCTTTAAAATATATAATGGGATGGTTTGTGACATGCATGATTTTACATTGGTAGCTCTGTGCTTAATCTTCTAATACTATTCCTTCATTTACAGAAAAAATCACAGGTGACACAAATTCTGATTCTTTAGATTTTCTTTTGTGTAATTAATGAGCAATTCCTGCTGCTTGGCAATGAAGTCAGCTGAGCCAAAGAGGACAACTTGCTGCAGAATAAGTAAATAATAATTAAATAGATAATAGCTACCATTTCCAACAGCTCAAGGGTTAAGAGCAACCGGATGGAGACTGGGAGATCCGTGGTTCAAATCCCGGCCGTGACATTGAATTTTTCAGTCTGACTGTCCAAATCTTAGCTTACACATGGCAAGTGTGGAAGAACGATTAAATTTCCATTAATTAACCTAATAGTCTTAACTATAAAGCCAGAGACTTAAGTACTTTCAGCATAGTAAGTCACAACTAAAGGTGTGTATCTCCTGAGTTCAAATCTCGGTCAGGGTGAGTTACCTGGATAGGGTTTCTTCTGGGGTTTTCTTCAAGATGAATGTCAGGTAACTCTAAGCTCCATGGACCCTGGACTCATTTTGAGCATCATTTTGCCCAATTCATTCACCGTCCGATATGACTTAACGTTGGAGGACGTAAATTACAAAAAAAAAGAAAAAAAGACAAAGCTGGAAATTGTTAACTCCTACAAATACCTGGACTTACACTGCAGGTAACCGGTGAAACTTTATCTAAGCATATAGAGGAAAGATGCTCAGCAGCGATAAAGGCCATGTTTGACATAAAGAAGATCCAGAAACTCTATGGGCACAGCTTTATGACTTTTCCACATCAAAATAGCTCCAATCATGTGCTATGCAATCAGCAAAATATGCACACACATAACTGCGAACATGAGGAGACTCAAGGCAGTAAAAGCAACCTAAGTATCTAAATGAACCCAATCAAGGATAACATACGTACTGGCGGACACAGACTACTTTATAAAAGAGATAAGATAGAGCCATGGCCTTGAATTTACACTGGCAAATGACGAACACATCAGAATAAGGGAAGAAAAAGCAGCAAACATAGATCCAAATTTCTTTCTAACTCCAGCCATGAACACTGCAGAGTGGAAGAACTTTGAGCTACAACATGTATACACGAGAGCCGTGCCACATGGATTCCTTCACAAGATCTGTGGACAAGGACACCACCTGGCATCGGAACTATGTACCTGCTCTCTTTGTGGTCAGTTTTGTGGACAATAGCCATACTTATATGCCAAAAAGGACTCACTCACTGGCGGTCTATGCAAAAGACGATTGTACTTGACGATCACTATAACACTGTATTAATCCATATGTGCACATTGTGTTCCATAAATCTTTATTATATATGCAAATGCCATTAAAGGAAACAATGTAGACAGATGGAAAAAACAGATTATATGAACATAATTGAGGAAATGTTAAATGAAAAAAAATTGAGCTAAGCAGTAGAAACCTACTGAAAACATATGCATAAATAGTTCAAAAAACAATTGCAAACAGCAGTGTAATTCCACACAGTTACACAATAAAACCAAGAACAGTCCTACTTTACCCACACTATAGCCTACCGAATATTCACAAATTAACATAAGCATGAAACTCATAATCAGTAATATTGACTCACCAACCTACAGTTTGGCAAAATGGCTAACCAGAAAATAAATTTATTCCCAAGATTCAATAACCTCAGCATAACTCCTTTGAATTTGTAGAGAAAATCAAAAGATGAGACTGTAATCAGACATGCTAGTGTTCAATGTAAAATAATTATTTTGAAGTATTCCATTAAAAAAACTACCATCATTAATTAAAAATTGGCCGAAATCCATTATGATAAGACAGTGGAAAGTTTGGAATTCATTGAATGAACCAAATTATGCACAGAACGAACCTTTTTCCAATTCCAATGAAAATACTACTGTTCAAACCGCAGGATCAACAATGGGAAATTCACTTTCTCCAGTACTTGCAGATATGTTTATTAGCTTATTAGAAACAAGAATCACCAAAAGTTTCCTTGGGTATTCAAAATCTGGTAAATGACATTTGTCCAGTAGTATAAAAAAATCACATTGAACATGCTCTAAAACTGAGATCTACAAGAAAAAAAAGCATAACATTCACATTAGAAATGGAAATAGACAAACAGCCATCATTTTTAGATTTACAAATCATAAAAATAATTTAAATGGAATAACCTTCAAGATCTTCAGAAAACCAACATAGACAATTACATGAAATCCAATAACTATATCCCAAGATTGCACAAATAGGCAGCCTTCAAAAGTTTAATGAGCAAGCTTGTGAACATAACACTTTCTGCATAGGAATGCACAGCAGAATATAAAACAGTCATTGAAGGTGCATATATAAATGGTTTTCAAAAATAGTTGTTTTCAAATGCTAGGCTTTGGCAATGAAGCCATTAGCTCTCTTGCTCTCCAATATTTCTGTGTAGGGGGTCCGGTAGGTAGGACTTCACAGGTTAAAAGATGTTCAGTCATTTCCTCTTCTTTGTTGCACAGAGGACAATTTGGACTTGTATAAATTCCTATTCTGTGTAAGTGTTTGGCCAAATAATCATGTTCCGTAAGTAATCTAAAATTTGCTACTGCAGCTTTACGTGGGATTTCTGGAATAATTTCTGGATTTTTAATTAAAATGTTCCATTTTTTATTTTTGGCTTTGTTAGATATTGATTGGTTGTGTTTGTTTTTATATTTGCTTTTGATTAATCTTTTTATGGATGTAAAGGATAAGTTTTTACTTTTGTTCTGAATTAAATTTGCACCCTTTTTGGCAAGGAAATCAGCTGATACATTTTCAGCAATTCCACAATGTGCAGGTATCCACTGTAATATAATTCTTTTCTGTAGTTTTTGAAGTTGTTGGATCATTTTGTGACATTCTTTAATTTGGATTGACCTCATTTTATATGAACTTATTGCACATAATGCTGCTTTAGAATCAGAAAGTATGACAGCATTTTTGAATTTGTCTATTCTATAGAGGTGTTGGAGTGAAATATGAATAGTTGTTACTTCTGCATCAAAATTTGTTGTATGGTATCCTGCTGGTTGATAGAATGAGAACAGTGCACACTTAATTCCTGCTCCTGAGTTGTTGTCCAAGTTAGATCCATCTGTGTAGATATGCAACCATTCTTCAGGTGGGTATCTATTCTTCACAGTTTCTAATGCTAGTGCTTTTAGTACTGGTTAGGAAGTTTCAGATTTTGTAACCATTTGTTCTAAATCTAATTGAATATTAATTGGTTCAAAAGTCAGTGGGTTTTCTTTGATTAAAATGTTTTCTTTAGAATTAGGAAGATTCAGATCTGTTTTTAATTCCATAACTTTGTGTAGGAAACTTGTTTGTGTTTTCATCTTGATTGGTTGTAGTAATCTTTTCTCCCATTTTGTTGTTTTTAACTGCAACATTTTTTTTCATGTTCTATTAGTGCTTGCTGCTCTAAAGATAGATGTATTGGATAGTTCCGAGTTAAGGCTTGCATTGCCGTGATTAGAGTTGATTTTGCTGCACTGGTTATTAGTTGCAGGGCCTGATTTTGTCATACTTCTAGGTGATTAATGTTAGAACTGTTTGCTGTAACTATTACCTCTGCATTATAAAGAAGTGTTGGCTTGATGAATGTTTTGTATGTGGTATTCAGTGTTTCCCGATTACTGCCCCACTTGACTCCAGCTAATCTTTACAAAATTGAAAAATTTTTTGTTGATTTATTTACTACTGCTTCAATATGATGTCTCCAAGATAATTTTGAATCAAAAATTGTTTCTAATTATTTTGTTTCATATGTTTATTTCAGGTTTGTTTTCTTGAACTGCAGATTTAGTTTAGGGATTTTCTTTTTTAAGCTAAATGCAGTTTCTGAATTTTCATTCCAAACTTGTGTATATGTTTATTGTATAATTTTTAGTTATAAGTACTTGACGTGTCCTATATCATGTACTATGATCAAAAGGATTAATAAATACTACTACTGCTGCTGCTGCTGCCGCTGCCGCCACCGCATATTTGGAATGTTGTTTTATCAGTATTTATTTTCATCAAATTGTTGTCAGTCCACTTTTCCAATAGTATCAGAACCTTTTCCATTGAAGTTTTGGATTTCTCTATTTGTGGGGAAGATGTCCACATGATCATGTCATCTGCAAAAAGTGCTGTCTTTATATCTCTGTTTGATACAGCCGCGGGAAGATCATTGATGTAGATGTTGAACAAGGTTGTACTCAGTACTGCACCTTGTGGTAGGCCCTTTTTTATTTGTCGGAATTTGGATGTACTGTCATTGTATTTTGTAGCACAGAAACGTTGAGAGAGAAACTAAAGAAAATACAATTCAACTATCCCAGGATGTCAAAGAATCTTTCAACAAAAATCAAGATACGCTGTCAGTTTTACTGATTTTGAAAAAGCATATGATTCAGTATGGAGGCATAAACTTCTTGAGAAACTTTCAAAACTAAGCATTCAAGATAACATGTTAAATTGGATCACTCAGTTTCTCTCTCAACGTTTCCGTGCTACAAAATTACAAAATACAATGACAGTAAATTCAAATTCCAACAAATAAAAATGGGCCTACCACAAGGTGCAGTATTGAGTACAACCTTGTTCAACATCTACATCAATGATCTTCCCGCGGCTGTATCAAACACAGAAATAAAGACAGCACTTTTTGCAGATGACATGATCATGTGGACATCTTCCCCACAAATAAAGAAATCCAAAACTTCAATGGAAAAGGCTCTGATACTATTGGAAAAGTGGAATGACAACAATTTGATGAAAATAAATACTGACAAAACAACATTGCAAATATTTAGCTTAAAAAAGAAAATCCCTAAACTAAATCTGCAGTTCAAGAAAACAAACCTGAAACAAAATATTTAGGAACAATTTTTGATTCAAAGTTATCTTGGAGACATCATATTGAAGCAGTAGTAAATAAATCAACAAAAAAATTTTCAATTTTGAAAAGATTAGCTGGAGTCAAGTGGGGCAGTAATAGGGAGACACTAAACACCACATACAAAACATTCATCAAGCCAATACTTCTTTATAATGCAGAGGTAATAATTACAGCAAACAGTTCTAACATAGATCACCTAGAAGTATGACAAAATCAGGCCCTGCAACTAATAACCAGTGCAGCAAAATCAACTCTAATCACGGCAATGCAAGCCTTAACTCGGAACTATCCAATACATCTAACTTTAGAGCAGCAGGCACTAATACAACATGAAAAAATGTTGCGGTTAAAAACAACAAAATGGGAGAAAAGATTACTACAACCAATCAAGATGAAAACACAAACAAGTTTCCTACACAAAGTTATGGAATTAAAAACAGATCTGAATCTTCCTAATTCTAAAGAAAACATTTTAATCAAAGAAAACCCACTGACTTTTGAACCAATTAATATTCAATTAGATTTAGAACAAATGGTTATAAAATCTGAAACTTCCAAACCAGTACTAAAAGCACTAGCATTAGAAACTGTGAAGAATAGATACCCACCTGAAGAATGGTTGCATATCTACACAGATGGGTCTAACTTGGACAACAACTCAGGAGCAGGAATTAAGTGTGCACTTTTCTCATTCTATCAACCAGCAGGATATCACACAACAAATTTTGATGCAGAAGTAATGGCTATTCATATTTCACTCCAACACCTCTATAGAATAGACAAATTCAAAAATGCTGTCATACTTTCTGATTCTAAAGCAGCATTATGTGCAATAAGTTCATATAAAATGAGGTCAATCCAAATTAAAGAATGTCACAAAATGATCCAACAACTTCAAAAACTACAGAAAAGAATTATATTACAGTGGATACCTGCACATTGTGGAATTGCTGAAAATGTATCAGCGGATTTCCTTGCCAAAAAGGGTGCAAATTTAATTCAGAACAAAAGTAAAAACTTATCCTTTACATCCATAAAAAGATTAATCAAAAGCAAATATAAAAACAAACACAACCAATCAATATCTAACAAAGCCAAAAATAAAAAATGGAACATTTTAATTAAAAATCCAGAAATTATTCCAGAAATCCCACGTAAAGCTGCAGTAGCAAATTTTAGATTACTTACGGAACATGATTATTTGGCCAAACACTTACACAGAACAGGAATTTATACAAGTCCAAATTGTCCTCTGTGCAACAAAGAAGAGGAAATGACTGAACATCTTTTAACCTGTGAAGTCCTACCTGCCGGACACCTTACACAGAAATATTGGAGAGCAAGAGAACTAAGGGCTTCATTGCCAAAGCCTAGCATTTGAAAACAACAACAACATATATTAAGTTATAGATGAGTTGTATTTTTTACACATCGGCTTCATTTATGTTTACTATATTGAGGACATGTTTCGCAAACTGTTGTTCGCATCATCAGCTCTAATGCAACTAAAGCTGGAGTTGCTGCTGCCATCTGTTTATTTTGTGATGAATTTAATTTGGGGTTGTCTTCTGGTGGGATTTCGAAGTTCATTAGTTTGTTTTTATGCTTTTCTATGTATATTTTCTCCCAGATGACAAGCTCCCGATGTTTTTTTTTACATATTTTAGTAATTTGGTGCTATCTTCAATCTCATGATTTTCAGACAGAAATGAGCTGCTATTGCAGACTTATCAATATTTTTGTATCTTAGGTGCCTGAAATGTTCTTTCTTTCTAGTGCCTATGTTTGTTTTTGTCCTCCCTATGTAAATTTGTTTAGTCTTTACACATTATATTGTAAATGTCTGATTTTTCTTCTGGTTTTATCTTATCTGTAGTGTTGCTGTTAAATAGGTTTCTAATGTTGAAATTGTTTTTTTGGTGCCAGTGCTATGTTATATTCCTTGAATATTTTTTGGAAATTTTTTGTGGCCCAGGGGTGGTATTTAAATTTAGCAAATCTAATTTCTTGTTTCATTGGCGAAATAGCTGTGATCTGTTTTAATCTTTTTTTAAGTTTGAATGATTTTATTTTTTTTCTACAAGGCTTTTTCCTTATCCATATTTAATTGCAGTTTTTAAGATGTGATGGTATTGTTTTTGATATTCTTGTTGGCTGAGGGGTAGGTTAACTAATCTGTGTGTGAGACTGTTGATGGTGGCATGTTTGTGTGGAATTGGGTTGAAACTCTTTGCTTTGATGTAATTATCTGTGTGTGTTCCTTTTTTGTGTATACCAAATTCCAGTTTTTCATTTCTTTTTTTGAGAATTTAAGGTCCAAGAAAGTTAGAGTACAGTGCTCTTCAGTTACTACTGTGAATTGTATGTTGGGTTCTTGAAGGTTGAGCAATTTCAAAGTATCATCTATCTGTTTGTAGTGTACTATTGCAAATATGTCGTCTACGGTACCATGTTTTAAAAATATGAGGAAAGGATGTAGTTATATGTATTTTGAAAAAGCTCATGTATAAATTGGCTAAAACTGGTTGTAGCGGGCTTCCCGTAGCCAGTCCTGAAATCTGTAATACATTTCCACCGAAGACAAAATAATTTTAATGGGTACATATTTCTGTCATTGCCAAATATTCTTTTTAGGTTTATAGAGGTTAGCCATTTCTTTAGTTGAATCATGAGTTTTATCTATTGGGATGCTAAGGAAGAGGGAGCGGACAACATCATTATACTTTCATGGGTATTAAACTTTATAACAAACTTCCTCAGGAATTAACAATAATGAATACTAAACGTTTCAAATGCATGATTACTAAATAGTTAAAACTTAAAGCGTTTTATGATATAAATGAATATTTAGACTGTTCTATGGATGATATATATTATTGATGATGTCTCAATTATGTAATTGTGGTAACATTTCTGATTCTGTTTATTATAGAAAGAAATCTGCTATGACAATATCAAGCATTTAGCTGAAAAATATAGTTCAGTTTTAAATTATATGAACCCATTAAATTGCAAATTTGTATTTTGCCAAGTAATTTATAGCAATACATATTACTTATAATAAAAGGGGAAAGTATATATGATATATTTATTGATCTAGAGAAGGCATTTATTCTATTAACAGGGAAGCATTGTGGATAAAAATTAAGCACTAAGGGGATAAATCATACATTTATAGAAGTAATTAAGAAGACATACCAGGAGAACGAGTTGTGTATAAAACTACCAGGCAACAAAGTAACCAAATCTGTATCGAGTAAGATAGAAGTAAGGCAGGGATGTAAACTTAGTCCAGTATTATTTAACCTATATATCAATGGTATTTTAGAGGAGATATCAAGTTGTAGGGTACATTCACCAGTTATTAATAATAAAGAAATCCCAGGGCTACTGTTTGCAGACGACCTAGTAATTGGGCCCATATTAATTGGAGGGCTGAGAAGAGCAATCGAGGCAGCCAATTCTTATTGCAATAATAGGGGTTTGAAAATGAATGAAAACAAAACCAAGATTATGGTCTTAAAAAGGATACAGGTTGTGTAAGGATGAGAAATGGGAGGTTAATAGAAGAGAAATAGAAGTGGTAAGGGTATTTGATTATTTGGGGACAAGGTTGAGTTCAGATGGTAGCTGGAAAGAACAAAAAAAAAAAAAAAAGATGTCTGTGGTAAAAGGTAAAATGGCCATGAGGGTGATAAGATCATGCTACAGTAAAATGTCAGATATAAATGTCAAATGGTTGGAGAGGATTTATATGGCAGTAGTAGAAAATAGAATGTTACATGGATCAGAGATATGGGTAATAGATGAGGCTCTGGAGAGAGACTGATAGAGTGTATAGATGCTTTTGTAAATATATATTGGGATTACCAATAGCATCACCTAATGGGGCAGCACAGTTGGAACTGGGCAGGCATTGTACTAAAGTTAAAATCTTGTCAAGGGCAAAGAAATATTTATACAGAATCGCTAACTTGGAAGACAGCAATATAATTAAAGAATGTTTTCATATTCATAGGAGAAGTAACTGGGGAGGGTCTTGGGCATAAAATGAATGACGTGTTGAAGCAGATAGGTATGGATCATTCTTGGATAAATGTAGAGTATGGATAAAGAGGCTTCTGGAAAGAAGTTAAGATTAGAAGATATTGACAGAAAAGGCTTTTTTGCCAGTACAAGTGACAAAAGCTCACTGAGGTTATGTAGCGGAATAAAAACAATCTGGGGGAGGAAAGTATATATAGACATATGTAATAAGTTAGGGCGAGAAGGTTTTGCTTGGGTGAGAACAGGAGTGAGAAACTTGAAAGGTATAGGTCAAAATTTATTTATTTCATTTATTTTCTCATCTTCTACATACATTTTCAGTGATACATTGACTTTTGTAACATTTCTTTCACATAATAACAAAATGACTTATTCACATCTAATATACCCTTCCTACCTGCTTGCCTCGAGTCTTGGTCTGAATACACATAACCCCTGGTTTTCTGTGTATTGATGACCCTCCTCTCCCTTGTATCCTTCATTCTAGTTTTTCAGCCCTTAATTGTTAGTTATTCTTCATCAATCTTAACCATTTCTCTCTAACGTTCCCCAGATCTTTACCTATATTTCTTACATTCTTTTCTCCTTTTACCAATAACATTTTCTTTATTATTAATAGCTCCTCCCCTCCCTAAAACTGTCCCACTTTTGTTGCCAAATTTGTTCTCTCCATATCTTTGTTTTTGTTTGCAATAAAGTATACTATGCCAATCTGTATCCTCTTCTCCACACATTGGGTATTTCCCTGTATCCTCATCATATCTAATACCTTTCAAGTTTCTAACTCCTGTCCTTGCCCAGGCAAATCCTTCTCGCCCTGACTTATCACACACATCTATGTACTTCTCCCTCCCCCACACTGTCTTTATTTCCCTATATGTCCTCAATGATTTTTTTCTCCCTTACACTGACAAATATAACTTGGCTATCTAAATCTTCCAGCCTTAATGTTACCTCTTTCCAAAAGCCCCTATGATAATACTCCTCGTTTCTCCAAATATGTCCCATACCTATCTGTTTCACCTTTACTTATTGCGCCCAAGATTCTCCCCATTTGGTTCTCATCTGCAAAAGAAAACATCCCTGGATGATATTGCTTTCCTCCAAATTGGCAACTTTGTATAGATATTGTCACCCAATTAGCGGTAGGCATGAGGCCCACAGCTGTGAGGAAACCAAAGGCCGCCAAGCCACGCCTCCCATTAGTCTCTGTCACTAACTGAGGGGTGGTTAGGGAAGTGTCACCTGTCCCTCGACGTTTCTCTCCCCTTCTCATGTGGTCTGGAACGTTCGGGTGATTTGCGGGAAACCAGAGACTTCTAGAAGAACAGTGACATTCCTATAAAAAGGGTTTCAGAGAGACAGTCAGTCAGTTCTTGGTGTAAGGACGCAGTGCTAGTGAGAAGACCGTACGTAATTGTAACGGACGAACTGGTGAATCGTAATTGTGTGCATTACGTAATTTTATGTAATTGGCAAGTGTTTAACTGTAAGTCGGTGGAAATAAAGAACATTTTTGAGTGGTGAAATTGGACTTTTCATTTCACGAACCCACAAAGTCACACTGGTGTCAGGAAGCGGGAAAACATCACCGAACATTACAACCATGGACGCGGCATTGGAAAAGATTTTGGAGAAGATGATGGAAATAAAGGCCGAACTGACCTCGGAAATGAAGACGGCCAACGACGACATCACCGCAGAGTTGAAACAAATGAAGACGGCCAACGACAACATCACCGCAGAGTTGAAACAAATGAAGACGGCCAACGACAACATCACCGGGAAGATGGAAGAAATGAAGGCCGAATTAACAGCGAAGACGGAAACGGCTAACAACAACTTGGCCACGACAATGACCTCAAAGATGGCCGAACTGACTACGGAATTGAAGGTGGCGAACGAGGCTCTCGCCGCCAAATTTGAAGAACAGTTGGCCGGCGTAAAAGAGGACGTCACAGAGTTAGGCGAGCGCGTCGAAGACCTGGCGAGCCGCGTTAATGAGCTGGAAGGAAAAGCCGACAGCAGCATGAAGTCCCTGAACGCCATGGTGGAGGACGTCGTCGGCAGGAAACTGAAGGATTTGAAGGCCGACGCGCCGGGACGCGACACAACATCTGCGCGCGTCAAACCTCCCAAGTATGACGGCGCGTCAACGTTTGAGGTCTTCCGCCGCCAGTTCGACACAGTGGCCAGGCACAACGGATGGTCACTGGAAGAGGAGGCCACACAGTTAATAGCCAGCCTCCAGGGAAGAGCCGCGGAAGTCCTAAACGCGGTGCAGACGACGGCGGCGCCCAAGGACATCTGGGAGGCCCTGGAGAATCGCTTCGGGAACCACCGCTTAGCCGCAGCATACCGAAGCCAGCTAAAGGCAAGGTCGCAGCAGCCGGGGGAGACGCTGCAGGAGTTCGCCATAGCCATCGAGCAGCTGGCTAGCAAGGCCTTGGTTGACCTGCCACTGGAGTTCGTATCCCGGGAAGCCGCCTACAATTTTGTCGACGGGGTACGGGACACGGAGATTCGTCAGCGCCTAATGCTCGGCGAATATAAAACCATACACGAGGCGCTGACAGCGGCATTAAGGATGGAAGCGGCCAAAGTAACATCTATTCCGACGTCGAGAACGAGGAGTGTCCGATACGCCGGAGACAGAAGACCAGCTGAAGGACGCCGGCGAACACCTAGTGGCCTGGGTTGGGGGTGTGGACAAATAAATAAATAAATAAATAACATCTGAATATTCTACCCCGGCACCTAGACAACTATACCGGGGCATATATCCAAATTTTCTCTTTATTTTTCCATAAAATCCTTACAAATGTTATAATTATACAAATCTCTCAGAAAACTACTCTACAAAAATAAAATGAAATAAAATAACAGAAATAAACACAAAAAAGAAGCAAAAAACAAAAGAAAACAACTATAAAAATTACAAAATCCTTATTTCCTAAATCTATATCTAAATCTACTAATTCTGTAGTCCACCATGGCCTCTGCCATCACTCTCTCCCTCCGCCGCCCATGCAGTCAACTCCATTGTTAGATTATTCGATAATTCTTCCCGTCTTATCCTATTTTGTATTCTAGAACTCCTTCTTGGATCTTGTACTATTCTTCGCCTATGTGGACAGCCCGGACACCTACAGAGAGACTGCCCACGCCAGGAAGAGCAGCCGGAAAACGAGTAAGGGCCGTCGTGGAGAGGGGCACGTCGGCGCCATCACCACCATCCCCTCGAGTGACACTGCGCGCCGTCAGCCGGCGTATGGATGACAGCCTCATCGCGGACGGTTGGATAAGAGGAAAGCCGTGCCGCGTGCTGGTGGACACCGGGGCGGCCGTGACCATCATCAGACCTGACGTGGCGAAGGGTTTGCCGACAAGGAAGCCAAGCCGGCCATACCAGCTTGTCACGGCATCGGGCGACACCTTGCCTGTGGAGAGGGAGGCCCTGCTGGAGCTGAACTTGGGACGGAGTGCCGTGCGTCTGTGGGTGTTCGTCGCGAAGGTGGCTGAGGAGGTGATCCTGGGACTGGATGCCCTCAGGAGCCATGAGGCGACGGTCGACGTCGGCAAGAAGGTCCTGCGGCTTAACGGAGAAGAGGTTATACTCCGTCAACCCGAAGAGCGCCTTGGAATTTGCAGGGTCGTCTTGGACGAAGACGTGGTTGTTCCCGCGAGGAGCGAGGTGGTGGTGACGGCGCGACTGGAGGGCCAGAGAACCAGGAACATGATGCTGGACCAGAAGACGCCTGTAAACGGACTTTGTGTAGCCAGGGCATTGCTGCCGTGCCGAGAGGAGGTGCCCGTGAGACTGCTAAATCCTACGGACGCCGATCACGACGTCCAGGCCGGGACGGAGTTGGGAATGTGCGAGCCCGTGGTAAGCGTAACAGCTATCGACGAGACACTAGAGCTTGCGCCGAAGCAACACCTGGGGCCCCGGGTAGAAGGCTTGGTGGAGAGGGCGGCCGACCACCTGACCACAGAACAGCTGGAGAAGGTTCGACAACTGCTAAGGCGGTATCAGCGCGTCTTCAGCCAAGGTGATAGTGACTACGGCCGCACGGACAAAGTGCTTCACCGCATCGACACCGGGGACGCCCGGCCTATTCGGCAACCACATAGACGCGTTCCGCTGGCGAAGCAAGGGGCGGTGCGAGACATGCTGGAGGACATGAGATCCAGGGGAGTGATTGAAGAGTCTGACAGCCCTTGGTGTTCCCCTGTAGTCTTGGTGACAAAGAAGAACGGCGAGCTGCGCTTCTGCGTAGACTACAGAAAATTGAACGCCGTCACCCGGAAGGACTGTTTTCCCTTACCCCGGATTGACGACACCCTGGACACGCTAGCTGGTGCACAGTGGTTCTCGACCCTGGACCTGAAGTCGGGCTACTGGCAGGTAGCTCTAGACCCGAGAGACAAGGAGAAGACTGCATTCTCGACGGGCCAAGGGCTCTGGCAGTTCACGGTTATGCCCTTTGGCCTCTGCAACGCACCAGCTACCTTCCAGCGCCTTATGGAGTCAGTGATGAGAGGGCTGACTTACGATGCCTGCCTGCTATACCTGGACGACATCATCATCGTCGGGAAGACTTTTGAAGATCACCTCGAGAATCTGAGTAAGGTGCTACAGAGACTGCAAGCGACCAACTTGAAGCTGAACGCGAAGAAGTGCCAGCTCTTCCGCAAGGAAGTTAACTACTTGGGCCACATAGTCTCGGCAACCGGAGTGGCCACAGACCCGGAGAAGACACAGGCTGTGAGAGATTGGCCTCGCCCAAAGGATAGGAAAGAGTTGCGCAGTTTCCTGGGGCTGTGCAGTTATTACCGCCGCTTCATAAAGGGGTTCTCCAACATCGCAAAACCCCTCACCCGCCTGACGGAGGAACACCGGCCTTATGTGTGGACAGAGGACGCCGAAAACGCTTTCCAGCACCTAAAGGAGACCCTGTGCAGTGCTCCAATTTTGGGTTTCCCACAACCGGGTGGCGCCTTCATTGTGGACACCGACGCCAGCGACCATTGCATTGGAGGTGTCCTGTCGCAGATCCAGGACGGCCATGAGCGGGTGATAGCCTATTACAGCAAGACGCTATCCAAGGCAGAGAAGAACTACTGCGTCACCCGACGGGAGTTACTGGCGGTAGTAAAGACATTGGAGCACTTCCACAAGTACCTGTACGGTCAGCCATTCCACCTGAGGACTGACCATTCCGCCCTAACCTGGCTATTGACCTTTAAGAACCTGGAAGGCCAGACGGCACGTTGGGTCCAGAGGCTGCGGGAGTACGATTTCACCTCGGAACATCGTAGAGGGAAGAGCCACGGTAATGCAGACGCCATGTCCCGAAGACCCTGTCCAGAAGAGTGCGGCCAGTGCACAAGAGTGGAAGAGAAGGAGCGTGCCACAGCAGTCCGAGTAGTTGTGGCAGTGCCTGCTGAAGGCTGGAATAGCGCAGGCCTGAGGAGGGAGCAGCTGGCGGACGCAGACTTGGGGCCACTCTTGAGGGAAGTGGAGGCAGGGATGAGACCAACCTGGGAGGACATCGCACCGAGGAGCGCCACCTACAAGTCGTACTGGGCCCAATGGGACTCGTTGAAGACCAGAGAGGGCGTGCTGTTCCGGGTATGGGAATCACCCGATGGGAAGACGCAGAGAGAGCAGTTGGTACTCCCCCGGAGTAAGGTCCCGGAAGTTCTGGAGGAAGTGCACGTCGGTACTTCGGGAGGACACCTGGGAGCGAACCGAACGATTGACAAACTACGGCAGCGCTACTACTGGCTGAGACTCCGAGCAGATGCTGAGAGATGGTGCCGTCAGTGTCACGTGTGTGCGGCGAGTCGTGGCCCCCAGACTAGGAGCCGGGGTCGCATGCAGCAGTACAACGTCGGAGCGCCATTCGAACGGATCGCCGTTGACATTGCTGGACCGTTCCCAGTTTCCGACCGAGGCAACAAATACCTGATGGTGATCGTGGACTACTTCACCAAGTGGCCGGAGGTGTATGTCATCCCAAACCAAGAGGCAAAGACAATCACAGACTGCCTCGTGGAGCAAGTGTTCTGTCGATTTGGGGTGCCGTTAGAGCTACACAGTGACCAGGGTACCAACTTTGAGTCCAACCTAATGAAGGAGGCACTACAAAGGCTTGGGGTGAACAAGACTCGCACTACGCCTCTACATCCCCAATCGGATGGCATGGTCGAAAGGTACATCAAGACCTTAGAGGAACACCTGAGGAAAGTCGTTGCCAGCCATCAGCGAGACTGGGACGTCAAGGTGCCACTGTTCTTGCTGGCCTATCGCTCGTCTACCCACGACACAACTGGGAAGATGCCAGCCAGCTTAATGTTCGGCCGAGAGTTACGCCTCCCTTGTGACCTGGCTTTTGGAAGCCCTCCGGAAGCGAAACAGCCAGCGACCGAGTATGTGGAGAACTTGGTGGACCATCTCCACGACATGCACGAGATGGCTCGCCAGAACATCCAGAAGGCGAGCGACCGCATGAAGACCAGGTATGACAGGCAAGCCAACAGCCAAGGGTTCCAGCAAGGTGACCTGGTCTGGTTGTACCGTCCTACCCGGACCAAGGGACGCTGCCCGAAGCTCCAGCAGCCATGGCAAGGACCGTACCGGGTGGTGAAGAGGATTAACGACGTGGTCTACCGCATCCAGAAGGTTCCCCGAGGAAAGATGTTGGTGGTACACCTGGATCGACTAGCCCGCTACGATGGTGCTGTTCGGGACGACCAGCTTTGAGGAGGGAGCAGTGTCACCCAATTAGCGGTAGGCATGAGGCCCACAGCTGTGAGGAAACCAAAGGCCGCCAAGCCACGCCTCCCATTAGTCTCTGTCACTAACTGAGGGGTGGTTAGGGAAGTGTCACCTGTCCCTCGACGTTTCTCTCCCCTTCTCATGTGGTCTGGAACGTTCGGGTGATTCGCGGGAAACCAGAGACTTCTAGAAGAACAGTGACATTCCTATAAAAAGGGTTTCAGAGAGACAGTCAGTCAGTTCTTGGTGTAAGGACGCAGTGCTAGTGAGAAGACCGTACGTAATTGTAACGGACGAACTGGTGAATCGTAATTGTGTGCATTACGTAATTTTATGTAATTGGCAAGTGTTTAACTGTAAGTCGGTGGAAATAAAGAACATTTTTGAGTGGTGAAATTGGACTTTTCATTTCACGAACCCACAAAGTCACAATATTTAAATGCCCTTGAGACAATTTTAACCCTTGTTGAATGTCTTCCCAAATCTAATTGTGCTGCCCCATTGGGTGAAGCTACCGGTAAGCCCAAAATATATTTACAGAAGGATCTGTTAATAACATCCATCTCTTCCCATGCTTCATCTCCTCCCCATATCTGTGCCCCATGCAACATTTTATTTTCTACTATGGCAGTATAAATCCTTTCCAGCCATTTGACATTAATGTCAGGTTATTTCCTTAAACATGCTCTTACAATACTCATGACCATTTTACCTTTTGCTAGAACCAATTTTTTCTGTTCAGTCCATTTACCATCACAGCTCAGTCTTATCCCCAAATAATCAAATCTCTTTACGACCTCTATTTCTCTTCCATTTATTTCCCATTTCTCATCTGCCAAAACAGATAAAAATGTAAGTGATGAAGTGTTAAAAACCACTACAAATAGTTTTTTTTTTTTGTTTTTTTTTTTACCTAAAATCCATGTTCGTCATAGTCATCTTGGCTTCTTTCCTGGCAATTTTGGTGAATTTAGCAAAGAACATGGAGAAAGGTCTCACCAAGACATGAAAGAAAGTCACATTATCAAAGCAGGTGGGCAGGGATAATGGCTTACTCTATTGGTCTCTAAAAAGAGATAATGTGGAGCTATAGCACAAAAGAAAATCTTACAGATTAAATTTCAATATGAAGAAAAGTGGTACTAAAGAAGTGCAGTGTCTCCATAGACTAGGAATATGTTGAACTTCAAATTGTGATTAGAACTATGAATAAAGTGAGTGTTCTTTGATTTTGTTACTACATACATTTCTAAAGGGTTTCTATTGTGGTTATTCCATACATTTCTAAACAGTTTACAGGCTTACTAGTATAGCTATGAGTGTCTTGATTAATGTATTAAAATGTCTTAATATTGTATTAATATGACAATTCCTTATAGCATTTTTAC
This sequence comes from Mantis religiosa, assembly GCA_030765055.1. Classification (NCBI taxonomy): domain Eukaryota; kingdom Metazoa; phylum Arthropoda; class Insecta; order Mantodea; family Mantidae; genus Mantis; species Mantis religiosa. The sequence continues at coordinate 52,132,498 of CM060948.1, read as the reverse complement.
AGTTTTCTCATATGTGGCAGTGAAAATCTGACTTCACATTCTTTAACAGAGGCCAGCAGTTCATAAATGTCATCCTTAAGCATTAAAAGCCTTGAACTATAATTTAATTTCTGTGTGATCATTAATTCCACAGTCTTGTGTTATTGTTAAATAAGTATTTTTTATCTAGTTAAGTTTAAGTGATTAGTGTTAGATAGATGAAGGTTAGGATAGAGGTACTGGTGGCCTACCAGCAGGGTATTGAGTACTTGTATTCAGTATTAGGTAAACAGATAAATATAAATAGGAGTTTTAGTTTAAGATTAGGTTTAGTTTTAGGTTTTAGTGTAATTTAAAGTTAGCAATGCTAGATGAAGAAAATATGTGTCCAAAATTTAATAATGTGAGATGTATGTAATTTTTTTTTTGGTGGAAAATGAAGTATAGAATTAGGAATGATACATTCTGATATAAACTCAAAGAGCTGAAACGTAGAACCACAGATTTTAAATATGTATTTACTTTTTTGTTATTGAACAAGTATGGTCTTCTTTCTTTTTCATTTTGCTGCGTTGCATCGAAGTTCTTTCAATGTTTAAGAAAAATATATTAAGTATTATTCATATTCCTTTTGTTTCAGCATTCCTTTGGAAAGTGATGAAGAAGAAGTGCAGCCACCACCACCATCAGCTGGTGCAGCAAGCCAAACTGGACTTTCTCATATTAGACGACGTAAACCATGTGTGCCTATGTCATTCAGCCAAGCAGGTAGAAAGAGAATTGGTAAAAGAAGAGGAAGAAGATATGAGAATGGTAAGAAAACATGTTACTAAAATACTGGCTAATTAATACTGTGTGTTTGCATGTGTGTTATTCTTAATTGTATTGTTTTATTGTAAATTGCATTGTATTTCTATTGTTACGATGTTGATGATTCCATGCCAGGAAAATGAATATGAATATAGATATGGAAATTTCCATTGCTGTTTTACTTTAAATACTAATATACATACATATGCTACAAAACTTTTCCAGTATATGCATAGCCCATGTGACCATTACTGCTTTTGGCTCTTCTTTCTAATATGCGACATGGCAATTTTTTTCTAAGTCCTTCACAATTTTTGATGTTTTTATATACAACCATGATTTTTAATATAATTTCTTTACTTTTTAGTGCAATTTCGTGCTGGAGGGCATTCTTTTAACATTATCTATTAATTGTTTGTTTATTTCGTTACTGCCTATGTAGCCATATTGAAGAATTCAGTGACCAAACTATCCTTATTTCTCCACTGAACGCAATGTTGCCAACAGTCTTACTTGTCCCTAAATTACACTATCTAAACTAACACAAAGTAGTATCTAAATAAATTTAACATTAGCGTTAGCGCTGTGAGTAGCAAAACCAGTCCGCGAGCCCATACATTTTACATTTGTCAAGCCATTTTCGACAACGTACTGAACGAATCTTAAATATTTGAAGAACACACAGAACAAACAGCCATCACTTCTAGCAGTACAATATCAATACAATCATTCAGTACAATCTTCAGCTGTCGCCAGCTGAAGATATATATAAGTATACATGAAATCGCGTTCCTGGAGAATTTATAAGAATTATCATTTCTTATAAGATAAGTGAAGTTTTAAGTTACAGATTATTTGTATATATTTGTTTGCTTCACTGTTAATAGCTTCATATTTTACATATTTATTAATTCCTTCCTAACATCCTCAGCTAATGTTGACTATTGAATGTTGATTTGGTGAACTCCTTGGAGGCGATAGGGGCATTTCTGTCGGTATCTTGATGAACTTAAAGTTTGGGTTCTCTTCAAAGGTGGTGTTGAAACTGAACAGAGGAAAAAGATATTCATAAAGAAATATGAAAGAAAATTGTTCAATTTTGACAGCACCTTTGAAGAGAACCCACACTTTAAGTTCATCAAGATCAACAGAGACATCCCTATTGCCTCCAAGGAGTTCACCAAATCAACATTCAGTAGTCAACATTAGCTGAGGATGTTAGTAAGGTCCTAACGAAATGCGTTCTAGGTAAATACTAGCAATATATGGAGCATTGAGTACTAGTTTGACTCAAAATTATATTAATAGAGCTAAAGTTATTTCTGATGTTATAAATAAGGAAAAGGGTGAACATATTGGGTAGGGGGTGTTTGGAGACATAACTTGAATATCATTAGTCTTCAGAACCTGAAGAATTTGCTGACCTATTTAGCAACTACTTAATGAATTTGATAGATAACATAAGCAGCTAATTTTGATAATTTTGACTGAGAAAATAATATAAAAATGACCTCAAAATCAATTACTCTTAACCAGTTAACAAAAAGAAATGTGAACAGTTATCATTGCCTTAAAAGGTTTGAATGAATACTTTATAACCTATTTCATAATTACAATATATGAGGTGGTACCCAAAATTTTTGGGACTGGTCCTGTCCATATTGAAAAAATATGTCTACGTATTGAAGAACAATATGTATTACTAATCAAGGCTTCGCAGGTGATCAGCTGTGTCAGGTTTATTAAGGTCGAGCTTTCGGTCATTGTAGACTCCATGGCCTTCAGGATCTGAATGAAATGACTGAACTCTTCTCACTATATATACAATCAGTTGGTGGATGGGGCTTGTGCTGCCCTGGCCAGTGAGCGGGTGATAATTTGTGATTGGGTCGACTGTATCGTACTATGTTTTCTGTCCGCTATCGTGTTTTCTCGGAGATCCGTCTTCTGTCCTGGGTGACTAGAGTTGCTGTGTTCACTACACATCAGCTTCACTTATGTACCTATATTGCGGACATGTTTTGCGAACTATTGTTCGTATCATCAGCTCTATTACGACTAAAGCTTGATCCAGTGGTGTGGGTAGTTCTCACACAAACATGCCACCATCAACAGTCTCACACACAGATTAGTTAACCTACCCCTCAGGCAGCTAGAATATCAAAAACAGTACCATCAGATATTAAAAACTGCAATTAAATATGGATATGGAAAAAGCCTTGTAGACAAAAAAATAAAATCATTCAAACTTCAAAAAAGATTAAGACATATCACAGCTCTTTCACCAATGAAACAAGAAATTAGATTTGCTAAATTTACATACCACCCCTGGGCCACAAAAAAGTTCCAATATGACATAGCAGTGGCACCAAAAACAATTACAACATTAAAAACCTATTTAACAGCAACAATACAGATAAGATAAAACCAGAAGAAAAATCAGGCATTTACAAGATAAAGTGTAAAGACTGTGAAAAAAATTTACATAGGGGGGACAAAAAGAGACATAGGCACTAGGAAGAAAGAACATTTCAGGCATCTAAGATACAAAAATATTGGTAAGTCTGCAATAGCAGCTCATTTCTGTCTGAAAATCATGAGATTGAAGATAGCACCAAATTACTAAAATACATAAAAAAGCATAGGGAGCTGGTCATCTGGGAGGAAATATACATATAAAAGCATAAAAACCAACTAATGAACTTCGAAATCCTGCCAGAAGACAACCCCACATTTAAATTCATCACAAAATCAACAGTTGGCAACAGCAACTCCAGAACTACCCACACCACTGGATCAAGCTGTAGTTGCATTAGAGCTGATGATGCGAACAACAGTTTGCGAAACATGTTCTCAATATAGTTAACATAAGTGAAGCTGATGTGTAAAAAATATAACTCATCTATAATTTAATAAAAATTATGTTGTTTAGCTTGGTAAAGGAAGACTTGCTTTGCAAATGAAAATAAAATGTGTAGTGTTTAATGCCCACTTTTACTATGGCTCAGTAGGATTGACACTGATGATACATGAGATGAAGATGGAGCACCGGTGGAATGAGATGTTGGGGGAAACTGGAGATCCCGGAGGAAACCCGCCTCAGCACCGGGTTTTCCATCACTCGTTTTACAGATGATAAATTGCTATGTTCAGTAGGTACATTACTGGAATTCTCTTTCCAGCAGGCAAATACATTGTACTCACCCCACCTGCTTGGAACCAGGTTGGAAGAGACACATTGATTTAGTCATGGAAAAAGTTGTAGCTTGGTGTGTTTGACTTGTCAGAAAACAAGATTGAAGAAGAAAAATAAGCGTGGAAGATGATCTTATAGACATTTTTAAAAATATCAGTGGTGGTTCCGATATTGATGAAGAAGACATTGATAATTGGTTGCAAATCTACAATGGCAGAGATTATAAACTGATTACAAAGAAAAGCATTATTGCATCATGCAGTGTTACTGAAAATGAAAATGGAGTATTCAGATTAACACAGTGTTGAAGAACCAGTTGTGGTTATGACATATGCACAAATAGCAGTAAACATAGAGAAATTGATGCTGTTTTGCAATAGTTAAGCCAAAACACTGCCAAATGAACTTTCAATGTTAAAGCGGATGCAAGATCGCACCAGTCGTAAGCGATACATTAAACTGAGACAGCAAAAGCTCACTGCCATTTTTACTACAGACTAGTTTGTAGCTAAATTGTGTACAGTACAAATGCATATGCTATTACATTACATACACTATATATGTTTCTAGGTGAAAGTGTGCTGATAGTAATTTCTAAATTCCATTAAAAATATTTTGGTGATGATGTGCATGTTTTCTTGTCATTTTTCCATTCTCTGGATAACCTGGATTTTTGTTAACTCGAATCGGCCCTGATCCCAGTTGATCCGGGTAAATAAGGTTCTACTGTATTACAATTAGCATACAGAAAATTATAACTTAATATAAATTATTCAAGTATAAAAATTAAGCATGAGAATAATGAGATAGTTTTAAAAAGTTAATTTAATCTATTTATTCCATGTACTTGTTCGAAGATTGTGAAAAGGAACTTAAAAGAATTATTTTTGAAGCAGGTCATACAAAACTGAAATATTAACTCTTGAGAGTTCTCAGTTTATACAGAATTCATAATGAATGTAGAGGACTTCACAGCGTATGACAATAGCAACTTGATTTTTCATACCCATTAATGGAAAAAGGGAAAACTAACCGATCTTATCCCTGTTTTGGGAGATAAATTCATAGCTGTTTTCCTAACAATAGCCAGAAGCAACCATTTCTAAACTAACCATTAAATAAGAAAGTGATCTTTTCCAAATAATGAACAGTGAAGTTTAAAACTTTTATTTTCAAATATTAATATTATAAAAATGTTTATGTACTCATTATAAAGGAAGAAAATGACTAAATGGAGCCATAATAGTCAAGAAAATGACAAAATAAAGGTGTAAAAGGAAACAATGATATAAAACCAAAAATCTTGCTCCAAAATAGAAAATGGCATCAAATGATCAAAAAGTCACTTAATATATATGCATTTCCATGATCTGGGACTTGTTACGAAGAATTATGTGCATGTTAGTAATGCTTAAAATGCAACAGATTCATTCCATGTCAAACCAGACAAATTCAAAGAATTGATAGTTAACATTTTGCTTAAACTTATTTCAATGAATGTTTGAAAATATTATGTATGTATATTTTAATGTTTTAAAAATGTGATTACCTTGCAATTAAAAATCAGTGTATGTATTTACATATGGACCAGTATATACAAATGGATTTATCTGTGTTCCAAGTTATTGGACATACCTAATAAACTTCATCATCGAGACAAGGTTATAAAACACGCTTTTTCATAGTGTATGTTTTAAGATAACACAACAGTGGTAGCAGCAGGTGCATCAACACATCTGATGGTATTGGACTGATCTTGATTGATCAATCGAAATAAGTGGACATGGAAATAAAGGGTTGTTTATGAATCAACTATTTTGTATTACAAGGGCAATTAGAACATAAAGGATATTGATCACTGAATATATGATAGCAGCTAGAGGGACAATACCCAAAAAAGTACACCAGTTTTGCATAGATTATGACCCAGATAAATGCTGCTAGATGTAGTAGCAACTGTAGCAATCATGGCAAACAGTGGATCTTATCCTGAAGCTCAGAAGTCATTTGTACTCAGTCTCATAATACTGATACTCAGCAGATTCATTATATATTTTGTTGACAGGATTCATTTATTAGCTAATAATCTTTACATAAAGATTGGTATGTGTTATATTTATTTCATATGAATCTTATTGTTAATTTGATAAATTTTCTGTACTTAGTGTTATACAATATTTGGTAATGTTGCCACAGATGGGCTTAGGGGCCACATAACGTTGGCTGCCAATGTATGAGAAATGAAAGTAGTGAATCGTAATAGCACATTATTTGCCTGTCATAAGAAGTGTGTACTGTTCATGCAAATAGACGAGAGCAATCAAATGTGCTGTACAAGGAGTGGGAGGGGGAAGAGGCGGAATCTACAAGCAATAGTCCTGCAGTGTGTAAATGTACAAAGATAGCTCAGGAGAACTGGAATGACACAGCAAATGCATACTTGGTGGAAATTGATGCTGCATGCATTAAAAATATGTAAATTGTGCATGCTATCAAAATCTTTAAAAATACTCTTCAAAAATACTTTTGAAAATATGCATTAATCATTCACCAAAACTTTTAACTTTAATCTTATAGTGCCCACAGCGTAAGTTCTTCCAGCTGTAATTTGAGTTGCAAAATATGATCATTTTCTTCAAATGCTCAGTTGTAAGTCTATGATATGTGTTGATTAGCAAAAGTTTGTTTGTCGAGAAGGATTTACCAAGTTTGTGGGAAAATTATTGTTTTTGCATTATCTCTTAATTACCATCATATAACTGACTATTAATCTACCCATACAAAATTAGTACAGTTTGCTGTTGACACCAGTGTCACAGCTAGTAATGTTACAAACACAGAGCTAGAAAAGAACATAAATGAAATAGCCACCAAAACACTACGATACTTTGCAATGATAAACCTAAACGTAAATCCAACAAAATGTGAAATAATAACATTTGGAAACAAAACACTTAACATGCCTCTACAACTGTACATTGACAATCAGTCCGTAAATAGTGCTGATAAAGTACAGCTACTTGATATCACACTGGATAAAACATTATCATTTACTCCACATGTAGACAAATTAGCAGTAAAAATTAGTGGTCTATTTCTACTCAAATGTTTAAGGAAATATGCTACAGCAACAACTATTAGAATTATTTATTTCTCACTTATTCATTTGTATATTACATATGGCATAGAAGTATGGGGCAGCACTTCAGAAATAAATTTAAATAAAATCTTTATATTGCAGAAACGAGCAATACAATATCTGTCAAACTTAAAAAGACTGGATTTGTGTAGGAAAGTCTTCAGAGAGCAAAAAATGACTTTACCAACCAAGCCTTTATATTGTACAATAGTGTGCCAGCTGAAGTTAAAAAATATGAAAGCTATGAAAAATTCATAACTGCTTTAAAAATGTCTTTAACTAAAAATGTATTTTATACATTAGAAGAATTTTTAAATTAATGAGACATTGATGTATTCAAATTAACCAGTTTTAGTGCTATGTATGTGTGTAAATGCCAAAATTGACTGGATTCAATCAAGTATAACACCATATTCAATTGCAATAAATAAAAATCACTTCCAACACGCAGAACCACTTATTTAAATTTTGCACATATTTCACCATACTCAAGTTTTCTTCACCAGTGTCTGTGCTGCTTTCACTGTTGCTTTCTGTATAATTTTTATATGAATCATTTCCATGAGTTCATAAGTTGCGTTCTTTTCAGTCTCTACCACTTTTACATGTTCACATACTTTTTTCCAGTCTTCTGGGGAAATGGATGCAAACTTTTCATCTGCCATTCAAATAATATCATCTATTTTAATCATCACACTTTTCTCTGCAAACCAGTTCTTCACATTTACTGATATCAACTCTTGTCAGATTTAATTCTGGGTGATAAGGTGATAAACACAATATACTATTTCTATGTTCAGCTAATAAGCACTATTTTATATGTAAAATGGGTTGGTTTACTTTCCTTGATTAAGGTGTACAGCTGTTTTAGCATGTCATTGTTGAAAGGAATTATTTTTTTGTTATCCAGAATATTTGTTCTTGGGTTAAATTAGAGGTGGGAGCAGGATTGAGCTGTATTTTGTGATAAGGTGCATTATCGATCACTACAACGTTATTGGATGAGAGATATTGGATTAATTTTTCAGTCAGCTATTTCTCTAGTTTTTGCAATCCATGTCATTGTGATAATCACCTGTTCTTTTTTTGTTTTGTTTTTTTTTTGTCCAGGTTTAAAATGGACATATGCATTTGGTATGAAGCTTTGTTCACTGCCAGCATGAATGATTATCAGTCTGGTGCATTTTGAAAGAAAGGAGTCCAGCAAGAGAATTTTCACTGCAGCCATATGACACTGTGTGCATAGAATAAGGTATCCATGTATATGTACAGTTGGACGAAACTCATTTCTGTATTTCCTTATGTGCTGTAGATAAATTCTTTTTTCTCCTCTATGTTACTGTTCTGTTAGAAACTATCTGTTTTTCTTCTTTTTCTTTCTTTTCTTTTTTCTTTTTTTTTTGTCCTTTTCCACCTGAATCAAAGTGCATGAAGGATCTTCCAGGGTATGTTAATAATGCTGTCAAAACAAATAGATATTTCCAATTTAACTTGGATTATTTTAAGTGTCTGCCTTACTTTTTCTTGCATATAAGAAAATTGTTTGTATGGCAAACAATCACTCATTAAAATTGTGTAAATAGCCCCCTTCCTTGATCTTCTGGGTCTTCATGAGGTATTTTTTAATTTATGTTCTCCAATATTATGTCATATTGGATGATGAATGAAATGGGTGAAATGATGCTCAAATGAGTCCATGGTTCATAGAGCTTAGAGTACCTGATATTCATCTTTTAGGGTAAGGGAAAAGCCTTGAAAAAAGCTTATTCAGGTTACTCACCCTGACCAAGATTTGAACCTTTGAATGTAAGGCATACATGCTACTATCTATGCTACCGAGGCTGGCATTTGTGAGGTGTTGAGAAAGATGCACATCCCGTAACCGAATACATTCTAATTGAGTCCGATTCTATGGACTCATACAAAACCTTACACCAGTGGCTTCTGCTATTCATTTTTTCACAGACTTAAATTTATTAGGGGTCTCCTCTGTAGCTCCCCTCATCATGAATTGATAAACATGACCAATCGCTTCTCATATCTGATTGTGCAAGACTTTTCTCTGCAATTTGCTAAAAACTGGTGGCATTATTTAATCCATTTTTATCCCAGCTATGCATCACATGTACCAGTACTTGTTTTGTCATGGTGCTGCACATCTGATGTTTGCCACCTGCCAGCTGACTCCAGCAATCAGATCATGCTGCAGAGCATCATGTTTTCAGAGCTCACATCTACTTGCACAAACAGTACTTGGCAATGCATAAAAGATGACAAATGGAGGTAACCTCTGGTAAAGCATATACACAGATGCCATAGATATGAAGAAGAAAGCTTTATTCTTGTTGAGCATGGCAAATTTGGGTAACTTCTGCATTGTGCCATTGGAGAAGTGATGCATGTTGCTGAGATAATGGAGGATTTTACAATTGAGTACCTTATCTGCTCTAGAATGAGCCATGAAATGGTATGTATGTCATCGTCTTTTTGCAAAACTGAGCAAAATGTGTCCGAGCATGCTATCTCCAGGCTTATGGCCCTTGCTTGGAAGTAAGTTGGAGCTTTTTTGCCCTGCAGTCAGAATATAGTAAGATACACTTCCATCATTGAGCACAGTAAACTTGTTGCTTAAGTAGATTGTTATTTTTATACTTCTGATTACCAGCAGCATAAAATGCATTGCATTGGTAAACCCCCATGGAATGGTCAAAATACTGTATGGAGGAATGCCAAGTTCATTTGGGGAGGCATGCGTCTGAAATTGAAGGTTTTAATGGTGTTCATCTCATTTTGGGAATCAACATTGGAAGTATCATAGGGTCAATGGAGAGGATACTGGGTTTTCGGGGGTGTGGAAAGATGAAAATGCTTCTTTTGCGAGTTTCTGGACTTAATTCACAAACTCCAGAAGCACTGATCCAGCAGTACATATTGCCTGGATCCCACATCATCTCCGAGCACAAACTCCAGAAGCACTGATCCAGCAGTACATATTGCCTGGATCCCACATCATCTCCGAGGCTGGGTAGCATATGACAGTGTGGAGAACATTAACAATGGCATGTATATATACTCTGTTGTTGTCCACAATGAGAACTTCATTAATCTATGCAACCCAGATGTGCACAGCCAGAAGGCAGAACCAAGAGATGGCTCAGGAAGTAGTTTGGCACCATCCAAGAGGTATTTGCACCATATCTTCATGTATTTATGTACAAGTGTGGCTGTACAAATCGGCAAGTATTCCATTGTTTCCTCTTGCTACTCTACAAAAACCATCCTGTTTAAATGGTTCCTTTCCTACAAAACTCTACTAATGTCATTATTTTCATACATAGCCACATTCACACTTCTTCCAAGTTTCTTCCCTCATGGTATTTCTATTTTTTTTTTATTTATCTCTGATTAATGTATTTTCTTTCTTCCTCTCTTTAGTTGCAACAGCCATTTAGCAAAAACTGCCTTTTTTAAGGCTAACAATTGCATAATAAAAAAGAGCGTGTAGATCTGGTTGGACTCACAATAATTATTAAAATAATAATAATAATAATAATAATAATAATAATAATAATAATAATAATAATAATAATAATAATAATAATAATAATAATAATAATAATAATAATAATAATAATAATAATAATAATAATAATAATAATAATAATAATAATGATAATAAAGATAATAATGATAATAATTTACAAGTTCTGTTCATAAAGTATCGCAAATTTTGAATTTTCGATTGTTTTGTGGCGTTATGTTGATATTCATGTCCCTCACGTTCAAGAGGCCCCGAGTTTGAATCTTGGTCAGGGTGAGTTACCCGGATAAGGTATTTTCCGGGGTTTTCCCTTATCCTGAAAGATGAATGTCGGGTAACTCTAAGCTACATGGACCCCGGACTCATTTGAGCATCATTTCACCCATTTTGCACATCGTCCAATATGACAACATTGGAGGATGTAAATATAATGAATAAGTAAGCTCGGCCATTTTGAATGTTCAGTTTATTGTTGACAGCTATTTTGCTTGGACGTGTTTTGGCTTATCTTTGATTTTTGCCTATTCCAAAAAATGGAACAAAGAATCTGTATCAAGTACAAAAGTGAATCGAGAAGATATTGACACATTGCTTCACTCACACTGTTTATTCACAGGACATGTTTCAAGAGCTCTTGAAACATGTCCTGTGAATAAACAGTGTGAGTAAAGCAATGTGTCAATATCTTCTCGATTCACTTTTGTACTAATTTGTGCTTCACTGTCCCTACGCTTCTTCCAAGTTTATACTTGGAATCTGTATCCAATTTTGCATGAAAAACAAAATTAAGTGCACGGATGCATTCTGAATGTTGACTGTAGCATATGATGAAGCTATCTTGGACCAAATTAATGTTTATCGGTTGTACAAAAGGTTCTCAGAGGGTCGAGAAGATGTGAACGATGAAGAGCATCCCGAACGCCCATGCTCATCAACAGACGAAAACATTGAAGAAGTGAAGAAAACAGTGTCGCGAGGCATTGTTGCAACGGGCGAGGCCGACGCACGCAAAGAGACAGATAAAAGCTTGCCAAAACAGAGAAAGAGACAGATGTCTGGAAGTTTCGTCTTTCTGGTGTTGTCTTGATTATTGCAGAACATTCCACTAATTTTTAGAACAATGAGTGAAGGTATAAAAGAAGCCGTGGCTAGTATATCAGCGGACAGTCGTAATTGGACTCCATAATCGTGTGCATGCAGCTGGGATTTGAAAGTGAACTCTTTTGTTTGTGGCAGACGACCTTGAAGGTTTTATTTGTGTATGTTACGTAATTCTGCTGCTCAGGGCTTAAAAAAGTGCCTTTCTACGGAAATAAAGAGCATTTTGGATATCTGCAAACTAGACTTTAAATTCTACGAACCCAGAAAGTCACATTTGGTGTCAGGAGTGGAACATGGCGATGGAAGCTGCATTGGCAAATATTCTAGAAGAGCTGAAAGAAATGAGAACAGCGACTTACACCCTCGCTGCAAAGACGGAGGCGGCAAATAGCAACTTGGCCGCGACAATAACCACGGAAATGAAAGTGGCGAAAGACAGCCTGGTCACAGAAATGAAGGCCCAATTATCTGAAATGAAGGCTGCAAACCAGGCCCTGGCTCTAAATTTGAGGAGCAATTGGCCGGCGTGAGGGAGGACGTCACGGAGCTGGGCAAACGGATGGGTCAAGTGGACGATCGTATCGAAGACTTGGCGAACCGCATTAATGACATAGAGGGAAAGGCCGACAGCAACACCAAGTCCCCGAACGCCATGGTGGAGGACATCGTTGGCAGAAGGTTGAAATTGCTTTGCCGCAGTCTATCGCAGCCAACTGAAGTCTAGGATGCAGCAGCCACGGGAGACGCTGCAGGAGTTCGCCCTGGCAATTGAACAGCTGGCCAGCAAATACCTTGGTCGACCTCACACCCGAATTCGTATCCCGAGAGGCCGTTGAGGGGTACGAGACGTCCAGAGACGTCAGCGCCTAATGCTCGGCGACTATAAGACCACCCACGAGGTGCTAACGGCCGCATTGAGGATGGACGCGGCCAAGGTGTTGGCTACCCCGACGTCAAGAACAAGGAGTATCCGCTACACGGGAGACCGAAGGCCAGCCGAGAGATGCCGGCGAAGACCAGGTGGCGTGTATTGTGGGTGTGGCCAGCCGGGACACCTGGAGAGAGACTGCCCACACCAAGTAGAGCAGCCAGAGAAACGAGTAAGGTCGGGCGTGGCGAGGGGCACGTCACCACCATCCTCTCGATTGACACTGCGCGCCGTCAGCCGACAAATGGAAGACAGCCTCATCGCGGACGGTTGGGAGAGGGAAGCTTTGCCGTATGCTTGTGGACACCAGAGCAGCCGTGGCCGTCATCAGACCTGACGTAGCCAGGGGTTTGCCTTCCAGAAAACCGAGCAGACCATACCAGCTTGTGACGGCATCGGGTGACACCTTGCCTGTGGAGGAGGCCCTGCTGAAGTTGACCCTGGGATGGAGTGCCGTGCGTCAGTGGGTGTTCATCGCGAAGGTGGTTGAGGAGCTGATATTGGGACTGGATGCCCTCAGGAGCCACTAGACGACGGTCGACGTCAGCAGGAAGGTCCTGTGGCTAAATGGAGAAGAGGTGATGCTCCGGTAACCCGAAGAATGCCTTGGAATGTGCAGGGTCATCATGAGGGAAGACGTGGTTGTCCCCGCGAGAAGCGAGGTGGTGGTGACGGTGCGACTGGAAGACCAACGGAACAATAACATGATGCTGGACCAGAAGATGCCTGTGTACGGGCTGTGTGTAGCCAGGACATTGTTGCCGTGACGTGAGTAGGTGCCGGTGAGGCTGCTTAATCCAGCGGACACCGAGCACGACGTCCAGCCTGAGACGGTTTTGGGGACGTGCGAGCCCGTGGTTAGCGTAACGCAAATCGTCAAGACCCAGGAGCCGGTGCCGACAACACCTTGGGCCCCGCCTGGAAGGCGTACTGGAGAGGGCGGTTAACCACCTGAACGCAGAACAGCTCGAGAAGGTTCGACAACCACTGAGACGATACCAGCGCGTCTTCAGCCAAGGCGACAGCGACTACGGCTGCACGGACAGTGTGCTTCACCGCATCGATACCGGAGGCGTCCGGTTTATTCGGCAGCTACCCAGACGCGTTCCGCTGGCAAAACAAGCGGCGGTACGGGATATGCTGGAGGACATGAGATCCAGGGGAGTAATCGAAGAGTCTGACAGCCCTTGGTGTTCCCCTGTAGTCTTGGTGAAGGAGAAGATCGGCGAGCTACGCTTCTGCGTGGACTACAGGAAGTTGAACGCTGTCACCAGGAAGGACTGCTTCCCCTTACCCCGGATTGACGACACCCTGGACATGCTTGCTGGCACACAGTGGTTCTCGACACTGGACCTCAAGTCGGGTTACTGGCAGGTGGCTCTAGACCCGAGAGACAAGGCAAAACTGCATTCTCGAAAAGCCAAGGGCTTTGTCAGTTCACAGTTATGCCCTTTGGTCTCTGCAACACACCAGCTACCTTCCAATGCCTCATGGAAACAGTGATGAGAGGATTGACTTATGACGCCTGCCTGCTATACCTGGACATCATCATCGTTGGCAACACATTCGAGGACCATCTCGACATCCTGGGTAAGGTGTTACAGAGACTGCAAGCGACCAACCTGAAGCTGAACACGAAGAAGTGCTAACTCTTCCGCAATGAAATCAACTACTTGGGCCACATAGTCTCACCAACCGGAGTGGCTAAAGACCCGGAGAAGACAGAGGCCGTGAGAGATTGGCCTCACCCAAATGATAAGTGAGAATTGCGCAGTTTCCTGGGGTTGTGCAGTTATTACTGCCACTTTAGAAAGGGCTTCTCCAACATTGCCAAGCCCCTCACCTGCTTTGCAGAGGAACATCGGCCATATGTGTGGACGGAGGATGCCGAAGACGCTTTCCAGCAGCTGAAGAAGACACTTTGCAGTGCTCCTATTTTGGGATTTCCACTATCAGGCACCGCCTTCATTGTGGACACTGACGCCAGCGACCATTGCATTGGAGGCATCCTATCCCAAGTCTAGGACGGCCACCTAGGCTATCTAGGTGATAGCCTACTACAGCAAGATGCTGTCCAAAGCAGAGAAAAAGTACTGCGTCGCTTGGCGAGAGGTACTAACGGTAGTGAAGACCTTGAAACACTTCCAAAAGTACCTGTATGGCCAGCCATTCTAACTGAGGACTGACTACTCCGCCCTAATCTAGCTACTGAGCTTTAGAAACTTGGAAGGCCAGACAGCCCGTTGGGTCCAGAGGCTGCAGGAGTATGACTTCACCTCCGAACATCGTAGAGGAAAGAGCCACGCCAACGCAGACGCCATATCTTGAAGAACCTGCCCAGAAGAGTGCGGTCAATGCACAGGAGTGGAGAAGGGCCGTGCCGCCGCTGTCAGGGTGGTCATAGCAGTACCTGCGTTCGGTTGGGATAGCGCAGGCCTGAGGTAGCAGCTTTACGCCGACTTGGGACCACTCTTGAGTTTAGTGGATGCTGGGATAAGACCGACTTGGGAGGACATCGCACCTAGAAGCGCTGTGTATAAGTCATACTGGGCCCAAGGGACTCGCTGAAGATCAAAGAGGGCCTGCTGTTCTGGATATGGGAATCACCCAATGGGAAGACGCAGAGGGAGCAGTTGGTACTTCCCCGGTGTAAGGTCCCGGAAATCTTGGAGGAAGTGCACGCCGGTACTTCAGGAGGACACCTGCGAGCAAACTGAAAGATCGACAAACTTCGACAGCGCTACTACTGGCTGAGGCTTCGAGCAGACACTGAGAGATGGTGCCTTCAGTGTCACGTGTGCACGGCGAGTCGCCGGCCCCAAACTAGGAGCCAGGGTCGCATGCAGCAGTACAAGGTCGGAGCGCCTTTCCAGCGCTTCGCTGTCGACATAGCTGTACCATTCCCAGTGTCCGACCGAGGCAACAAGTACCTAATAGTTGTCGTGGACTACTTCACCAAGTGGCCGGAGGTGTATGCCATCCCGAACCAGGAGGCGAAGACAATCACTGACTGCCTTGTGGAGCAACTGTTCTGCCGTTTTGGGGTGCCCTTAGAGCTGCACAATGAACAGGGCACCAATTTTGAGTGTAACCTGATGAAGGAGACACTGAAAAGACTTGGGGTGAACAAGACCCACACAACACCTCTACACCCGCAGTTGGTGTAGTCGGTTTGTAACACTTTGTCACTTACATTATTGTGGGACTAGTTTCCAAAGCCACTGCGTCCATTTTCAACCTTGAATGTCTGGCTATTGCCTGTTGCTGTTGTCTGCTCTCTTCTCTTTGGTGGTGGAACTATGAACTCCTTTATCACCAGTCAGTAATTTAATAAAGAAGTTCATAGTTCCACCACCAGAGAGAAGAGAACAGATGATAGACCTTCGAGGTTGAAAATGGATGCAACGGCTTCTGAAACTAGTCCCTCAATAATATAAAAATGTAAGTGACGAAGTGTTAAACCCAATTACATATAGTTTTTTCAGCTAGTCATCTTACTAAATTTTATATAAAAGAAAATATTCTGCTTGTAATAGCTGTCAATTGCCAGGATCATAACAGCCCTTCCAATATGCCAGAATTTTGTCCTGCAGGACTTCTTTTGTATGCCAGTAAATCTACCGACATGTGAATGCCACTTTTAAGCCTATTTAAAAACCATCAGTCTGTGCTGCAGACCAACTAGAAAATTATGTATGCACTTATTTTAAATGAAAATCACTTAAGTACAGTTTATAACAAGGTTAGCCAAAGCTAACCTATTGAAGCAGTTGAAAGAGTGATGTATTTACTTTTATAATTAAATGCAGCTGTTGTCCTGGACACTACTGGATTTAACACCCAGTTATAATGAAATTTTCTTACAACACAGACTTGTTAAAATCTCTAATTGTATGACACTGGGGGTTTCTCATTAAGTTTGTTTAGCCTTTGTTGAAGTAACATGCGTTAATTGTTGTTTCTTGTACTCTGGTTAGTTGCATTAAAAGGGTTAAAGCACTGGTAATCTCTGTGTTGTGGCACTCACTTCAATTCATCTAAATACTAACTGCACAAACCTTAAAGAAATACTTCCCTCACTTAGCTTTGGCAGTGTTGTTATTTACTACTAGCATGAGGACCATTGCTGTTGTCCAAATTAATGTCAAAATGGTTATCAAACTGAAAGCAATAAATATTATTCATTTTTTCATAGATGCAGTGCAAATAAAGAAGTATGAAATTATTTCTTAAGTAGTAGAACGAGATGGATAATGTACAATGCACCTTCTGAAGAGATATTGGTGTCCTGGAAGTATTATGCAGCTGTCGTTAATACTCATAAACGGAAGCATGTTTAGCCCAGCACTGAGTTAACTGGAAGTAGCTATGTATCTATGTGTACATTTAATAAGGTATTCTTGCTCCATCATATATGACCATCTCAATCTGATATCCTGCACCCAAGAGGAGGATTAAAGAGAGATCATGCAGGTATTTCAAATTATAATTAAATGAGTTAAGAACTATATGAAAACAGTTGTGTAAAGAAAAGTTGCTTTAAAAAAGAGGGAATAAATAGCCCAAAATTAATGCCTTTAAGCTTTAAAATAAAACTCATCTTCATGTAACAAATATGTTACAGGAAACAAGCATTTATATTTATTAGCATGGGTGCTGTTTCCACAGTTTTGATGGAATGAAAATTTCAAAATTTTGAAGTTTGGCAAAACAAAAGTGCAACTGTTACTAAGTAAAAAATAGAAGCTAGTAACAGTGAAGCAACAAATACCTCATAAAATATAATTATTTGTCACATACTTCATTTATCTTTTAAGAAAATTGATGAAAATGTTCACAGACTAAAGAAACTAGTTTTATAAAAGTTTACGTCATCAGTCAATACTTCCTTCGTTGTCATCATTACAGTTGCTAGATGTCGTAATATTTTTGTATGTATTACCAAACTTTGAAAATGAAACCAATTTAAAGACAGAATCAATGGGCAGTATTTTGAATTACTCCATTCCTATTTTTTAAAATAAATATGCTTCTCAAACTATTAAATCTATTGGACCATTCTGTGGCATTTGTCATCAATTCTTAACAGATAAGTGAAATTTTTGACAAATAATTATATTTTATGTAGTACAACTGTTATGTTTAATTTGTCTATAAATTGCATACAAAAAGTTAAAATAAAGACTGAAAAACGTACATTAGTTTGTGTGGTTTGACATGGAATGACTCAACAATTAAAAAATGTTCTGTAATCAGAAACTGGACCCTCTCAGTGAGACAAATTAGCTGTGTGCATTGAACTTGGAAATTTTTTTTTTTGCTTTTTTTTTAAAAAAAAAAAGAAAGAAAGAAAGCAGCTAAGAAGCAATTGTAAATAAATCTTTTGTTATCAAAACTGACATATATATATAACCTAGATCGTGTCACAGAATGCAGTATTTGCTTATATATTGGCTTGATTTGCACATTTCCTTTATCAATTGTTTTCCTGCATTTCTTATGTTGTTTTTTTTAACCAACTTCCTTAGAAAATGGTAGGGGAAATGACTTATATCACTATTGCAATTAGGAAAGACAATCTTGTTCACAGATTACCCTAGTATAGGTAGCATTTGATGGAAATATGATAGTTAAAAATAATGTAAATAAAAGCAATGTAAACCTTAGAAATTTCCTCTATCAGAGTAAGCTTGTTTAGAATATAAAAGCAAACAAAAAGTATACCTTTATTTTATTCATTCTATTTCAAACCAAATAAAAATTCAAATTGCTGGCAGTAACATTCAAAATGCATTTAGCAGAAATGTTTTTAATGCTTAGATTGATGTGAATTATGATTGATAACACATTCAGATACTTGTGGCAGGTAACTTCCAGGGAAATTTTATGTACATTATGTTCTAGATATATTACAGTAATACATTGGGCTTTAGTTACAAAATATTAATTATTGCTAGTCACTCACCTTAAATTTTCAGCATTTTTCACATGGATTAATTGAGGGTTTTTTTTATTTTAGTTTTTTAAATGGTTGTTGGAGTCATTGACTGAATGTGTTCCAGAGCTTAGCCAAGCTTTGAAATATAGTAGTGGCTCAGCCTGCTGAAGCTGGGTTCATAAAGAGTAATAAACACAGTCTTCTACATGTTTCAGTAAAAGAGCACTTCTAATGGGAATCACAATTTAATTTATTGAGCTAAAGGATTGTTTACACTCAGCTGTAGACACTGCAACTTTTTGACTGCTGACAAAAGGGAAGTAAATTATCTGGTTTCTCTCTTCCTTTCTGTCTTCTTTTTGCTGCTTTTAAGCTTGAACTATTTTTCTTGAATTTAAATATTAAATTGACCATATAATTCCGTGAGTGATATGAATAAACCTGAGATACAAGTTCCATCACACAAACCTTAAGAGGCATCTCACATGTAGATTAATTAAAACACTTAATCTCAGCCGTAAGCTTCGCCTCCTAAATTCATCATGGAGAAAATATGCTAACAAGATGCATTTCAAATTGTACATGAATAAACCAAACTTTGTATTAGTGACATGCAAAACATCTCTGTATTTGAATGAGTAGAGCCAGACTGAAAAATTCAATGCCAAAGCCGGGATTTGAACCACGGATCTCCCGCTCTCTGTGCGGTTGGTCTAAACCACTGAGCTACTATGGCCAATGTGCCGATATGACATTAAATTCTCCAACTGGCTCGTATGTTTCCCAGTAGACCACTAGGAGTTCTCATATGCTATGAGACACGCACCTTTTGTGGCGACCTACTATGCTGTAAGTACTTAAGTCTCAGGCTTCATAGTTAAACCACTATGCTTTTATTTTAGGTAAATTTAGGGAAATAACCATTTCTTTCACACTAATCGTGTGTAGGCTGAGGTTTGAATGAGTAGAGCCAGTCTGAAAAATTCAATGCCATAGCTGGGATTTGAACCACGGATCTCCCACTCTCCGTGCGGTTGCTCTAAACCACTGAGCTACTATGGCCAACGTTCTGATATGACATTACCGGTCTACCGGGAAACATACAAGTTAGTTGGAGAATTGAATGTCATATCGGCACGTTGGCCATAGTAGCTCAGTGGTTTAGAGCAATCGCATGGAGAGCGAGAGAGTGAGAAAGTGGTTCAAATCCCGGCTATGGCATAGAATTTTTCAGTCTGGCTCTACTCATTCAAACCTTAGCCTACATATGGCTAGTGTGAAAGAAGTGATTATTTCCATCTCTGTATTTGTTGGTGGCTTAAAGTAATTGAGACCAGGGTAAAGTGCTTTGAGTTTATGATGGTTTACCATACAGATAGAACTCTTGATCATGAGTACAACGATCTCTATTGTTTCATGAAAGAAAACAGGGAAAGGTGGTCACAAATTTTTTTTCAAGTTTTTTTTTTTTTTTTAATTTATAGTTGTACCCTTTAGTTGCAAGACATATATTTTAAACCTACCTAAATGATATTAATGTCTATTACTCATTAGAAATACTGTTTTGGATTCTACAGTTTCTGAGTTATGCCGCCTCACCCAAAGATCTTTTCCTAAATGATGTCAGAAGAGCAAAATAAGCAGATCAGTCAGGAGAAATTAGCTGTCCAAGTTTAGGTGTAATAAGGGTAATGGGCTAGGAAATTCAAGTGCAAAGAAGAAAGAAGCAGGTAAGTTAATGGCATTTCAGGTGGCCACAAGAGAGAAGAGAAAAGGAGAAATCAGAATTATTTTATGTGCGAATGTACTATTGTATAACAATTTGAACATTAAAATTGCCTTTTCTCAAGTTTTAGAAACATTGACTGTATGATTTTTTACCTGATCCTTCAAATATCACATTACAAAGAAGTGCAAAATCCATAAAAAAGGTTTCTATAGTTTTGTCCAAACCTTTCCTGCATACTTTCATGTCAGTTAAATGCACAGCTGTTTTGGATAAGGCATGAAGTGCATCCAGAAAGTAAGACCTGATCACATCCATAGATGGCACCACCAGTCAGATAGGAATGCACATGCTCAAGAGTAGAGAGGAAGTATGTGGAAATTATACAGTAAAGTTTCAGTATTGTAATGTTAGTGGTTACTGCACTGTGCTAGGAGAAAATGGCTGTTCCTATGTCTCCTGCCAAATGTGAGGCTGCAAGGTTGGTACAGTCAACTGATTTTTGCACACTCAAAAGCAATCTCCAGCAGAGATAAATCAGCAGTTGTTTCACATATATGCACACAACATTATGTGTAACAGTGTGGTAAGACAATGGTGCAGGCGTGAACCAATATTCACAACAAAGACCGTAGTAGCTGACCATCCCCAGTGATGCCAGAAGTTGTGTGCAGCAGGCAGTTGTGCAGAACTGGTGCTTCAGAATTTCGGAAGTCTCTTGTCAATTCCCTCAGATGTCTCACTCACTTTTGCATGAAATTGTCTCTTGGTGGCTCGGTTTTCACAAAATGTGTGTAAGATGGGTTGAACACAAAACCACACATCTGGCATTGACATTCCTGCAGAGGTGCACAGAGAAAGGTGATAAGTTTCTTGACAATATTGTCACTGGGGATCAAACATGGATGTTGCATGGTACACCAGAGAAAAAACAACAATCATGCATTGGCAGTATAGTAGTTCACCTGTAAAGATCAAATTCAAGTAATCACTATCAAAATAATCATGTATACTGTCTTCTGGAATGGACACGGTGTCCTCTTTTGCAAGTTTGTATTGCAAGGGGAGAACATAAATGCTGATCGATGTTGTCAGACATTGCATAAACTGAGGCGGGCAATCCAGAACTAGAGTCGTGGGATGTTGACAGGAGTCATTGCACTATTGCATGACAATGCAAGACCTTATACAGCCAATGTCACACAAAACATGTTAAATAAGTCTTGATAGATCTTTGACCATCTACTCTAGAGTCCCAACCTTTCCCAAAGTGATTTTCATCTCTTCCATCTTATCAAGCATTTTCTTGCAAGAAAACATTTCCACAATGACACTGAGATGCAGCATGAAGCGACTTTTTTGCTCTGGACATTGGTGGCAGACTCCTGAGACTTGGGTATATGATTAATGATGCACTGTTATGATAAATGCCTCAACAATGGTAGTAATTAGATAGAAAAGTAGCCAGAGAATATGTGTAATTATTCCAATAAATATGCCTTACTTAGTATGTATTTGTTCTCTTTATCGGTCATTGAGACTTACTTTCTGGGTGCATTTTGTTGGGTAAAGATTCCAATTGCTATTGATGGGTTTGAGTTGCAATACAAGAATCCTTGAGGTGATTTCCTGACATGGCGAAGAACTAATAACTGTTTTTGTGTGTGCATACATGCGTCCTCTTTCCAGTTCTCAATTCATAACTGTGGCTATAGGTTTGAAAACCCAACTTATTTAGGGACATAGTTTTAATGATTGAAGTATACAGTAGAAAAAAAAATGTTGGATATAAAATATTAATTGTTAGGAGGCCCCCGGTTTAGGGGGTCAGTCTGTCAGGTCCTGCCGCTGTCTTAGGTTTGAGGCTCTTGAGTGTTCCCTGGAGTTTGTTTGAATCACTGGGAGCCATTCTGCATTGAGGGGGGAACATCATAAGAATCAGCACACTTCCCAAATATCTCACTTGAGGTCTTTCTCATATTGGTCTGGCAAACAATGAGAATTGTTCTAGAAGTAAGAATCTTCTCTACTTTGAATGTTCCCAAAAGGCAAAAACAAAGGTTCTGAAACTAACAAGAGGTATAAGGCCACAGAATTTCCCAGTTATAGTTCGGCATATTAGTGCACCTAATTTCTCTCTTACTGCCGGCCCGGTTTCATGACCAGGATGACAATATATTTTTTTCTATGCTGTTTTTAAATATGAAAAATTAAAACTTCAGGAAAAATATATGTACTTTTTTTCTTTCTTTTTCAGTTTCATATGGAAATATTACACGTTTCCCCTTTTCTTTCTTCTTTTTTTTTACACGGATGAATGAAGTAGGTATTGTTGTAGAAAAGCTGTGGAAGATCAACAGAAACTATAAAATAAGATGCTTTTGCCTAATGATAATTTATTTGTTAATAAGCCTAGATGGATTTTTCTGCTGAGAAAATAACTTTGCAATCCACCGAATTTCAGCATTGGGCACACACTAGATGATAGAGCCATTAGGGCAATAAAGCTGGTAATATTGTGGCAGAATGAATAAGCTGTTGAGAACAAAAAAGAACATAAACAGAGTAGCTTTTACTGTATAGCAGGGAGTGAATAACAATATTTTTCAAATACATATATGGTCATAAATATTAAAAGCAGAAGCATTATTAACAGTGAAGTATTCTTCATTTTTGAGTTTGATTTATGAGTCACTGTGTTTACACTCAACTTCACTTACTATGTTGTAGTATAATTGAAACGTTTTCAAGATCATTTGATCTCATCCTCAGCTGTTTGGTGACTAAATGAACATTCTTCTTCCTCCACTACTAGGGTGCTCCGATCCCTCTGCCATCTGGTGTTAGGGGCACTAAGGTTTAATACTTCATTTAATGCCGGGATTTCAAAATTTATAACTTTATCCCGGTTTCTGGTTATGAATATTTTTTCCCAAATATCCAATTCTATGGGTGTACTTAAAGATTTTAACAGTCTTATGTTATGGCCAATGTTAAATGCTAAATAAGCCACTAACAATTTCAATCCCCAACACTTTGAAATCGGGAATTTATGATTGGAGCACTGTAATAGTGGAGGAAGAAGAGTGTTCATTTAGTCACCAAACAGCTGAGGATGAGATCGAATGATCTTGAAAACGTTTCAATTATACAACAACATAGTAAGTGAAGTTGAGTGTAAACATAGTGACTCAAAAACATGTATGGTCCTTTGTTTATATGGGAGCATGTCATTTGTACATATTACCTATATTTGCACCTTAGATATGTAAGAATTTGTAAGGGATTGTTTTAACTAATGACTGAAATAATTGTTTTACAAGCTCCTGTCATACAAGTTTCTGCATCATACCTGACTCTTGTAGGTATTGGAAAGGACAATTTCAATAACAACTGGTTTTCTGTACACTTGAGATTGAAACTAGATTTTCTATATAAACATTTTGAACTACATAATTAAAGGACCTGTTCATTATTTTATAGAGCAGTGTTAAATTCAGAATGTTTCACTGTAATAATAGTAATATTAAAGGTGAAAAGATTTGGATGTTCATATATATGACTAAGAGAATATAAAGCTCTAATAAAAATTTACCACCCTTTTGTGAAGACAGAAATCTTGGCATATTATTGATGTTAGTTTTTCTGATATTAATATAACATTTAATAAGAGTAAAATATGAAGATGCTCTCACTAAACCCTGTTGAATGCAAAAATTAAAAGCTATCTAATGTATGTATACATATCTGCCTTTTTGTTGGCAGTGGCACAGTTGATAACCTTAATAGAAGAAGAAGAGTTCGGCGAAGAAGTTAGCATAAATGAATTCATGGCACCAACAAAGACACCCTTTCAGATATTACTGGAAGATGAAAGCTCTCTAAAGGTTAGTTTTTAATCTTTTTTGTAATTATCACATACTATAATATTATATTAGATTGATATTTTCAGTGAGAGAGTTAAATAAGAAAATTACTTGAAAGCTAAATCAGGATTAGCAAACCAACACTCCCTCACCTCAAATTCATGAAGTCACATTTGCTTCTTTGTTTCCACTGAAACAATGAACTTCCACAATATAAAATATTCTGCTTGCTGCTATTCTCTCAGGTCTGTGGAGAAATGCTCATTCAGTTCTATAAATTCGACACTTTGATAAATTTTAGCAAAGGTTATCTTGCCTTAGGCTGATAGATTATCTCTCTCCAAGTTGAAACTAAACATACAGTGAAATAAGACAAGAAAATTGGTGTAGATAAATGTATAAGTTAATCTCAGTTTTATTTAAATTTAGAGTAACTGCAAAACAGGAATAAGGTTGGGCTAGGTGTGACTGATCTATTGCTGACTAGCCAGTGAGGTGAGTGCAACTTTGTACAGTTAAACATGCATACTGGCTTGCTTTGCTGAATCCTAATTTCTTTGTGCACTTGAAAGATACTAATTACAGAATTATTTTGTTTTTTTCCATGGCACAGAGCTATTTTTTCTGAGGGTGACCGTCAAAACCCCATGTTTGTAGGACATCTGGTTGATGAGATAGGGAAAGATAAGATGCTTGACCAGAAAAAAAAAAAAAAAAAGAATCATTAACAGTCTGAAGAAAACCAGATATGTGCTGCTGCAGTTTTTAACTTGCATTCAGAAAATTGATGACTTTTTAGAGTGCAAATATGCTTTTCAAAGCCAGTAACTGTGTCACTTAGCAAGCTTAGTACAAGTGTGCCTATTAGTGACTGCGAGACAACTCGTACGATTTTACATAAACAGCTAGAAATATTATTTTTCATGTGTATTCTTTTTTCAAACAGTTATAAATTAAAGAAGTTTTCAAACATACAAATGTTACTCGGAGTCAAGAATTAACCACAGTCAAGATTTTTTGCATGCTCCCTCCTCCAAAAAGCATAATATCAATAATCTTTATTTGTCAGAGACCAGAATACATCCAGAAATGACTTTGTCATAATTACAATACTAAAATATATAAAACAATAATTACCTATGTGGCTACAGATTACATAAATTTAAATTACAGAGCAATGTCAACAGTACTATCCATAAATTCGTTAATTGAATAAAATGGCCTATTTAATAGCCAGTTGTGAATACATACTTTTATTCTATTAATTGGGACAACTCATGCTGCCTCAGGTAGTTTGTTGAACATGTTAATACCATTATAAAAACAAGTATTTGCACTAAGAGCTAATCTGCATCTTGGATAGTCCAATTTATGCTTATTTCTTGTGTTGAAATTATGGTGATCAGTCCTGAGAGAATATTGGTTAATATTTGTTCTGATATAAATTAATGATCTGTATATAAATAAACTGTACACGGTCATAATCTCCAATTTAATAAATAGTGGTTTACATGGCTCTTTGCTATTTTTATTTAAAAGTATCCTTAGTGCCTTTTTCTGCAATAGAAGAATCTTATGAACTTCAGAAGAATGTCCCCATAAATGTATTCCATAGTTTATGTGTGTCTCAAATAATGCAAAGTATACCTTTCTGAGAGTATCTAGTGACACCAGTGACTTAAGCTTCCTAAAAGTAAAGATTACTCTGGATAATTTAGTGCACACATTTTCAACTTGCTTTTTCCATCCAAGTTTTGAATCTAGGTAGAAACCCAAGAGTTTAACAAATGGCAATTCATTTACCCTCATATCTGACAAACTAAATGTAAAATGCTGAGTTTTCTGTTCGTTTAACATTAACTTATTAGCAGTAAACCAGTTCTTTGCAGTAAAAGTTCTTTGCTTCTAGAAGTTTTAATTGATTATGATCTCAGTGCAATGTTATTAAAGTTGTATCATCAGCGTACATAACTAGGTCTTCTGGCAAATTATATGCCAAGTCATTGATTAATAAAATAAAAAGAAACGGACCTAAGATAGACCCTTGAGGGACTCCATTGATTATTTTCTGCACCTCTGAACATTTGTTTGCAGTAGCAACCATTTGCTGTCTGTTATTTAAGTAGGACTTTATTAGCATTGTGTTTTCACCTCTAATCCCATAGTGCTCCAGTTTACATAATAGTTGTTTATGTGATGGACAGTCAAAAGCTTTAGTGAGATCACACAATACTATGGACATATTTTCTTTGTTTTCCAAAGCAGTTATTATTTCTTTTGTTAGATACTCTATTGCCAATGTTGCAGATTTATTTTTCTGGAAACCAAATTGCTTGGTAGTAATAATAGAGTACTGATAAAACCATCTTAGCATCTGTTTATACATGAATGACTCAATAATTTTAGAAAAAATTGGAACAAGACTGATTGGTCGATAGCTGTCCACTGTTTTTTTATCCCCCCTTTTATATATAGGAATAACTTTAGATAGTTTTAAGCATTCAGGAAATAGCTTATCTGAGATGCATCTATTAATCAAAAAAGTCAAGACATAATAGTACAGTTGAAACATACATTTTTTATTTTCATTCGTTATTTGGACTTAACTTTGGACTTAAGATGTTGTGCAGTAACTGTTTTATATCATACATGTGTGATTACATGCAGTTATATAATCGCTTCATACCATCACACACTACAAAACTATAGGTAGAGTCAGACCGAAAAATTCAATGACTAACTGTGCTGTAAGTGCTTAAGTCCCTAGCTTCATAATTAAACCACCTTTAGGTTATCTATTTTGCATGCCTCATTGTATATTTACCAGGAAAAATATGAGTCAGTTGGAAAATTTGTCATGCTGGTTTGCTGGCCATGGTAGCTCAATGGTTAAGAGCAACCAGACAAATACCTAGAGATCTGTTTCAAATCCCAGCTATGGCATTGAATTTTTCAGTCTGACTCTACCTATAGTTTTGTAGTGTTTGATTGTATGAAATGATTAGATAACTGCATGTAATCACATATGTAAGATTATAAAATAGTTATTGCACAACTGCTCAATTCCAAAGTTAAGGTCAAATAATGAATGAAAAAAAATGTATGTTTCAACTGTACCAAGTGGGATGGTCCAGGTGGTTTCATCTGTGGCCCGCATTCAGGAAGCCTGGGTTCAATTTCCGTGGCCAACCAACTTGACCCATGTTTTTTTTTTTGGGGGGGGGGTTCTGGGTTGCTAGGCAAATGCTGGTTAAATTCATTACATCCCCCGAATTTCCTGTCCCTTCATTTCACTTCCATTATCATTTCGTATCATCTCTCATCTGGTGGTTTCTTTGAAGGTAGAAGTCTTGGCAGTGCATGGTGGGATGATATGCTCTGAGGAAAATGCTTTCTCCACTGGACTTCGGTCTCTGAACTGGCCTCATGGCTGTTTCGGGGCTGCAGCAGGTGGGATGATGATTGTCCTAAGCCCACTGCCGGGGAGTTTCTATCTGGTGAATTGTAGGGACCTCACTCTCTGTACTGTAGTGACTCCTTGGGGTCGGCTGCATCTGTCATCTCTCACCTCATCCTCTCTACCGGGGATGCCCCACTTGGGGCATAGGTACATAGAACTAGTCTGGTTGACGTGTCGAATCCTCTCCGAATAATCCATTACTATGTTTCAACTGTATTACATTGTCTTATGCTTTTTGGAGGGGGGAGCAAGCAAAATCTTGATTGCAGTTGAACAATGCTGGCCAGACATTTGTCTTTGCAGTTGTATCAGATTGTATTTCAGTTGACATTGTTAAAGCTCCTGTTTCAAGACATGGTCAAATTTCATTTTCCACTTTCGAAAAATTTGTTCATTGTTATATTTTGTTGTTTTGCTTTTGTGGCATTTGTCAACTTTATCACTATCAGCATTAATTGATATAAATGGCAATCTATTTACTATCTGGATTCTGTAATTGGGAATGATCCCATTGAATTTATTTTGTTTTGTTTTGTAGGCCTGGAACAGTTTTGTAAATAGTACAGAAGAAGTACAGCAGTTGATATGGGACCATGGATTCAAATCCTCCAAAAGGCATATATTTTTACAGCATGGCCATTCTGCCGAGGAGGCTTTTAATAATATAAGTAGGCCTCTTCAGAATATTCTTCAGCACAAAGCACCATTGGTAATATATAATACTATCTTTAATTGCTTAGTAAAATAATATTTATGCCTATGTACATATGTATTAACTCGTAGAACATAGTTTGCAGTTACTTTCTTATATTTTAAATGCAGCAATGAAACTCTGTGGCTGTAGTGTACTACTTTTCTAATGTTTTTGTCAGATAGCAATCTTCCGTGAAACTTCTGTAGGTAAATTAAATTTGAATAATAAAAATAATGATAACACAACAACAGCAACAAACTCAACTTTAATAGAACATGAACAACACAACAGAGTAGGCACTCCTACTAACAAACATGTTAAGCAAAGTAGCAAAACTACAGTGGAGCCTTAGCCACAAATCTCTAAGAACAATCTACAGAGGTGCAATTGCACCTATACTAACATATTGTGACTGTGGGTTTGTAGAATTAAAAGCTCAATTTGCAGAAATTCAAAATGTTCTTATTTCCGTAGAAATACACTTTGGTCAACCCTTACAGTAGCAGAATTATGTAACATACACAAATACACCCTGCAAGGTCGTTAACCACAAACAAAGAGTTCACTTTCAAAACACAGCTGCAGGCACATGATCACAGTTCTGATTCTCAACTCTCTCATTATGACTGTCCATTCAACTAACCACAGCTTCCTTTTATATGTCCATTGATATTTCCAGACATTTTAGGAATGTTCTGTAACAAATAAGAAATTGAAACTTCCAGTCAGCTGTCCCTTTATCTGTTTTGGCAAGCTTTTATCTCCATGCTGCACCATCTGCCCCTTTGTGTGCATCAGCTGCGCTTATCAAAACAATGGGTTTGCGACAGTATGATTCCCCACTCTGGAAGCAGGCACTAGAGAGGAGAAAGAATATAAGGATACCTCAAAGAACCCAGAGAATAATAAACATCAAAATTGCCAAAGCACACAGAACCATATATTTCAAAGCTCCATGTGCTGTTGCTGGAGTGAAACCTATCTACATTACAATATAAGAAACAGTCAAAACTTACAAGATAACACACGGAATGACACCAGAATCAGCAGATTATGATGCACCTTTACGAGTAGCAAACTGGCCACATCTAGCAGAAGAAGTTATTGAAAACAAATATCATGAAATAGAAACCTTCACAAATGGTAGTAAAATCCAAGGCAAGGTTGGAGCAGCAGCAATAATATTTAAACAAGGCGATATTTTACGCAGAATCAAAGCGAAATCACACGACAGATGCTCTAATAACCAAGCTGAACAAGTGGCAATCCTTAGAGCATTTACAACACTTGAGGACATGAACATAGAACTACAAGAAAGGATAACTGCAGTATATTCAGATAGCAATATTCACCCTAGCAAAATCACCCTAGATCTAATCCAAAACATAATCATTTAATAGAAGAAATTCAATATAAACTCAGGAGCCTCACCGAACAGAAATGGATAATACATTTTTCCTGGATCAAGCACATGCTGGATTTGTTGGTAATGAATTAGCTGATAAACTTGCTAAGGAGGCTGCACTTGATAATGTGACTGACTATGCATACAGCAAAAAAACCAGAAACAACAGTTGTCAGTGAAATTCAAGAACAAGGGGCCCAGAAGTGGCAAGAAGAGTTAACTAATACAATGAAGGGAGCAGTCTGCAAAGAGTTCATTCCATCAGTTAAAGAAAGACTGAAAACATAAATTAATTTAAATTTTGCTCTGACAGCAATGATTACTGGTCACGGATTAACAAAATCATACCTGCACAGACTTGGAATATACAAGACCCCACCTGCATCTGCTTGCAAGAACAGCAAACAGTGGAACATCTGATATATCGATGCTGCAAACTAAAACAACAAAGGTACATAATGAAGAGAACCATGGAATCCAGTAGCTACAAATGGCCAGTGACTAAAGAATAGTTAATCACAAACAACATTGGAGCTTTCAACACATTTATTCAAAGCATTAACTATGATGAATTAAAATGAAATATTAAAGTGACAACAGGGACATAGTGAAGATACAGTGATGTGATATGAAAAGAAATAAATAAACTATGAACAAGAGAGGAAGATAAACACAGTAATAAGAACAAGGCATATAGTATCGCTACTGCAATCAGGCATGTCCATTTGTACCCCCCCCCCTCCCCCAAAGAAAACACTTGTGCATGTAGTAGTTTGAAGCCTGGAAAGGGTGTGCGCTTAATTAGTCTGATGACCAAGGGCATGAACCTTGATTTTCTCAACTTGTTTCTAAAGCATAATAAAAGTAAAATTGCAAAATGCCGTACAAACCTGTGCTAAATTGCTTTTATCTCCTACAGTACTTCAATTTTGTAATGCTAGTTTAAATGTATCAATTTGCAGTTACAGCCCATCTCTCATTCATGGTCTATGATATGGCACCATATGGAATAATATCAATGATATTTGGAAGGCAATAATTATTACACAAATATTTATATTTGTGTAACATTTATTGCTTACTGTAGCTAGCTTCATTTTCTATGTAAAGGCAATAATTAATTGATAAATCTATTTGTAGTCAGTTTTTAACAGTGCTTCACTTATATTTTTATTTTTTGAGGGACTAGTTTTGGAAGTGGTTACTTCCATTCTCAGCTTTGGAGGTCCAACTATCATCTGTTGTTGTCATCTGCTGTCTTCTCTGGTGGTGGAACTATTAACTTCATCAAATTATCGATTCGTGGGATTTCAAAGTTCATTACTCAATCCTTATAAGATGTTCTCCCATGTTCTTCTTCTTAGAACACATTTTACGAGCTTTTGTATAGTTTGCACAATTGTTCTAGAACATTCAAACATTTAAATGAAGTCTTGGATGCAAATCCCTTACCTGGTTTCATTACTAGTGATATATCATTGTGATGAAATCATCTGCACACGTATCACTGGATTGTTTATTTCACAAGTACATATCTCTAAAGAGAATGCATGCAACCCTTATCAAATTAAATATCATTGTTCCAGTAAGATTGCAATTCTTAACATTTCACATTGAATAAAACAATAGTTGATCTGTACAAAAGTGAATCGAGAAGATATTGACACATTGCTTCACTCATTGTTTATTCACAGGACATGTTTCAAGAGCTCTTGCTCCTATCATCAGCTGATACTCGATTAGTGTAAGTTGTAGTGGTTTCTTCTTTCTCTGTATTGTCAATAGATGGCGTGATGTACTTGTCAAAGATGTCTGGTGGTGGAGTTTCAAAATTCATGACTCTATGCCGATTTTTGTTAATGAAGATTTTTTCCCATACGGAAAGGTCTATGGGGTGATTAACATATTTTATTAGAGATGTTTCCAAGTTGATGTCATGTCTAGTATTCAAAAAATGAAAAGCCACTGCTGAGTTTTCTGTTTCACCATTTTTAATGTTTCTTATATGTTCTTTAGTTCTGATGTTAATATTTCTTTTTGTTTTTCCTATACAAATTTTAGGGCAAGTTTCACATTTGATCTCATAGATTCCTGGTTTTTCTTTGGTAGTGACTGAATCCCAAAAATTCAATCACTACCAAAGAAAAACCAGGAATCTATGAGATCAAATGTGAAACTTGCCCTAAAATTTATATAGGAAAAACAAAAAGAAATATTAACATCAGAACTAAAGAACATATAAGAAACATTAAAAATGGTGAAACAGAAAACTCAGCAGTGGCTTTTCATTTTTTGAATACTAGACATGACATTAACTTGGAAACATCTCTAATAAAATATGTTAATCACCCCATAGACCTTTCCGTATGGGAAAAAATCTTCATTAACAAAAATCAGCATAGAGTCATGAATTTTGAAACTCCACCACCGGACATCTTTGACAAGTACATCATGCCATCTATTGACAATACGGAGAAAGAAGAAACCACTACAACTTACACTAATCGAGTATCAGCTGATGATAGGAGCAAGAGCTCTTGAAACATGTCCTGTGAATAAACAGTGTGAGTGAAGCAATGTGTCAATATCTTCTTGATTCACTTTTGTACTAATTTGTGCTTCACTGTCCCTACGCTTCTTTCAAGTTTATACTTTGAATAGTTGATCTTTATCACATCTTAATTCTTCTGCAGCTGACATTTTTATTTTCTGAGGAATCTCTGTGAATGTTATGCTTGTCACTGCTTTCCATCCCATTGCTTTCAGTTTTAATTATTTCAATTCTTTCTTCCATTACACCACCCACCACCTTCCTCCTCTGTTTTGTCAATTTCTGTTATGCATGTATGGACATTGTAACTTTTCCCAAAAGTTCCTCCTTCCTCTTCATATATTTGTTTTTCTTACAACATTCTGTGAACAGAACAGTGCAAGATTCTAATAGCTGCAGTAGCTCAATATTGCAGCTCTTGGATTCCTTTGAAAAGCTCAGGAAAATACTGATCCAGTGCTTGGACTCTTCCTTCATATATTTTTAAATATTAGCAATCATCTCATGAGTTTGATCATATTCTTCTTAATAGCTTTGAATTAAAGGAATCACAAGTTAACTAACACATGTAAAAGTATACTAACAGCCATATAAATCATGGCTTGTTTTCTGCATCAAGATCATTATTGAAGAATGAATATGTGAGCTTTGTATACTTCATTTTCCTCTTTGGAGGACACTCTGATTTGCACCTATTTTGACCCCAGATCCATGCAGAAATTTGATCACATTTTCAGCAAATAGAATTTGCATGTTGACAACTGTATGTGGATGAGTACGTCCTTACTATTTCCAATTTAGCAGTTTTGTAAATGAAGCCTGTATAGTGGAACAAACTAACCTTTAATTTAACCAACTAATGAACTTTGAAATCCCGCTAGAAGAGAATCCCACATTTCAGTTCATCACTAAATCAACAGATGGCAGCAACAACCCCAGAATTACCCACACCGCTGGATCTAGCGTCAGTCGCACAAGAGCCGTAGATGCAAACGAAGATTTGCGAAACATGTCCTCAAAATAGGTACGAAAGTGAAGCAGATGTGTAAGAAATACGACTCATCTAAAATTTAATAAACTAACCTTTGTTTCTTGCTAGCGTCAGTCGCACAAGAGCCGTAGATGCAAACGAAGATTTGCGAAACATGTCCTCAAAATAGGTACGAAAGTGAAGCAGATGTGTAAGAAATACGACTCATCTAAAATTTAATAAACTAACCTTTGTTTCTTGAAAAGTTCTCACCTACAGAAACAAACATTTTCTTGAAAAATTGTCACCTGAAACCTTGTCAAAATTCATAATACTTTCTATCTGAAACATAGTCACAGTTATTACTTAAACACTATTAGCTCCACATGTTCATTAGGAGTATAAACTCTGTCATGTTTTGAGAGTTTTCTTTTCAATATCAAGTCTGTACAATATATAAACTTCCTAAAATTATACGAGGTCTGTTCAAAATGTATTGCGAGTTTTGAATTTTTGCGGGCTATATATATATTCGATTTTCGATTGTTTTGTGGCCTTATGTTGGTACTCATGTCCCTCACTTATGTTGACAAGTTCGGCCATTTTGAATATTCAGTTAATTGTTGATAGCTATTTTGCGTGGACGTGTGTTTTGGCTCGTCTGCGAGTTTTGTCTATTCCAAAAAATGGAACAAAGAATTTGTATCAAATTTTGTGTGAAAAACAAAATTAAGTGTGTGGATGCATTCCGAATGTTGAGTGTGGCATATGGTGAAGCTGCCTTGGACCAAAGCAACGTTTATCAGTGCTATAAAAGGTTCTCAGAGGGTTGAGAAGATGTAAACGATGAAGAGTGTCCTGGATGCCTGTGCTCGTCAACAACAGACAAAAACATTGAACAAGTGATGAAAATAGTATTGGCCAATCGTTGAATCACCGTTAGAGAAATTGCTGCAGACCTAAACATATCAATTGTCTCGTGCCATTGGATTTTGACCAATGATTTGGGCAAGAGACGGGTCGCCGCAAAATTTGTACCAGAGTTGCTCAATTTCAGCCAAAAGCACCATCGCATTAATGTTGCTAAGGAGCTATTGAACTCTGTCTGTGACAACCCAAATTTGCTCCAGAGGGTCATGACTGGTGACGAATCATGGGTTTATAGTTATGACGTGGAAACTAAAGCTAAATCATCCCAATGGATGCTGCCATAAGAGCCAAGATCAAGAAAAACGCGCCAAGTTTGGTCGAATATGTAGGTTTTGGTTACAGTTTTCTTTGATTGCAGTGGCGTGGTGCATCATGAGCACTTGCCACAGGGTAGAATGGTCAATAAGCAATATAACTTGTAAGTTATGAGCAATTTGCGTGAAGCAATCCACTGGAAATGCCCAGATTTTTGGAAGAACAAAAATAAGCTTTTGCACCATGATAACGTCCCTGCTTTTACAGTGTTGCTTGTGCACCAATTTTTGGCCAAAACAACACACTTATGATGCCACAGCCACCGTTCTCTCCAGACCTGGGCCCCTGTGACTTTATTTTTGTTTTCAAAATGGAAGAGGCCCATGAAAGGACAACACTATGCCACAATTGAGGAAGATGGCATCGAAGGAGGAGCTGAACAAGATCACAAAAAATGATTTTCTTAGGTGTTTCGAGGATTGGAAAAAATGTTGGTACAAGTGTATAATATCTGGTGGGAATTACTTTGAAGGGGACAAAATAGATATTCATGAATAAATAAATACTTTTTGAGAAAACACAAAATTTGCAATACTTTTTCAACAGACTTCATACACTAAGATACATTGAGATAACGGTTCATCATCCATGAATTCCTCAATTGAGTTTACTAGCAAGTAAACTTTTTAAAGGACTTTCTGAAGAGATTTTGGTTTTGGATTTCCCTAAATGTTTGTGGGAATTTATTATATATTTTAATTCCCATATAATGTGGACTTCTTTTGAGCAGTGCTAACCTGTAAGCTGGATATTTGATGTCTGTTTTTCTTGTGTTGTATAAATGTTGATGCTCATTTTTTAGAAAACTGTTATAATTATTATATACATATAAAACTAGGTTGTATATATAGACAGGGTTGTGTCAAAATTTTTAATGTTTAAAACCATGGTCTGCAAGAAGCTCTATAACTTGAATGGGTCATTATGCATATGAGTTTCTTTTGAATTTGGAAGATTCTGTCACAACCTTATGCATTTCCCCATATGGTTATTCCATATGAAGGTACTGAATGAAAGTAACTGTAATATACTGTTTTCCTTGTTTCTAAATTTATTTGAGCCAGGCAGGACATGTTGAAACAGGCAATATTTAATATAATTTTGTGCTTCATTGTATCATAGTCCTTACACATTGGAAGGCAATATTTAATTTCTTTTCTATATAATTTAATTTAGTGGAGGCATTCATTTACAAATAGACCTAAGGGTTTTGCTTCTTTTGTAGTGGCTGAAGTTAGCAAGTTTGTTTGCATGTTTTCTGCTGCAGTTTTGAATTTTAAGATTTCTGTTTTAGTTGTATTTAATTTCAATCCGTTACATGTAAACCATGATTCCAATTGTTTTGCAGCCTGGTCAACATTTATTTCTAAATTTTTAGTATCTAACCCAATTAAAATAATGGAGGTGTTATCGGGTAACATACTGGTTGTCCAATAACAGTAAGTGGAAGATCATTAGTGTATACTACGTAAAGTAATTGACCCAGTACAGAACCTTGTGGAATCCTGTTTTTTGTAAGTTCCCATTTTGTATGTATTGGACTTGCATTGCCCTCTAATATAACTTTCTGTTTGCAGCCTTCTAGAACAGAAAACCCAGCTACTAAAATCAGCTCACTTGAATCAAGAATTAAACATCTGGGAAAACATTTATATAAAGAAATTTGAAACACATTTACTGAATTTTGACATTCTACCAGAAGAAAATATTTTACTTAGTCACATTGGATCGCCACCAGGTGTCTCATCTCTGGAGAAACATGATCAACTGGAACACCAAAGTTCTTGCCAGTCGACAATTTCTTGATAATGCCTTCAAGTGGAGGCAAAACACATTGAAAGAAAATTTGTGCTATGTGAAGTACAGTGTGTCTCAGTCGACTTATAGTAATAATTTTAATTTTGCATACAAATATTTTATTTCTTTGCCAGCTTAGTGGGTTGTCATAAAAGTGAACAAATGGTTAGGTTCATGTATTATATTTAAGACATTATCTTTAATTTTGATGATGTATTCCATTTCACCTTGTTTATCCCTTTAAATTTGTGCTTTATTTACAACCAGCTTCTAAATAAAGAGCTGAATCTTAGTTATTATTGAGGATCAAAAATGGTGTCATTTTGTGAATTGACCTACAATTTATACTGTGGACTCCGAACCATGTTGGGCATAGGGGACACTTCACATGAGTGTGTGTGTGTGTGTGTGTGTGTGTGTGTGTGTGTGTGTGTGTGTGTGTGTGTGTGTGTGTGTGTGTGTGTGTGTGTGTGTGTGTGTGTGTGTGTGTGTGTGTGTGTGTGTGTGTGTGTGTGTGTGTGTGTGTGTGTGTGTGTGTGTGTGTGTGTGTGTGTGTGTGTGTGTGTGTGTGTGTGTGTGTGTGTGTGTGTGTGTGTGTGTGTGTGTGTGTGTGTGTGTGTGTGTGTGTGTGTGTGTGTGTGTGTGTGTGTGTGTGTGTGTGTGTGTGTGTGTGTGTGTGTGTGTGTGTGTGTGTGTGTGTGTGTGTGTGTGTGTGTGTGTGTGTGTGTGTGTGTGTGTGTGTGTGTGTGTGTGTGTGTGTGTGTGTGTGTGTGTGTGTGTGTGTGTGTGTGTGTGTGTGTGTGTGTGTGTGTGTGTGTGTGTGTGTGTGTGTGTGTGTGTGTGTGTGTGTGTGTGTGTGTGTGTGTGTGTGTGTGTGTGTGTGTGTGTGTGTGTGTGTGTGTGTGTGTGTGTGTGTGTGTGTGTGTGTGTGTGTGTGTGTGTGTGTGTGTGTGTGTGTGTGTGTGTGTGTGTGTGTGTGTGTGTGTGTGTGTGTGTGTGTGTGTGTGTGTGTGTGTGTGTGTGTGTGTGTGTGTGTGTGTGTGTGTGTGTGTGTGTGTGTGTGTGTGTGTGTGTGTGTGTGTGTGTGTGTGTGTGTGTGTGTGTGTGTGTGTGTGTGTGTGTGTGTGTGTGTGTGTGTGTGTGTGTGTGTGTGTGTGTGTGTGTGTGTGTGTGTGTGTGTGTGTGTGTGTGTGTGTGTGTGTGTGTGTGTGTGTGTGTGTGTGTGTGTGTGTGTGTGTGTGTGTGTGTGTGTGTGTGTGTGTGTGTGTGTGTGTGTGTGTGTGTGTGTGTGTGTGTGTGTGTGTGTGTGTGTGTGTGTGTGTGTGTGTGTGTGTGTGTGTGTGTGTGTGTGTGTGTGTGTGTGTGTGTGTGTGTGTGTGTGTGTGTGTGTGTGTGTGTGTGTGTGTGTGTGTGTGTGTGTGTGTGTGTGTGTGTGTGTGTGTGTGTGTGTGTGTGTGTGTGTGTGTGTGTGTGTGTGTGTGTGTGTGTGTGTGTGTGTGTGTGTGTGTGTGTGTGTGTGTGTGTGTGTGTGTGTGTGTGTGTGTGTGTGTGTGTGTGTGTGTGTGTGTGTGTGTGTGTGTGTGTGTGTGTGTGTGTGTGTGTGTGTGTGTGTGTGTGTGTGTGTGTGTGTGTGTGTGTGTGTGTGTGTGTGTGTGTGTGTGTGTGTGTGTGTGTGTGTGTGTGTGTGTGTGTGTGTGTGTGTGTGTGTGTGTGTGTGTGTGTGTGTGTGTGTGTGTGTGTGTGTGTGTGTGTGTGTGTGTGTGTGTGTGTGTGTGTGTGTGTGTGTGTGTGTGTGTGTGTGTGTGTGTGTGTGTGTGTGTGTGTGTGTGTGTGTGTGTGTGTGTGTGTGTGTGTGTGTGTGTGTGTGTGTGTGTGTGTGTGTGTGTGTGTGTGTGTGTGTGTGTGTGTGTGTGTGTGTGTGTGTGTGTGTGTGTGTGTGTGTGTGTGTGTGTGTGTGTGTGTGTGTGTGTGTGTGTGTGTGTGTGTGTGTGTGTGTGTGTGTGTGTGTGTGTGTGTGTGTGTGTGTGTGTGTGTGTGTGTGTGTGTGTGTGTGTGTGTGTGTGTGTGTGTGTGTGTGTGTGTGTGTGTGTGTGTGTGTGTGTGTGTGTGTGTGTGTGTGTGTGTGTGTGTGTGTGTGTGTGTGTGTGTGTGTGTGTGTGTGTGTGTGTGTGTGTGTGTGTGTGTGTGTGTGTGTGTGTGTGTGTGTGTGTGTGTGTGTGTGTGTGTGTGTGTGTGTGTGTGTGTGTGTGTGTGTGTGTGTGTGTGTGTGTGTGTGTGTGTGTGTGTGTGTGTGTGTGTGTGTGTGTGTGTGTGTGTGTGTGTGTGTGTGTGTGTGTGTGTGTGTGTGTGTGTGTGTGTGTGTGTGTGTGTGTGTGTGTGTGTGTGTGTGTGTGTGTGTGTGTGTGTGTGTGTGTGTGTGTGTGTGTGTGTGTGTGTGTGTGTGTGTGTGTGTGTGTGTGTGTGTGTGTGTGTGTGTGTGTGTGTGTGTGTGTGTGTGTGTGTGTGTGTGTGTGTGTGTGTGTGTGTGTGTGTGTGTGTGTGTGTGTGTGTGTGTGTGTGTGTGTGTGTGTGTGTGTGTGTGTGTGTGTGTGTGTGTGTGTGTGTGTGTGTGTGTGTGTGTGTGTGTGTGTGTGTGTGTGTGTGTGTGTGTGTGTGTGTGTGTGTGTGTGTGTGTGTGTGTGTGTGTGTGTGTGTGTGTGTGTGTGTGTGTGTGTGTGTGTGTGTGTGTGTGTGTGTGTGTGTGTGTGTGTGTGTGTGTGTGTGTGTGTGTGTGTGTGTGTGTGTGTGTGTGTGTGTGTGTGTGTGTGTGTGTGTGTGTGTGTGTGTGTGTGTGTGTGTGTGTGTGTGTGTGTGTGTGTGTGTGTGTGTGTGTGTGTGTGTGTGTGTGTGTGTGTGTGTGTGTGTGTGTGTGTGTGTGTGTGTGTGTGTGTGTGTGTGTGTGTGTGTGTGTGTGTGTGTGTGTGTGTGTGTGTGTGTGTGTGTGTGTGTGTGTGTGTGTGTGTGTGTGTGTGTGTGTGTGTGTGTGTGTGTGTGTGTGTGTGTGTGTGTGTGTGTGTGTGTGTGTGTGTGTGTGTGTGTGTGTGTGTGTGTGTGTGTGT
Organism: Mantis religiosa; assembly: GCA_030765055.1. Taxonomy (NCBI): domain Eukaryota; kingdom Metazoa; phylum Arthropoda; class Insecta; order Mantodea; family Mantidae; genus Mantis; species Mantis religiosa. The sequence goes on along the minus strand of CM060948.1, from coordinate 52,093,054 downwards.
GTGTGTGTGTGTGTGTGTGTGTGTGTGTGTGTGTGTGTGTGTGTGTGTGTGTGTGTGTGTGTGTGTGTGTGTGTGTGTGTGTGTGTGTGTGTGTGTGTGTGTGTGTGTGTGTGTGTGTGTGTGTGTGTGTGTGTGTGTGTGTGTGTGTGTGTGTGTGTGTGTGTGTGTGTGTGTGTGTGTGTGTGTGTGTGTGTGTGTGTGTGTGTGTGTGTGTGTGTGTGTGTGTGTGTGTGTGTGTGTGTGTGTGTGTGTGTGTGTGTGTGTGTGTGTGTGTGTGTGTGTGTGTGTGTGTGTGTGTGTGTGTGTGTGTGTGTGTGTGTGTGTGTGTGTGTGTGTGTGTGTGTGTGTGTGTGTGTGTGTGTGTGTGTGTGTGTGTGTGTGTGTGTGTGTGTGTGTGTGTGTGTGTGTGTGTGTGTGTGTGTGTGTGTGTGTGTGTGTGTGTGTGTGTGTGTGTGTGTGTGTGTGTGTGTGTGTGTGTGTGTGTGTGTGTGTGTGTGTGTGTGTGTGTGTGTGTGTGTGTGTGTGTGTGTGTGTGTGTGTGTGTGTGTGTGTGTGTGTGTGTGTGTGTGTGTGTGTGTGTGTGTGTGTGTGTGTGTGTGTGTGTGTGTGTGTGTGTGTGTGTGTGTGTGTGTGTGTGTGTGTGTGTGTGTGTGTGTGTGTGTGTGTGTGTGTGTGTGTGTGTGTGTGTGTGTGTGTGTGTGTGTGTGTGTGTGTGTGTGTGTGTGTGTGTGTGTGTGTGTGTGTGTGTGTGTGTGTGTGTGTGTGTGTGTGTGTGTGTGTGTGTGTGTGTGTGTGTGTGTGTGTGTGTGTGTGTGTGTGTGTGTGTGTGTGTGTGTGTGTGTGTGTGTGTGTGTGTGTGTGTGTGTGTGTGTGTGTGTGTGTGTGTGTGTGTGTGTGTGTGTGTGTGTGTGTGTGTGTGTGTGTGTGTGTGTGTGTGTGTGTGTGTGTGTGTGTGTGTGTGTGTGTGTGTGTGTGTGTGTGTGTGTGTGTGTGTGTGTGTGTGTGTGTGTGTGTGTGTGTGTGTGTGTGTGTGTGTGTGTGTGTGTGTGTGTGTGTGTGTGTGTGTGTGTGTGTGTGTGTGTGTGTGTGTGTGTGTGTGTGTGTGTGTGTGTGTGTGTGTGTGTGTGTGTGTGTGTGTGTGTGTGTGTGTGTGTGTGTGTGTGTGTGTGTGTGTGTGTGTGTGTGTGTGTGTGTGTGTGTGTGTGTGTGTGTGTGTGTGTGTGTGTGTGTGTGTGTGTGTGTGTGTGTGTGTGTGTGTGTGTGTGTGTGTGTGTGTGTGTGTGTGTGTGTGTGTGTGTGTGTGTGTGTGTGTGTGTGTGTGTGTGTGTGTGTGTGTGTGTGTGTGTGTGTGTGTGTGTGTGTGTGTGTGTGTGTGTCAACACTCCCCATATGGCAACTACGGCCTTCGGTGTAACTTTGCCCCACCGCACCCAGAGGGCGGTGTCCATTACCTCCAATAATAGGGTGATAGCGAAGATAACAGTGAGGTGAGTGGACCTACAATTTATACTGTGGACTCCGAACCATGTTGGGCATAGGGGACACTTCACATGAGCTAGACAGAGGCAAAGGCGTGGATAGGGCTGACTTAAAATTGACACCCCAGAGCCGGGAGTCGAACTCTGACCCTCAGCACAAGAGTTGCAAATGAAACCACTGCGCTATCCCGGCACCCATGTGATAGTGTATTATGCCACCCAAACAGGAGCACTCAACATATGGTTTACTGAGGGGAAACATATTAAATCATTAACATAATACTTTTCTTCTCCAGATGAGTATGCAGGAAGTCAGTTAAAATTAGACAAATGAGTCAACCTTTTATACACTTTTCTCCACTTAAAAGTCTTTTATGATTAGTTTTTTGGAACTAGTCTTCATAAAAAACTTGTAAGTGGAGAAAAGTGTACACATGGTTGACTCATTTGGTTAATTTTAATAACAATGGCACTCCACTTTCTGAAATATTTCTTTTTATTTTATATCAGGGAGCCAATTTATTCCCGTACTGAGTCATCATGCATAATTCTGTTCAACACAGTTCAAATGTATTTATGTCAAATTGTTTAAAAAACAAAAAAACACACACACACAAAAAAACTTAGTTGCTTTCTTCAGCAGCCAATTCAATTATTGAGCTGGTTTAAGCTTTTTTGTTTCAAATTAAACATTAATTTATATTATTAAATTTTAGATGAGTCGCATTTTTTACACATCTGCTTCACTGTGGTGTTCCAATACAGTTGAATCTCGATTAATTTATATTATTTCATATTTTACATAATTATATTGTTTCAGGAAATGGTGGCGCACATGGAAAATGAAATTCTTTGCTTCTTCACTAAATCCCCAGAGAATACATACATTTCTGCATATTTAACTGGTTTTGAGAGATTGGTGCTTCATGGCATTGCACATTATTACCATCTGAATTCCACAAGTAAGTTCAACCATTGTTTAAAGGCTTTTGTCATGAGTTGCATTTACATGTAGGTTGGCATAAATGTACGCTTATTTTTACATTGTGTAAGTTTGTTATATGGAACTTAATTTGAAAGAACACAAATTTCTTTCATTTAATGAAAAAATTCACATATTTATTTCTTAAACTTCACTTTTCACATTCAGAACCTACTGTTGCCTCCATCATTAGCTTTGAATTACTGTCCTGCTTCCTCCTGTGAATTGTAGATGGTTTTTTGGTTAGATATGTTGTACAGTGAGATCTTTTTCATATGGGATATCAAAGCTTAATAAATTGTGTTTACTTTATGTATAAGTTTTCCTAAATAGAGAGTTCTCCTGGTTGCCTAAAGGACTTTAAAAGCTTAGGCTTATCTTTCAGCTGATTATGTTGCCCAAAAATGCTCTGCAACTGCTGATTTATCTCTTCCTTTTTCAACTTCCCTAGTTTTACCACTATTGTGGTGATAGGGGATTCTTCTTTCTCTATCCCTTATGCCTGTAGGCATTGGATTGAGCAACAGGAACTCTGGATCAGATAGAGAACACAGGAGGGATGACCAGCCTGATTCCTGGTATGACAGTGAGAGAGGTGGCTGATAAAATAAGGATGAAATGGATAAAAGGAAAGATGATAATGGAGCAATTGGTGGAATGATGCCGGGGGAAGCCAGAGATCCTGGAGAAAACCGGCCCCTTAGCTCAAGTTCCCCTTTGTTCTTCCCTATATGTACGTATTTGTAATGTTTACATCGAAATGTTTTTCCAACTAGAATTTTGTCCATTGTGTTAGTCCTAAGTTCTGTTAGTCCTTTGTTACTATTAGAGGAACTAAATTGAAGGTATTGATTCTACTTTGTTTAGACTGTTAATAACTGCTTCATAGTTCCAAAATATGGCGTTTAAGATCTATGGTTCACACTTTTTCATAATCATTTCATTAGATAAAAATATTCTGAAATTTGCTATATTTATTACTGCAAGTACTTATTCAATATTTTCTTGATTGTATACTGTATCTCTTATAATGCCCGCCTTGGTAGCGTAGATGGTAGCGTGTCTGCCTCGTGTTCAAGAGGTCCCGAGTTCGAATTTCAATCAGGATGAGTTATCTGGATAAGGATTTTTCAGGGGTTTTCCCTTATCCAAAAGACGAATGTCGGGTAGCTCTAAGCTCTATGGACCCTGGGCTCATTTGAGCTTCATTTCACCCATTCCATTCATCGTTCGATATGACTTAATGTTGGAGGACATAAATTACACAAAAAAAAAAAAAAAAAAAAAAAAAAAAAACCTCTTATAAGAAGAAGATTGTAGCTATTGGAACTTTAGGAGTTTATATTTATTCCTTTATAACTAGTCATAACAATGCTTCTCATTCCTGTTACAGAGTTTAAGAGAAATATGAGAATATTTGGTATTTCATCACCATAGACATAACATATTAGATGATGAGGTGATTAAATTTTGTGGACTCATTTCATAGCCATTCTATCTATACATCTCCTACCAATGGTTTCATGGAGGAGAATTTTTCTTGGGAACTCCACTTCTCTCTAGTGGCGAGGCATGACTTTCAAAGTCAGGGACGCTCCAAATAACGATTTTCATTAAAATAAGAGAGAATAAAGAGTTAAAGGACTAAGGTTTCTCCAGCACTCTTTGTATTATACAGTCACACGTAGACCCTTCTTGCATTGCAAGACTGATCAAACTACAAGCAGATATATCCCTGCTTCTTCTCTCCACTCAGACGTTCTAATTTTTCCTAGAACTGGCTCACACTGCGTGAACAACATGAAGAAAGTATACAATTCACACACTGTTGCTAGTAACTTAAAACTTCACAATAACTTCCTATTTGTTACCACTAAATACCAATCTACGTAAAACACTATTGCTAATGCTGTTGAAATATACTTACAGTTTTATATAAAAGCGCCACATAAAACAAAAAGATAAACTTTTCTTCACATATTACACAGACTTCATGTAACAAAATCTGTCAGTGCTAACTATGATTGCTTCGGAAACCTACAAAGCATGGTATTCAAGGTTATGAATGCGTAAATACAGAAATATTCAATATTGAATGAGCTTGCAGAACTGGTCACTCTAATCTAAGCAGCTGTCATATTGTCTGCAACACTGCAAATGTTCGTGAATAAATTTTGAAAATGTATCCAGAGCAAATAAAATATTGTTTGGCATGAATTTTCCTCTTTTTCTTCTTTTTGTCTTCAAATTCTTGGGGGAAGCAGCACTTCCAGTGCTTCATTGCATGCTTTGTCACTGCTACTGTCCATGCTGTGATATAACTCAGTTTTGTATGTAATGATTCTTAAGTTGTGAGTAGAGTTCTTTCCTACAATGCTATTTATGATTAAGAAGTCTACAAAGGAGCACTAGGAAGCCTCTGTTTGGTGATAAGGAGTTGGCCATACCGCACAGTATACATCATAATTTTTGGTAAGTGTTAGATCAATACACCAATGGGTTTAGGGTTTGCAGTTTACTACAGAGTGTAGTGTTCTATGAGCAGCATATTACAGTATATGAAATGTTCAGCTATTGAGTGGTCCATTTACATTTGGCATACCATGGGAGGAATGTGATTTTTATTTACTAGTAGCAGTTTGAGTTGGTTATGCAAGCCAGCCAGTAGTACAGCAATAATGCAGCAAATTGGGGGAGTTGGAACTTCAAGAGTTGCAGTTCACATAAGTGAGGCAGCAAAGGCCTGAAAACTGGTAGAAAACTGGTAGAATGGGGATGGAAAAGCATTATGTACCTATGCCATCAGACACACATTAGCAGGGGACCAAGGCTTTCTAGATCTCTTTTATGGAGAAAATGAGAAGAATACTCATGGTAGTATTGTGTTTAGAGCAAAATTCAATGCCACGGCCGGGATTTGAACCACGGATCTCCTGGTTTCCATCCAGTCACTCTAACCCATTGAGCTACCATGGCCAACGTGCTGTCCTGACATTAAATTCTCCAATTGACTCATATATTTCTCTGGTAGACCACTAGGGGCTCCCGCATTCGAGATACACCATTTTTGGCGACTTACTATCGTAAGTACTTAAATCCCAGGCTTCACCATTAAACTTTTATTATTTAATATAAAGAATAAAGAATATTATTTAAGATAAGATCTTTGGAAATCAGAACGAAAGAACATTTTCGTAACATTTAATTTTGAAACACCAGCAGTTGATTCTGTTTTTAGGTTTGTTTAGTTTTCAGATTTTGGCAATACTGAAAAAAACATAGTAACATAGTAACCTTTATCCTTGGCGACGAAATGTGTTGACTGAAGATTCGGGCAAATGTTCAGGAAATTGATCTCAATTAATAAGAAAAATTGATATCATTTTCTTAAGGTTACAAAAACATAGTAGCCGAGATTTCCTTAACAACAGAGTTTGTGTTCATTGAAGATGAATGCAAAATGCCTTCGAAATCGATTTGAAAAAGAAGTTTTAACATCAACTTCTTAAGAGTGGATTATAAGTAACAAATATTTTATTTGTGTAAACTATGAATTGTTCAACAATATTCTACAATCTGCCCTGACTGAGGAATTTAGCCATTGCAGGTAAAAGCAACCATGGCATGCACCACACAAACTGGCTGCAGGAAAGATAAGGATCCAACCCACCCTATCTACCATTCAGAAAACATGGTTTCTACACAGCTGATATCAATGAAACATTTAAGTTTAAGATAGACCACTTGACTTCCAGAGACAACACTGCAAGTGGCACAGTAAAACAAGAGATGCAAAGGCAATAAGAAGAGGCACTACAAAAAGAATGACAGGGAATTTATACAAGAGGAAATCTTCCATATAATTCAGAAGTTCAGTCCAAAGAAAGCACCAGGAGAGGTTGGCATATCCAGAAACATTATAGTGAGAGTCTTCAAGGTTTTCCCAACCTCATTTACAGCCATCTATAATACATGTTAAGTCAGGGAAGCTGCCCAAAAAAGTGGAAAACATTGCAAACAATTCTTATTGCCAAACCAGGGATAGACGAAGGCTACTATGTTACAAAGTTCATACAAACCAGTATATTAAATATAGAGGGAAAATTTTTAGAAAAGCTAGTAATAGATACTTTTATAGTTTGAAATACATGAAGTGAAGCAAATTAGTAGCTTTTGCAGATGATTTAATTCTGATGACATCAGGGGAGATTAAGGAAGAGCAGAAATATTCACGAATGTCCATCTAAAGAAAATAGAAGATTGGGCAAAACAATACAAATTCCAGTTCAAAAACAGTATATCAAAAACATTGATATCAAGAAGAAGAAAAGTCATATAAGTGTATATTTAAACAACAGGAAAGTAGAACAAGTACAACAACTGTATCTAGGAGTATTATTTGGCAAAAGTTGATTTTTGACATGCATATAAAACAAGTCTCAGAAAAATGTATAAAACTCATAGATATACTAGCAAAGACAGCCAAGCTGACCTGGAATCTAGGACAACAAGCATTACAAACAATCTACAAAGGTGCTGTGTATTCTCGATGCAGCTATATGGTGTACAAGTGTGGGAAGAAGTTGTTCTGAAACAAAAGAATATGCTCAAATATCAAGTACAAAGATTGATAAATATAAAATTGCGAAAGCTTATAGAACTGTATTATATGAAGCATCCTGTATTCTGCCTGCAATCATGCCAAAAAATATAAAAATACAGGAAATATTAGAGGTATACAAAGTCACTTATAACATTACTGGAAATGAAGTACCAACATTACTTCAAGAAGCACCTAAACTAAGCAAGTGATCCCGTCCTGCAGATAGAGTGAGTGTCTATGAGGCATAAGATAACCTGCAGTACAACATGGAAATTCACACTGATGGGAGCAAAATAATTGGAATAATTGGAGAGCAGCAGCAGTCATTTTCCAAAATGGACAGCTGGTTAGAAAATCAATGTTCAAACTCACTGTATACTCCAACAACAGGCAAAACAAGGAAGCAGCAATAGAAGATAGTGGGGAGGTTATCTATAATGATATCTCTAGAATCCACTCATCAAGGAAGCAGAGGACAAAGGGCAGCATAGGTTGGAAAACTGAAGGATCTATCAGAAAATGTTTTTTCTCTTCTGTGCAGAAATACTTAAAACAGAGGGTTTCACCTGACAGGCAAATTACAGCCATCCTAACTGGAACATGGAATACTTCAGCAGAATTCAAAATAGTGGAAAGTGCCATGTGCAACTGTGAGAAACCAAACCAAACAGGTATCATTTAATATGTGAGTGTACTCTCTTGAACAGCGAAAGACTAATATTAACAAAAACATTTTACTAAGGGGTGTACAATGGTCAGCATCAAATCATGATTTAGTGAAACATTGCTTGCCAGGATTTGTCAAATTTATTAACAAAATAGATTTTGAAAATTTTTGGAAATTAAAAATGTATATCAGTTGTACATATCATAAATAGCTGAAGAATTGCATGTAGTGTTATAATGTAACAGAGCATGCAGTATTAATAAAATAAAATTTAAAAAAAGATATACACACACACTCACACTTACATACATAGGTTGACTTACGGGTGGCTAAGTTGGTTAGGCACTGGTCTACATCTGCAAGCTTTATTTGTGGATCATGCTCATTCCAAGATGCCTTAGTTCAGCTCAGTCACAGCAAGTCATGCAGAGTTGACTGTTGCTCATTTAATGTACAGATTAGCTGAAGGTAATGCAAGTTACGCTCAGAATTTGTACTAACAGAAATTTCCAGACCGATGTTGTCAAGATAGGAGAACTTTTCAACCTGTTGATCATTGTCTGAGGGAAAATGGAACCTTTCATCCTGCTACTCGTGATTGGGGAAGACCCAGAATAAGGAAACTACCACTACTGGAGCAGGCGATTCTTTATGCTGTTGAAGAAGACCCTAGTGTCAGCACTACAATTAGCTGTAACAAGTAACGTTGACCATATGAGTATCTGGAGAGTGTTGCGTAAGAAGTATCAAGTATCTGTATTGTTTACTACATATGCAGGTGTTATCACCATCTGATTATCCTGCATGATTAGCGTTTTATGAATGATTTCTCCACCTATGTGCTAATCCAGACTTTGCAGCAGTGTGCTGTTTACAGATGAGGCTTCATTTCTCCAGGATGGGATTGAGAATTTTCACAATCATTATTAATGGGCTAACATGAATCCTCATGCACTGTTTCCAGCAAACCATCAACTTTGATTCTCTGTTAATATTTTGGCCTGGACTGTTGGTGACTATTTAGTGAGACTGCATGTATTACCACATTGTCTTAATGGACGAATAGAATGACTTACCTGTCTTGTTGCAAGATACTCCATTAGCAATACAACTAATCCTTGTTTCACGTAAGCTTGCCCAGTATCTCTTACCGGTCACGTGACCTAATCACCTCTCATTGGCTGCTGTTGCGGTAAAGACTGTCGTGCGGTAAAAATTAGTTCGTTATTTAACATGGTGATATATCTGTATATAACTATATTTGTTGGAAGAGAATTGTCAAATTTATATTTTCGTAACTATTTTAATTAAATATATTACGCAACACAGTTGATCTATCTGAAATGCACGTTAATTCTTAAACGAAGTAAAGAGGAGGTTCCTTTGCTCTCAAGCATATGACACGATAGCACGTGCTTCAGCGGTACATATTTGTTTATATGAATTTTATCACTGACCTTGTTTTGAACTGGATTAGTCACATATCGACATTCGAAGGTTGTAGTGCCTAGTGCGAAAGCTGAATTATTTTATTGATAGTTTATTGCGCGTATACTTCTATGAATAATGGCAGAGTCTACCGCCAGTTTTTCAATGAAGTATCGCAAGGGTAAATCATTACAAACAGGTGAAAAAGGAATTGCGATGCATGTGTTTAATGCACTCACAGAGAAAAATCTGTCTTTGTCAGTGAGAGAAGTCGAACAGCTGTGCTCTGAAGTTACAGGTGTGAATGTTAGATCCGTAGGAACATCGCGATGTGAAATTGAGAAAATAGGAAAACTTACCACTCCTGGCAAAAGCAGGAATAAACAAAAGTGTGTGCTCGGAGAAAATACGTGTAAAGTGCTGTGCGTCGTCATGTGTATAGTTTTTTCTTTAGAAACGAACTCTCTCACATTAATAACATTTCGTCTGCTGTAAATGAGGATGCAGATTCACCAAATTTCAGCAGATTGCTTATACAGCTGGGATTTGTGAATGAAAAAAAAGGCAAGAAAAATGTGCTAAAAACAGAGGCAATATTGCTGTGTGGCGAAGACGTTATTTAAGGACAGTCAGACTGTACCGAGATACAAGTCGCAAAATATACTACCTTGACCAGACTTGGGAGAATGAAGAACACACGAAAAGTAAGGTATGGCGTGACAACTTTTAAGACTGAAAGACAAGCAGTTTTGCAAGGTATGCGGGTTTTAAGAAATCCAAGTGGAAAAGGCCGAAAACCTTTCATTATAAACTTGTTTCAGTTACATTGCTCAGTCATTTAGTTTCAACTTACTCATTTCATTATAAACTTGTATTTTTGCATGCCTTCATATCCTTATTTGTATGATTTTATTTATCATCCCGGCAATTATTATGACATTTACTGCAGGTTTAAATGTGACGGAAAGGCACCGCCTATGGCCTATGGCGCGAAAGCAGTAGCCAATTAGGGCGAGGGGGAAGGTAGTTGAATGCGGAGTGATACATGTCAGCGGGGCAAGGTTATATGAAACAGAGTATAGACATGTACTTCATGCATGGAGCTCCTCCTCATTTCACATTTTTTGTCTGGCAGTTTCTGAAAAGTAGATTTCCTGGTAGATGGATAGGAAGGGATGGACCACTTCTGTGGACTCCACACTCGCCTGACTTAAACCCACTAGATTTTTATTTGTGGGGACATTTGGAATCTTTTGTTTATGCATCTCTAGTTCCGATGTGGAGACTCCTCATGCCCGTATTGCAGAAGGCTGTCAGATAATACAAAATTTTCCAGGCCTAACTCAGCGCATTAGGGAGTCCATGCAATAGCGGGTTGACGGATGCATTGGAGCTAATTGAGGCCATTTTGAACATGTGTTTGATTTCGTGTTTTCCCACCTTTCTGTCATTGAGTGCAGCTGTGGAAAAAGTGCTCGAGAAAAGAAATAATTAATTTCTGGACCTATGTTCATACAACATTTTTTAATCCTCTATCCACAAGAAATGTTTTTTCAAATGTTTGACATACATTTTTGTTACATCCTGTATATTATGGTGGACATTTTCTTGTTTTGAATTAGGATATGTTGAATAAAGCAATATATCAATTTTAATGCTTCATGTAATTTAATTTGCCGGGTTCGATCCCAGGCGACCGCAAAGTGAGATTTGTGGTGGACAACACGGCGTTGGGGCAGGTTTTCTCCAGGACCTCTGGTTTCCCCCGCCATCTCATTCCACCGGTGCTCCATCTTCATCTCATGCATCATCAGTGTCACCGCCTGCGGTGCCGTATGTAGTAAAAGTGGACGTTAAACACTACACATTTCATTACATTTCATGTAATTTAGCTTATATTTGGCAAAATTTATTATTAATAAACATTACATAATCATCCCTCTGAATCTTATTAATGGAAGCAAAATGTAAAAAGATGCTTAAATTATGCATCAGAATTTGCAAAATAACTAAAATGAGTGAGAATATTATAGGCACATTACTTTACATTAATGAAGTAATCATTCAGTAATATTCCAGCTCATTTCAGTTAAGTTCTAGTTCACTATTAACAACATTTAATATAAATATGATCAACATTGTATTTTAATTTCATGTTAACATGAATATATTTTGCTTTAACAGGTTTGGCAGGACCCACTAGCAATGAACGGAAAGTAAGGATTAGAAATCCTTTGAGGCCATTTGTGAGTCCTATCGCACTACTTGCAGAGTATCTGGAAGAAAGACAGAAGAAATGATCTTAACCTGAATGGAACTTGCAGAGCTAAAACCAGAGCTTATATGAAGTAACTTTAGCTATTCTATGACATCAGATATATTTATTTAAATTTGTAGTTCGTAAAATTTAAAAATTATTGTAAGAAAGTATCAGACTTTCAAGATTTTAATACTGAGAGTTCCTTTTAGCCTTTTAACTTAAAATAAGGAAAGTACCTAAGTCATAGATTGCTGAATATGAATGTAGTAGATAGTCATTTCTAATGTCTTCATTTAGCAAGTGCTGTAGCTTTTTAACTGTCTTTCATGAGAATAGCAGTTACATGTCAAAACAAATATGGATACCATTTTGATCATTATGTTTAATCAAATACAAGGGCCATGCCAAAAGTTTTTAGCATCGCAAAGATGGAAAATCTGACAACTATAACATTATTGTAGTTTGAAAGAGCGATGTTGTTTTACCTTGGAGCATGCATGTGACGGTCCTCCCACCACAAGACCATGCATGGACAGCGAGTGAAGACGCAGTTAGTGGTGAGTCAGACACAGTGCAAGATGGATCTTTCGCGCCGTGATATCCGAGCAATGATTTATTATGACTACAAAAAGAATTTAAATGCAGAAGAATGCCACTCTTCCCTAGTATGTGCTTTTGGTGAGTGTCCCATCTAGGGCCACTGTTGGAAATTGGTTCCGTAAATTTTCAAGGGGCAGGGAGTCTCTTGAAGATGAACCTCGTCTTGGTTGCCCCGCAACATCAGTGACCCAAGAAAATGTTGATGCTGTGAGGAAAATGATCCAAGAGGATACTCATCTCACATTTTGCGATATTGAAGGGACCCTAAATATTGGGTCGACTGCAGCACAGACCATTGTTCGTGATTATTTAGGCCTAACCAAGAGATGTGCGCATTTGGTGCCACATTCCCTAACAGAAGCCCAAAAGAATTCAAGAGTGGATTGGTGTAAATTTATGCTTGAAAAATTTGACCAAGAATGGTCCAAAGACACTTACAATATCGTCACAGGTGATGAAACATGGGTGTACCATTATGACCCCGAAACCAAGAGGCAGTCATTAGTATGGTACTTTCCAGGTCAGGAACCACACACGAAAACTCGGAGAACTAGGAGCTCTGGAAAGAAGATGGTGGCCACTTTCTTCACCAAGATGGGTCATCTCACCTCTGTGACCTTGGACACATGCCGTACAGTCACTGCAGAGTGGTATGTGACTGAATGTGTGCCGAAAGTCTTTGCAACATGGAGGTCAAAGCATCCCAAGATGAAGAGTGGGCATCTTCTTCTGCATCATGACAATACCTCAGCACACACGGCTGCCAGAACCATGGACTTCCTGGGAAGGAGAAAGTGAGAGTCTTACTCACCCACCCTACTCTCCAGACCTGGCCCCATGTGACTTTTTTCTGTTCCCAAAGACAAAGGAAATACTATGTGGGCAGTTTTTACATCCGTTGAAGATGCTATTGCAGCGTACAACAGTGCTCTAAGTAACATCTCTAAAGAAGCTTGGACTGAGACATTTTCTAAGTTGTTTCAAAGGATGGAAAAGTGTATCAATTCTCATGGAGAGTATTTTGAAAAGTTATAATAGTTAGTTTGTGAATAAAATGTATTTCTGAATCTCTGCTAAAAATGTTTGGCATAACCTTCGTACATGTAGTGTTCTCATGACCATACTTTGATACATCCAACAGACAATCCATTGTCAAATTAGGCTGAGAATGGCTGCCTGTTCAAATGGACATAAATTTAAGTTTAGGAACCCATCTGCATAATTCAAAATGTCTGGCAGTTATCTTTCGGCCTCACACTTACTGCCACTACTTTACTTGATGGTCTCACAAGCAGTCGGTCAAGTGAAACAGCATCTGGTATGGTCACCACTTAGATGCATGCAAGTCCCGGCGCCAGTAGCAGAAACAGAAGCTAACTACTGCCTTACTGCTGCAACAGATAACAATTCTTATGCAAATAGCATTATCTTTTATATTGCACCAGTAAATCTACGCTAGATGGATAGCTACCATGTTGAAACTGGGTGACCAGTTCTTGCTCCTGGCTACTGACTCCATTGCAAACAAAAACATATTCTAGAGATTTGCCTGGAATATAGCATTCAAACCACAGAATTCTAAACAATGAGTATGTATCACCATGCCATTCAGTGATTCCAAACAAACACAAAAATGTACTCTTGAATTCTATACTTTAGTACTTTCCTTAATGCAATTTTACACATTTTATATAACTGTCAAGCACAGAATACAATTAATTTGTATGTATAAGTTGAAGACAGTGTAGTAAAGGCATAATGAGAGTAACTGTATTACTTCACAGTGTTAATTCCAATTTAAAGTTTTCAAGATAACTATTGAAGTTTACAATATCTCAATCATTATTATGGCTATTACACAATGCAGTTAATACATAAAATCTATTTATTCCATATAGGAACAATTCAAATAACTGTTTAAGTAGACAAAACATGTTTTAAATTTTTACACTGATCTATTATGTATACAAGGTTGGACAGAAAAAACCGGCTCCATCTCACTTAGTATGATTTGGAAACAAATTATCTTGTCTGTATTTCTTAGTGTGTTTAGTTTCATTGTTGCTGTTGCTTCTTACAAATGATTGGCAATTATTTATAAATTGCTGTATTTGTTGTAAGGAGTTGATTCGTAGAGTTGATCATGACTTATACAATAGCAGAATGAATATTGAGAGGTGTGCATACAGACAAGGATTCCTATTAAAAAATCACAAAAATTATTCAAAGACAAATATCCACTTCGCTGACTACTAGCAAAAATTGGCATTCAATATTTGGTGCAAAAATGGAGTACAAATTGCAGCAAGAAACAGAACACCTTTTGTCAGTACACCTCCGTTTACAGTGTGAATTAATGAACTGGTGACAAGGGGTCCTCGTAAGTCTACTACGAGATTGTCTTAAAGGTTCATGTGAGCAGAACTTGTGAGCTTGTTAAATTAATTGGGAGTCGATTAATAACATTTGTGAGCTTGTGCTTAATTCTTTGAAATTAAAAGCATTCAGAGTGACAACTTTACAACTGAAAGAGTCTGGTAGGATAAACATATCTTCCAGTGGTTCAACATGGTTACAAATGGTCATATGGAACTGCTGATGTGTTATCATGTGTGATAAGGCTTGGTTCTCTCTACCGGAATGTGTAAACTTCCAGACAGTAGTAATTGAATGATGCAAAATCCTAATCTAATGTGGTCAAGCAACCTCTACCCAACCAAGTGTTTTATGACTGCAAACACATTGTGGATCCAGTATTCTTCAATACCACAGTCAATATAAATATAGCGCGCCACAGAGAGATAAGGGACAGATAGTGCCAGGCAAAGATAAACAGTTTGCCTAAGCAGATAAACATAGCGCGGAGATAAAAGGCATGCCAAAACAGATAAAGTGAGGTAAATGGAACATTCTAGTGACATCTTGATTGATACAGAACATTCGATTTCTTGTTTGTTCCAGAAATATCTGGTAATATGAGTAGTGGTATATATAAGGAAGCCTCAAATCTCAAAACCCACATCTCACCCTACAATATCCCGAATTCAAATACCTTACCTGTAGTAAAACCCTAAACGGGTGGGCACGCAGCAGAAACCTTCTGGCTAAATACAGCCAGCCAGCACCACATGGCATGGCAAGGCAGTCATAAACAGTTGTAAACAGATCTATCGAGATGCAACTGTATTGGAACACCACAGTGAAGCGAAAAATTATTAAATTTTAGATGAGTCGCATTTTTTAACACATCTGCTTCACTTTCGTACCTATTTTGAGGACATGTTTCGCAAATCTTCGCTTGCATCTACGGCTCTTGTGCGACTCACAAGAGCCGTACAAGAGCCGTAGATGCAAGCGAAGATTTGCGAAACATGTCCTCAAAATAGGTACGAAAGTGAAGCAGATGTGTTAAAAAATGCGACTCATCTAAAATTTAATAGTTGTAAACAGAGTTGTGACGTGAGTTGTAATTGAAACTCGTGCTTTGGAAGTGAACTCTTTTTTGTGGTCAACGACCTTAGAAGATTGTATTTGTGTGTTACGTAATTCTGCTGTTGGACAAAGTGTATTTCTATGGAAATAAAGAAGATTTTGAATTTCTGCAGCTTGGACTTTTAATTCTACGAACCCAAGAGTCACAATATCTACTTGACTTTTTGGATGAAATTTATCCCCAACTAACTGAAGAGGAGCTTAATTACTGATTCTTTCAATAAGATCTGCAACATGTCCCACATCAAAGAGGTCACTTACCCTGCTCATCAGATGGGATGTTCACTGAAGAGAGGAGCCACCAGATTTGTCGATATGTGACTTTTAGTTATGGTAATACTTGAATGGAAAAGTGTACGAACAGAATCCTCATTCCATTGAAGAACTGAAAAATAACATTAGATGAAGTTAAATACAGGATATATTCATTTATTCATTTTAAACCTTTGATGTTTATTTCTAATCAAGGTTATAACATGGACCGGTTTTATGTCCACAACTGTATACATTGCTTTGCATCTATGCAAAACTAATTTCACTTCAATGCAGGAACAAGAAAAAATGTTCATGAATTTATGCACCTCCCCAATATTCTATTCTGTGGACAAGTTGAAGGCAAAGTGTTTGTGGAACTTATATTCCAAGTGCAATAATCTGTAAATAATAGTCTTAAAAGTGTGATCAGTGAAGGTGTGATAATGTTATGCATTTCCCAGCCTGCTGTTCCTGGTAATTATTTGTGAGGCCAATCCAGCCGCCTGTCTAAAGGTCAACTTACCATTGCTCCTCTCATTACAATTCCACAATGTACCATACCTGTGCTTTAGGCCAGCTACATTGATGTTTTCAGCAGCAGGCTGGCAAGTGCATATAACACTAATTGTAATCTGATATAGTGCTGTTCGATTTTTAACTTTTTATGATTTTAACTTTAGAGTTATTACACTTAGAAGAGTATCCTGGAGAGGAAGTGTATAATCCTGTGTAGATATTGGCTGTAAGAGTATGAAATACTGAATAACTGTGTACATTTGTCTCACCATTCTAATGCTATGACAGTTTGAGAGAGAATGGAAATAATTGTTTAATATAAGTGATATTAGCTGGAATATTATTTACTCTATTTCACTTTAATAAGTTTTAGCAAAACATACTTTTATCATTACACAAATAAAAATATTTGCTACTAAGGCTTCACTTATCTTAAGAAATTGGTGTTGATACTTCTTTGTTGATAATTACCTTTATGTACATCTTAGTGTTCTGTGGCTCCCTCACTGGTTATTACGAGGGAGTTCTAAAAGTTCTTGGCCAGACAGCGAAAACACAAGATTTAACAGAAGGCCTTTTTTTTTTTTAATTTATTTTGCAATTTAGTCATGGTGTAAATCAAAACATTTAGGCCAATGACTTTCCAAATTTTGAGTCCACTCAGTAGAAGGGTTGCCTGAAAAGCTCTCAAGCTAACAATGAAAGAGCAAAACTATTGTGGTATTTTCATTTTTCAACATAATCTTCCTCAAAAGCTCTAGCCCCATTATTCTCTACCTGTAGAGATTTTCTAGAAGCTGTGCAAAATAGGTATCTACAGCTGCAATCCCTCCCAGTTTGCAGAAAAGTGCTAACCCATGAGGAAATCTTTGAACTTCAGGAAGAGATGGAAGTCAGAGGGAACCAGATTCTGGGGAGTAGGGAAGATGTTCCAACAATTCATAGTACAAATACTTCAGTTTTGAAATGGCCAGAACACTTTTTTGGGCAGGTACAATTTGTGTATGAAAGATCAGTAGTCTTCAGTGTTGGCATGTAGCATGTTTGGTAGATCAGAGTAACAGTCCCTGGATTTGCCCTGTTGAAAATAATGAGCAAAATGCCCATAGCATCCAAAATATACCAATACTATGAACTTTCCTGCTGATGGAACTGGCTTTGCCTTCTTTGCCATTCAACAATCAATTTCTATCCATGTTTCAACTATTGTTTGGATTCTGGTGTATATAATGAGTCCAAGTTTCATCCATGGTTATAAATATGCAAATAGAGTTAGACATTTTCCTATTCAATTTGTTGCTTAGAGGTTTTTAACTACATTCCCTTTTGGTTTGCTATTGATAAACAAGACACTTTGTGCAAAGCTTTCTTATCCCCTATTCTTAAATGCAAGTTATAATCCATGTCTCTTTAGATATGCCTATAGCCTGAGGGATTTCATGCATCTTAACTCATTGAGCATCCAGTGCTTTTCTTTTCTTTTTTTCTTTCTTTTTTAAACCATTTCAGGTGTTGTACCTCATTGTGGATATCCTTCATGTGGATCATTTTCTAGGCTGATGCATTCCTATTTAAACTCCACAGTCATTCACTGCTTAGTGATTGTAGTATATCTTAGAACCATGCAAGTGTGTAACATTCCCTGGTAATTGAAGAAAGTAATGAAAATAACCTTATTTGCTGACTCAAGTCTACATGGCATTTTAGGAGCTATTTGACCGCATTCCACCTATTCATTATTGCTCTTCTTGGTCTCAGGATTAGAACAGTGTACCCATGTTTATGTGCAGTGGTGTAGTGCTGCATCACCTTCACTTTTAATACATTCTTTCCAGGGCTGGTATACATCAGCATAACCCTGCTGCTACAAAGGAGTAAGCAATCACTGAGTCCTTTGCACTCAAATATGTGCAAGCTACGTAGTAGGATGTGGGTTGGTGAAATGCTAATTTCCCCTACGAACCGAGCGAGATGGCTCGGGTGATTTTGTCTGTGGTCCGCATTTGGAAGGCCTGGGTTCAATTCCCATGGTCGACCTACCTGACCCATGAGTTTTTCGGGGTTATCCCTGGGTTGCCAGGCGAATGCTGGATAGGTAAATTACATCCCCCGAATTTCCTGTCCCTCCATTTTATCTCCATTATCATATCAGATCATTTCATCTCTCATCTGGTGGTCTCTTTCGGGGTAAAAGTGTTGGCGGGTGTCACGTCATTGAATGGGAGCATGATATGCTTTTGGTAAAACTTCTTCTTCCATTGAGACAGTCTCTGGTCATCAGACCCGGTCTGCCAGAAATTTTCCAACTGTAAAAGTTTAGGAACCCTGCCCTCTACACTGGTTGCCTTATGTCTCTAATCCTTCCTCCCAGGGTTGCCCCACTTGGGAGCATAGATACAATAGCCCACATTTGGACCTCCATGCAGAAAATACCCTTCGTAGCGTAGTCCAGTCCAGTCCCTCCTCCGAACCAAGTCTCAAGTTCATAGGATCAAGACATGGGTAACTACAAGTAATATTACCCCCAGAGTAATTCATTTTTTTTTTTTTTTTTTTTTTAGCCTGTGACAGGAACTCCTCCCTGTAGTTAAATTTCTCTATCATCTTAATTCTATACTACTGGAAACAAGCTCAATGAGAGATTACAAATAAGCACCCATAAGCTTTTCATATGTTGCCGAAGCACTTTTCTCCAAGTGAACACTAAGTATTATTGAATAATGCTGCTCAAGAAAATAAGCCATTGTAGATATTTAAAAGCAACTAACTTGTGCACCTGCTTTTAATGATTGCCTTAGCTCAACTAACAGAGCTGTTATAATGAAACTTCCTAGGAATTAGAGCTAAATAGTAATTTAAATGCATATATACGTGTAATGAATTGATGCTATAGGTACATAATTTAAGTATATATCAACAGTGTAAAAGGTATTTTGAATTTAATCCTCTGCCTCTCCACTGGTGCTCAGAACTTTTTACCAGCCAGGTCACTGCTTTTGCAAGCATTTAAATTTAAATGGCCAGAGCCCTGAACATGGATGCAGAAACAGCTTATGTACATAGAAATGATCAAACAGTAAACTTGTTTACATCTAATTTTAAAAAGCACAGTGACTCTTTCAAAAGTAAGAATTATGGTTTTATATATTTTATTTTAGTGCTTATATTATTTTTGATATTAATCTGTAGCCCTCTTTTACTGCAAGGAAACTTAATTGAGTAGAAAAGACATATACAAACATTTTAGACTACTTACACTCAATAAATTTCTATTATTGCCTCTTTATACATTTAGTACTTCCACCCCTTTTTCATAGTTATATTGGAGAAAGCACCCTGGACTGTTCGGCATAACGGGAGACCACATTGCTGACTCTTGTATTGTGTTTGAATGCTAGGCTCTTACTGAGTTCTGTGCTTTATTGCTGAGCAATCAATGCAAGCTTTTACTCAACCCTGAACCTTAATAACATTATGGTGCATTGAAGAGGTTGTAACAGGATTAGATAGACTCCTCTGCCACCACATACATTTGCATGATGTGAAGTTTCCTATCAGCTGATTGGTAAGATTTTTC
This sequence comes from Mantis religiosa, assembly GCA_030765055.1. Lineage (NCBI taxonomy): Eukaryota > Metazoa > Arthropoda > Insecta > Mantodea > Mantidae > Mantis > Mantis religiosa. The sequence continues at coordinate 52,073,196 of CM060948.1, read as the reverse complement.
CTATATCACACAATGTGCCCACCTCGGTAGCATCGATGGTAGCATGTCTGCCTCATGTTCAAGAGGTCCCGAGTTTTTGAATCTCGGTCAGGGTGAGTTACCTGGTTAAGGCTTTTTCTTGGATTTTCCCTTATCCTGAAAGGCAAATGCCGGGTAACTCTAAGCTCCAGGGAGCCCGGACTCATTTGAGCATCATTTCACCCATTTCATTCATCATCCGATAAGTCAACATTAAGTCAAATGTTGGAGGACATAAATTACAAAAAAAAAAAAAAAAAAAAATCACACAATGAGTTTCCATGCACTGTCCTAACAAGATTATTGCTCAAGTCATAAATTATAAAACTGTTCATGATAGATACATTTTACAATAAAGTAAAACAGATATTTCCTTTTTTTTTTTTTTTTTGTTTTTTTTTGTTTTTTTTGTTTTTGCTGGCATTCCCACCCCATAGCATTCCCTTTATTGATCCACCAGGTCAATATTCCCCATGCTATGAAGGTAATTTATGATAGCATTAGGGCACAGAATGTGCTTTTTCTTGCTACCATACTGTCTGTTCTTGGATCTGAAAATTTGTGGAAAGTAACAAAACCTCTCAATTGTCATGCCAAACAATTGCAATCATCCCCTCCTTTTGAAGCTTAAAAGATTCCCCTTGTTTCAGTTTTAGATGTGTAGGTATGCTTAATTCTTTGGGCCATCTTTTTCTCCCTGTTTATGTTGTCCCACAAGAATCTAGGTAGTTTTTTTATCTAACTACATTTTCATTAGTCTTGTGGAGCTAAAGAATTGTCAAAATAAATATGTCACTGACCTGTTTAATCTTTTAACATATACAAAACAGTTTGTTCCCATAGAAGTTCTTTCCCAAGGTACACCTTACAGTCTAGAAGACTGCAATTCCCCGTGCTTTCATTCCACAATTTGCAGGCTTTTTGGGCATATGCTTTAAATGAAACCTCCCTTTGAAACCTATCATTGCTTCATCCATAGCAAGATGTACTACATTTTAAATTTCTTTACAATATCAAGTGCAGGCTGAACTTACAAACAAAATCTTCATCTCCCCATTTTTGTTTAGCTTCTTTGTCATTTATCTGAAAATATTGAGAAAGCTTTTCAAAATGATGGAGTGTCATTGCCTGCTTTATAAGACAGATACAAAAATTGTCTATAAAATAATCTCTAGTTTTGTTAAGATTCACCATTCCCATGTAAATAAAAATCTCAAAATATGCCCTAATTTTGCTCTCATTTGTATCTTCCCATGCATATCTGGTTTATTCACCCGACAAAGCTCCATATATGTATTTCTTCTCATGCAATAAAATGCTAAAATTTGCTGTGTACAAAAAGATTAAAGTATTCAATTTCTTCACATTATATTTCTATATTATGGCAGATTCCTACAGGTAATTTAAATGATTCAGTTTCTATGAAAGAGAACTGAGATGACCATTTGAGGGGAGAACTGTTTTGTGGAACCAAAGTATTGCTACTGTCCATATCATTGCTGTCACTGCAGCTTGGTAACGTGCTATTCTATATCACTGTCTTGTATTGAGCCAGCCACCTAACCATGATGCCCTGGAGCTATCACTTTCATATGCTAATTATTCCAAAATAGAGGCTTGTATCTCCTTGTCTATAGTCAATTTCTATTTATGCACATACTGCTTACACCCCGAGGGCCCTGCATGACTTTCTGTGACCATAGATACAGTAAAACTTCCCAGCAATGTGACTACCTAAAGCTGGAAATGCAACTGTTTTATTTTTAGTCCTGTCATAATGAAAAACAGGTGCTAGAGTACCCAAAAGCATCTTAGGTTCTCTGCACAAGGAAATAAATAACCTTCAAGAAAGTTAATATGCTATTAGAGGGTATTATAAGAGGTATACTGCTTTACTGTTCTTCACTATGATATGTGGCTTGCAGACTGGGAAGAGAGATTAGAACAGAATTATGAGAACCTGAGGTTGAGAAAGTGTGATGAAGTGATAGGTTAAATGAAAGGATTGAAAAACAAAAACAGGAGAAAAATATGGGATAAGAAATGGGACAGTGTAAGTAAAGAGATATTGGCGATACGCATTCTAACGGGGATGGGAGAAAAGAAAAATAGATGTATAGGAGATTTCTGATATAGGATAAGAGAAAAGTGGATTAGGATAAAAGAAGCAAAGGTCAAGAAGAAATGACGTCAAGCTGCTCAGGAAAACCAAAGGCTTATAGCCAGGGGACCCGAGTCAGCGAGTAATTCTTAGGATCAGCAATTTTATGTATTTGTACAGGAGGTATAATACAGCATGTTCTATGTTAAATTTTATTGTACTGAAATTGTAATGGAAACTGTACAAATAAATAAATATCAAATATCATAACAAAAGCTGCTATTGAAGTTAAACAATTTGGAATAGAAATGAGAAATATTGAAAAGTGAGGTTAAGTAAATACAGATACAGTGAAACAATAGTAAGATGAAGTAAAACAAGTGGTCATAATTTATAGGGCTAGAAAAATTTGGTAAATAGGAAAAACTAGTGCAGGATAGAAAAGTAAATGAAAAGCAATGACTATTAAAAGGGGCAAACATGTATGTGTGAGAGCAGGATAGATTAGATAAAAAGTAGGAAAAAATGTGTAAATTAGAAATTGAGGAGGAGATAGGGTCACCATACACAATATAACCACAATGTTCAGTTACATGGGACCCTGTGATACAATTAAAGGAAAATGTAATGTGTGTAAATGTAAAAGTAATTAAATGTAGTTAACAAATTCATTCCTTCATTCATTCATATGTGGCACAAACACCATTTAAATTTCCTGTGCTTTAATTTGATATGCGAAGCAAAGGGTTAAACAGATTATACTTTTCTCTATTTTTAAGTGTATTAGGTACACATTATAGATTTATAAACTGAAATATAGTAGAGGCTAAATCCATAATTTGAATATTTGTAGTAAACCACGTGTGAATTATTATTTCATTGCTTTGAAAATAACACCTGTTTTCCTTTACTAATAAAAGTATTTCTAATAAACTTTTAAGCACATATCAATAAATGGTTTCTTTGTACGTTATATCCCAGTATACCACTTTGACAAATTAATGAAATTTTTTCTAAAGTGCCTACCTTCTATGGATCTGCATACAAGCCAAGTAACAGACTGTCTAAATCTTAAAGAAGTATGTGTCAAAAACAAATTTTAAGTTTCAGTAAAAAATTATATCAGCAAACAGTTGGACTTTCACAGGAAGCCCTTTGCCCCCTTTCTTAGTGCCACTATTTATAACACTTTCAGGTTCCATGATTTCATGCTGGCACTAAATGCAAAAAATTAATGTTTATTTTTTGCATTTTCTGTAACACACATTTTTGCTCTAATTATTTGGTTTATATGCCAGTAATGCAATTTTCACAGTTTCCATAAAACAATGTAAATTGGCATTTCTTTTAGTTGAAAGAACAGCCAGAGTTTCAAATAGCCAATTGCTGTAGATGGCATAGACATCAGAAGTACATTTGATGGTCTATCTCTGTTTGAATATGCTTAGTTCAGAACTCAACTCTGTGTTGTGAAATCAGCCATTTCAAAATACTTCTAATTCAGAATTGTGTGTAGCAAATGGCAATATTGTATGGACATGATAGAAGTATGTGACTGGCGAGCACATCATAGCAGCCATTAGCTGGAAATGAAATGTGTAGTGTTAAACGCCCGCTTTTACTACATACGGCACTGCAGGCAATGACACTGATGATACATGAGATGAAAATGGAGCACCGGTGGAATGAGATGGCGGGGGAAACTGGAGGTCCCAGAGAAAACCCGCCCCAGCGCCGTGTTGTCCACCACAAATCTCCTTTGCGGTCGCCTGGGATCAAACTCGGACCGCCTTGGTGAGAGCCAAGCGGTCTAACCACTGAGCCACGGTGCAGCCCATTAGCTGGAGGATTATCATTCTCCTGAATTTAACATATGCTGAAATATATTTTGTCAAGGTAACTGAGTATAACAAGAATGAAATTCCATATGAGAGGTACAAACATAAAGTTTTGTCTTTTAGGTTTACAGCTGCAATAGCTAGTGACTGTCATGATATTAACTCACTAGCCATCATTTCAGACTAGTCTTTGGCAAAATATTTTTATGGCGATTGCACAACTTCATGTTGAAATAGACCTTTCAACTAACCTATTTGATTATTCACGTAAACGTGCCTGCCTTTGTAGCTTGGGGCCTCACCTGAATAGGTCCCAGGTTCAAATCTTGGTCATGGTGAGTTATCTGGATAAAGATTTGCTGGGGATTTCCCTTTGTCTGAAAGATGAATGTTGGGTATCTAAGCTCTATGGAGGCTGGGCTCATTTGAGCATCAATGCAGTCATTTCACTAATTATCCAGTATGACCTATAATGGCCTATCACATACGTGTTGGTTTGGCATTGGTCAGATTGAATCAATACTTGCTATTTACTATATAGTGATTCTGGTAGAATCAGAAGTTTGTTGGAATGCTTTAATGATGGTGCATCAATCAGCAATTGTTTATAGAACACACCTAGTAAAACTACAAGCAGAGATTTTACATATATGAAACAGGAGACTTGAACTAAGAACTGTCTACGCAGTTATTTTCACTGAGCTTGTGGGCACATGATTCCACACTACTGTTGTGATTTGTAATTTATTTCACACCTTTCCGTTTACGTCATCAAATAGAAATACAAAATCAAGATTACAATTATAAAATCCATACTGGAAAACGCCATATATTCCTAAATCCTGAAAATCCTACCATGTTGCTTGCCATTGAATAATAATTCGGTCCCCATACACCTAACCGCACTACTGCTGTAAACAAGGTCATGTTTTTTATGTAGTTAATTTTTTGAGGGACTAGTTTTGGAAGCTGATGCACGGAGTGTTAAAAACCAACTACAAATGTTTTTCAAATAACTTAAAAATTAAGACACCTGGAGCAAATATACTAATTGTAGAAAGCTGGTCTTAATGCTTCAAAATGTCCAATGCCTTAGGAACAAACAAACAAACAAAAAACACCTTGAAGTATTATTGAATGATATAATGTGTGATTTAGACCTTTTCTGTTGTACAGAGCACTGGTTAGAACAAAATGAAATAATCTTCCTATATCAAAAACTAAAACATTAGGATTGGCATTCATTTTCTCAGTTGGCGCATAAGAATGGGGGTATAGCATCTGTGCAAAGTAGCAATTCAAATGTAAAGGAACCAAAGACTCGTACCATCTTAATATTTAAAAAAAACCTTTGAGCATCAGTCACCAATGTCACTGAATCAAATCATAAATTAACAGTTGTTTGCATCTACAGATCTCTTAGCAGCTGCATATAAACCTTTTTTAAACAGCTGTGTGTTTGGAGGAATTTTGTGGCAGTGACGTCAAAATTAATTGTAAAAACTATTTGTGGTTGATATATTGACACTCGTCACTTACTTTTTTATATTATTGAGGGACTAGTTTCAAAGGCCATTGCCTCCATTTTCAACCTCTCTCCAACTGGCATCTGTTGTTTTGTGCTCTCCTTGTGGTGGAACTATGAACTTCTTTGTCAAATTATCTACTGGTGGGATTTCAAAGTTCATTGCATGGTCCTTATTTTCCATAGCATGGGAAAACATATTCATATGGAATATGAATATGTTGGAGGATAACATTTCCAAGATTTGTTTTTTATTATTTACATCCTCCAACGTTAAGTCATTTTGGACGATGAATGGAATGGGTGAAATGATGCTCAAATGGGCCCAGGGTCCGTAGAGCTTAGTTTCCTGACAATTTGTCTTTCAGGATAAGGGAAAAAAACCCCAAAAAACCTTATCCAGTTAACTCCCGAGATTCGAACTCGGGACCTCTTGAATGTGAGGCAGATATGCTACCATGTACGCTACAGAGGTGGGTGCCAAGATATTATACATAATTTTAAATAGCACATTTAGAGTACTCAATTATTATGCCAGCTGCATTTAGTTTTGATTGAACTACATATAAACTTAGTAACCTCCCACCCAAAATAGTAAATTATGTTCAACTTATGAACTTTCTGACTAAATATATTGACACTGAGCCGCTATATGAATTAACATTAAGAAAGAACTACCTTCCTAAGAGCTGTGATGAAACTCTGCAAAAAAATTAGGGCAGCATGTGCAAATGAAAAGCTTTGTGTCAGCATTGATTTAACCCTTTCACCGATATGGACGTCATATGACGTCCAAGTTAAAATGCCCCAAACCGATATGGACGTGTATAGACGTCCTGCGCATACATGCATTTAATGCTCATTTAACGCCAATTATTTTAATCTTGCTATTTTACAATAAATTTAAATTAGTTCTATAAGGAATGTAAATGTGCCCTTAAAGGTTTCTTTTTGAATTGTAACCTCCAAAACTAGATAAACACCCAAGGGCACATCTGCAGATTCACACCAAATAATATTGGTTTCCTTGCAAACTTCTTTTTCGCAACACACTACACATTTTCGAAATGGTTGCGACTTTTTTGGTTGTGGGTGGTATCCTTTTAGGAAAGTGTTTTCTCTCAAGTATGAGGGGTGATGTCGTGGTGAATTTCCTACCCCCTAGTATAAAGAGGCCTCTGAGTATTATAATACTCAATTAGGTTACGAGCTCTTTATACGCACAAGTACAGGTAGATGAATGTCTTGCATGAATTTACAGTTCTGAAAGTTACTAAACAACTGAGCATAGTTACATCCAGTGGTATAAAAATACTTTTTTTTACCATTTAACTGTTTTCCGTAAAGAGGGATAGCTAGTAATAGCTGATCCGCATCACCCATATTTGACCCGCCATTTCCCCAAACAATGGAGTAGCTAACATGCCATCTGTAGACCAGCACACGTCACTGCTACGTAAGTACTAAAGATCTCCTTCATAATCGTACAACAAATCTTCCAGATTTTCTACAGTAATATCAGAAGCCTGTACACATCATACCCAAGCTAATTTATTTGCTACATTACGGGGATAAGCCATGGTTAACATTGAAATTTAACAATTTCAAATGTGCCATTCATTTAGCTCTTGATAGCTATAAGAAATCACTCTGAACACAAAGAGATTATAAATAACTAAAATACAGAGCGAAAACAGCTGCATAAGGCTACTAGAAACCTTGGTTGAGAAACACTGTAATAACAGATGCTGACAGAGAGTTTTCTTTCCAGTGTGTGAGTGTGTAACGCAATATATTCTCGTATGATTATCGCTTGGTATAGCATAAATAAACTAAACTTGAACCGGAGAAGTCGCTTGCGTAGCTATACATACATACATTGGCTCGTATACACACAAAACAAAATGATTCAAATATTAGGCGCGTTCGGCACAAAGAATGACTTTTGCTACAGTGAAACAAAGTAGTGAAATTTCAACAATTTATTAATGTAGTCTCTACTTTATTGTTACTGTAGATTTAATCTGCCTTTAATGAGTTTTAAACCAGCTTTTATTTCGTTTAAATAACTTAATAAATACGGAAGATACGGAATTGTATTTATGATGCATTTTTACAGCATTTAACAATTTAAATGTCCTGTTCTGTTTATTGGGTATCCGTTTCCGGCCCCTGAAGGGTTTAAATGGCCATCGGCGAAGCGGTTAACTCAGGATTCGGGTTTCAGAAAACGAGAAATGTTTTCAATGTAAGGAAAAAAATTAAATAATGAGGAATCATATTTAGTGGCATATAAAGAACTATCTGCAGCAAATAATGTAATGATAGTGAGGTTATTCAATGAAACTATGCAAAGATATGGCCAAATGGTATAAAATACGTGATAAAAGCAGATGAAGTTTTTTTCCATGAATTTTCCTAAAGTGATTCATGTCACTTGTGTAGATTATGCTCTTCATAGATTATGTGATTGTATCAGTCTCCTATATTCCATTACAGATAGGCTTGTATCTAATAGGAAAAACAATATTGCTTAAATCAGCATTGAGGATTAATTCAAAGAAAAAATCCCAATTGTCCTCTTCCCCCTGCAAAAGCGGTCATTCTTAAAATAAAAGGACAAGTCCATTTTATTGATCTGACGAGCCATTTCCCGATTTTCAACAACGTATCTACTGAACGAATCTTAAATATTCGAAGAATGCACACAAGGAACAGCCTTCACTTCTAACAGTATAATAGGTTCTTCTGCTGGACAGCAAGTCTACTTTTGTAAAGCAATAAAACCTGAGAGGAAACATGGTCAGTATTTGACCTGTACTAATTGTATCCACGTCTTTCCCACAGGTGTTGGACATATGTCTGGAGCATTTCTGCAGAAGTGGGTTACAAGTGCTACACATCTATCTCATGTTGGCTGCAACACAAGAACTTGCAGGTTGTCTGCTTGCACATGCATATATATACCTGCACTTTGGGACTTAGAAAATATTCTCGCGTCACACAAAAGAAAGTTTCTCCAAATAATTTACTTACATTGTATTCAATGTATGAAACTGTGATATAGGTTTTAGGCAATTTTGTTCTTGAAGATGGTTTAATAGCTTTTGCAAAGATGTCAACTGTAGAAAAAGCAGGAGCGCAAACTTATGACAGCAAACTATGGAGGTTATTTATAGCATTGTAAAAATGAAGTTTGAAAGCTGTATTACTATGTATTGGAAATGAACTATCTATTCACTGTTCACTATGCTTAAAGGAGATATACAGTATCATGAAAGTATTCATCCAAAATGTGAAGTATGAAAGAAATACCAGTGGCTTGTATGTGGTGGTGCTAACGTAATCAATATCCTTCTTCGCCAGCAAACAGAATACACTCCTAGAGCATATAATGTCTGATTGGGACATGAGAGCATAATATATGACGAGAATTGGAATAGGAGATAGTGGGATCTAGTGAGTGAGTGATGTTTTAGGGCCAGTATTAAAAATGTATTGCATTTCTCTGAAAAATATAAAATTCCTAATAAAAAATCTGGTGTTTATCAGTTTAACTGTTTCGATTGTGATGAAGTTTATATTGGAAAAACAAAACGTAATTTAGAAACCAGAACGAAAGAACATTTTCGTAACATTAAATATAAACAGACTGATAAATCGGCTGTAGCAGATCATTTTTGGTCATTTAACCATGAAATAAATCCAGAAGTTAAATTATTAAAACAATTAAATGGTTTGGGAAAAGATATTTATTTTAAAAAACAAACATTGCGTAATGATTTTTAAAATACCGGCAGTCAGTTCTGTTTTTAAATTTGTTTTATTTTCAGATTTTGGCAGTACTAACAAGGACATTAACATCTAGTGTTCGTAACAATGGTGACAGCTTTGTTGTTTCCGGCTGAAGATGTGTAAAAGTTTTACATGAAATCGCGATCCCGGACAATATATAACAAAAGTATCATTTCTTATAAGATAAGTGAAGTTTTAAGTTACAAATTGTTACATTTGTATATAAGGTTGGAGAAGTTTAAAACCTGACTATTGTTGGTATATCATGCATGAAAGAAATGTGATAATAAAGGAAAGGCATCAGGCATCAGGCATCAGTAGTACTTCTGCCCAACAAGTTTTACACTTCTTATTGTGTATATGGCAGTGTGTGACCATTCACATTGCTTCTTGCAATATTGTGATCTTCAGGTTGCCTTTTTACCATTTTAACTGTTCCAGTCTGCCACCATTTCTGCAACTACTTTCCAATATTTTTGGGTACATAGATAAAGAATAACACAACTTACAAAAAACTGACATAAAAAAGGGGCAGGTGTTACATGATCAATGCAATCAATTTAGTCAGAAAATAACATTTTTACACAAACCTCAGATAAAAAGTAAAATTTTATCTCAAAGTATAAACTTGAAAGAAGCGTAGAGACAGTGAAGCACAACTTAGCACCAAAGTGAATCGAGAAGTTATTGACACACTGCTTCACTCACACTGTTTTTTTTCACAGGACATGTTTCAAGAGCTTTTGCTCTCATCATTGCAAAAGCTCTTGAAGCAGGTCCTGTGAAAAAAACAGTGTGAGTGAAGCAGTGTGTCAATATCTTCTCGATTCACTTTTGTGCTAAAATGTTATCTACCTGTCTGATACAGCAGATAACAACTGTAATCTAAATAAACACGTTAACTCTAAAAGCAGCCTCTGCATCATTCTAGGCACACATTTTAACATCTTTTCTGTTGCTACTTACCTCAATCATGAGTGGTGGAAAACTTGTGCATAAATTGTGCACTAATCGAGTACCAGCTGATAAGAGCAAAAGCTCTTGAAACATGTCTATTTTCACTGTTCCTATGCTTCTTTCAAGTTTATACTTTTGTGCATAAATGCTAGTTTTTCCTACTTCTCTCTATAGCACTTTCATTTGCTTTATTCATAATATGCTATAAGCTACAGAAGAAATTAACATGTTGAACAAAAATTATCTATTTTGTCTCTTGGTTCAGAATGGTAAATGATATAACAGGACATAAGGGAGGACATGATGATATACTTATTCACAAAGGATAATGACAGATTTATTTTGTTGTTATTCAAGATTTTCTTTGTTCTGGCAAAATACATATGAAATGAAATTGCTTGTACAGAGGGCAAATTCTTCTTCCTCTCTTTCACATTCATTTTTTACATCCAATATACCTTAAAGCTTGTTATTAATATCTGAGCACCAAACTCAATTAACTAATATTCAAAATAGAGGTAGTTTGACTAGGCAATGCTGCCTGCCTTTACTACTGCCACTGAAAGTAAAATGGAGAATTTACATTAATTATAAATTGGTATGCTGGTTCTAAAATGATCAGAGATACTTATAAGACACTACGTAATGGCTTAAGAGTGAGGAAACATCCAAATTGTAAACAGCACAATGGTATATATATGTCTCACATTGTACTACCCAAATAGTTCACACAGATATTAAAGCAATGGCAACCAATTGAATCAAACACAAAACACATACTTTTGCCTACTTTGGAATCTTTATTAAGGATAGATGTAAGTTAAGGATCATAAATATTGAAATTTAAATTGCTTTTGTCTGTTGATACAGGTAAGTTTAGGAGATCCTTTTAACTGCTAGGCATGAATGTTTTGAGACCTATAAAATGAGAATAGAAAAGGTTTAAGTGCAGCAGACATCCTGTTCACTTGTTGACATTTAAAAATGGAAGAATTCTTGGAGTAATCACAGATTTGTCAATAGATGGAAATACTGAATTGAGGATATGAACTAGAGAAAGAAAAAAAACAGCACTAGCAAAGGTGTTAGATAAATCTTGTGCAGAATTGCCTTTAGCTGCACTGCCTTGTGGTATCTTGTTCTCAAATGCTTAATTATATACAAATCTCAACCATCTCAATAGATAACATGTTTACCCAGAAATTGAGAGGTCCTGAATTCCTCTATCATTTGGATGACTTACCTGGATAATCTGTCCTCTTGAAAGACAAATGTATGAGTTTCACCCTACTTAGTCTTATATGAGCCATCATTTATCACTATTACTTCATCCATCTCACATATAGAGAAACGAACAAGAACAAAAAGCATTGTTAAACAAAGTGTATAAAGTAACAAATCAATACCTGCCTTTACTCTCAGAATGAATGATTATCATCACACGAAAACACAGAATAATTTATTTCATGATATATCCCTATCCTATAGGATATTCTTGACAGTGTATAACCACAGAGTAAGATTTAAGCGGACTTACTCTCAGTTTATACAACTGGTCTTAAAGCCTATTATTGATCTTGTAGCTATGAAAATATTCATCTATCTTCCAAAACTTTTCCTTTTAAGCACAGTTTCTCTTAGAAAATGCTAATTTCACCTGTTATTCTAATTTAAATCATTATAGCACCAGTATAAAAATAAATCAACATCTATTATTACCAACTATAATTCCCTGATGTAGAGGGTGGTACCATTGCATAGAATAGATCTAAATTATTTATGTCTTAGGCAATGTAGCTGCAATGTAGGATAGTTGGCCTTGAAGCCTATCAGCCGAAGAAGAAAGAATATAGGGAGGGAGACTTTTTTTCAACTAAACAAATAACAAATGGTGAAAAAAAGCTTCAATAAGGGTGCTAAAATTTAATTCTTAAGAATACTATTTAAACTGAATATTTAATCCAGCACTTCTTGATCATGCCATGTAAAATTTTCTTGAATGCAAAACATTTAAATATCTCTTCTTACAGACACTTCATATCTTGTAATTTGACCAGAAATGTGTTGTACCATTCAAATATGTATGTCACCTTAATAAATTCTCACTGGCTTTCTCATTGTAAAATGTTATATGAGAATCACACTATTTAGAACATGGCACAAATCACACTCTGAGATAGAAACTTTGAACTGCACATCAATACATTTTCAAAAATTCAGACCACACTTATGATTTGAAATAACAAGCTCACTTTGAGAATTTGATAACTCTGAAAATACTATGTCTACCCCTTTGTGTCTATTCGAGGCATTAATTTCAAATTGGCTCTTTGCATGTGATAATACAAGTGAGTGGTTTGGGATAACAGTACCTGATTACTCCCTATAATGTCCACTCATCTCAATAATAAAATATATTAATGTCATGGTTCAGACATTTTATGTATTCTTCCCAAAATTTGGAAATATCAAAGGGAACCTGGGTTGAACATTGTACTAAAGCTTAAAAACCATGAGCAAATATATATATAACATGTCCAAAATAAAATAACAATATACAGTAGCACCTTTTGAAGGTTAGATGGTTACACGAAAACAATGTTGTTTATATACCAACTACTAGCATTTACACATGCATCACTATAAGAAACATATGCAATAGTTCTCTTTTAATATCAACAGCAATGTTAACACTTAAAACCACAAGTCACTGTGAGTTTCAGTCTGGTGGATGTTCTTCTGAGGCTAGACCTGGTCATCTTTCACCACTCTGTAAGTGATTTGGAGCATCGGCAAATGTGTATTTCAGGCTGTATGCTTCCGCCACCAGTATGCTAATTTCAGAGTCACTCCAATGTTGAGTTGGCAGATTCTGTAGCATTAGCATCAGACCCTGTAAATTAAAGATAATTATGCGTCAAAATTCTGTTAATGTTAGATTACAATGACTAAGTACTCTCAAATTCTACCTATAAAATAAATTTAAATGCATATGCAAATTTGTAAACCAGTATTAAATTTTAGATGAGTCGCATTTTTTACACATCTGCTTCACTTTCGTGAAAAAAATGCGACTCATCTAAAATTTAATAATTTTTCGCTTCACTGTGGTGTTCCAATACAGTTGAATCTCGATATATTGTAAACCAGTAATTTAAGTGTAAGTCAATTACTGACACTAAAGAACATTCTGGGTAATTTAAAAGTGAGTGTCATTAACTGACTCACCCTTAAATTTAAACAAATTTGAGAACAAAGTTTTGTAGTTTTTTTTTTTTTTTTTCCTTTGGGTGTCCAAGAAAACCAACACAACCTTATAAATGATTGCCAAGCTGCTGATTCCATGTTTGTAACATTTTTTCATACATTTTAACCTCCATGCATTTTTGGATTTGAGGTCCAACAAAACTTCCTTCTTTCAATTTTGCATAAGTTAACTGTGGAAACTTGCCTCACAAATATGCAAATCTACTACTGTCCTTGAGTGCCTTAACAAAATTCATCATCAGCCCAAGTTTTATATGCATCAGGCTGAACCATTGTTAATATAATTTTGAGTCGAACTAGTACTCAATGCTCCACTTATTGCTAGTGTTTACCTAGAACGCATTTCGTTAGGATCTTCCTAGCATCATCAGCTGTTGTCGACTAATGGACGTTGGTTTGGTGAACTCATTGGAGGCGATAGGTGCGTCTCTGTCGGTATCTTGATGAACTTGAAGTTTGGGTTTCCTTCAAAGGTAGTGTCGAAATTAAACAATTTTCTTTCATATTTCTTTATGAAGATTTTTTCCCACGTGGTTAATGCAGCTGGACCTTGGACACTTTTTAATAAATGGATTTCTTGTTCTATATCATCATTCTCCTTCCAAAACTGGTACGCTACTGCCGATCTATCTATTTCTTTGTTCCTGATGTTCCTAAAATGCTCTTTAAGCCTAATGTTCAAGTTCCTTTTAGTTTTTCCAATGCAAAAGTTGTCACAGCCTTTGCAGTTTATCCAGTAAACACCTGATTTTTTGTCTGTGGGTATCTCCTTTGTATTATGTGATTTCAAAAGGTGTTGTACACTAAATTTGTTCTGTGGGGCCAAAGTAATATTGTACTCTTTGAAAACTTTTTGGAAAAGGTGTGTAGCTCTGGGATGCTATGTAAATTTTCTGTATGAAGTTTCATTGCTGATTGGGGAAAGAGTAAGTTACTTGTTTGCATCCTTGTTGTCTTCAAAGAGCACAATATTACTTTGGCCCCACAGAACATCAAGAGTTCATCAAGATACCGACAGAGATGCACCTATCACCTCTAAGGAATTCACCAAACCAACATCCATTAGTCAACAACAGCTGATGATGTTAGGAAGATCCTAATGAAACGCGTTCTAGGTAAATACTAGCAATAAGTGAAGCACTGAGTATTAGTTCGACTCAAAATTATATTAATTTTGTGCTTCATTGTATCATAGTCCTTACACATTGGAATGAACCAATGTTGTTTGTTTTACATCCTACTCTCCCCCAGGACATATTCCTGCTGCTTGCCCCACTGTTGTACCACAATGTTTTTACGTATCATGGCTATCCCACAAAACAAAAAACAATATTTTGTGAATCCCCCTTGAACACAAGTTGCAAACCAATTACTTTAAAATCACCACATATTTTCCAACAATGAATCTTATATTTTAAAACAATATTGGCCATACTTTCATAACTTTCTTTAAGAATGGAAAACTGGAATGGATGGAAGTTCATTACCATTATGAAGTAACACAGCCTTTATCCTGAACTTTGATGAATCTCAATTCCTAGCTCAGTCATTAAACCACAGTCTATATAGAAATATATTCTCTTTCAATGAAAAATGTTTTCCACATTTCTGATGTCTATTTCAAAACTTTATAACCAGATGCAAGTAATTTCTATTGTTGCAGCCTGGAACCTAGAAGTTCAGATTCTTCTTTTAACAAATTTAAGTCACATTCCAAATCATTTTGGTCTAATCACTGTACAAAATGTCTTTCACTTTCAGAATTTTCTGGTTGAAAGTCAGGATCTTTTGAAATAGAGGCCTGGTTAACTTGTACAGCATGTTTTCATCTTTATATTTTGTAAATACCTTGCATAAGTAATAGTATAAGACAAGAGTGACCAACCTACAACACACGTGTTACCGGCTGGCAAGCAAACTCATTTTTGATTATGTATATCTAAAATACCTAAAAATTGTGACATGATGTGCGATTTTATACATCATATTCAGAATCTACGTGTGAAAATGAACTAAAAACATGTATTATCTTTGCAGAGGTAAATTTCAGTTGGGTAGTGTATGGAAATGACGGTGTACCCATGAATGATGATCTGATACACTTGTTCATTTATATCTGATTACTGCAAAATATCTTGCAAAGCTGCCAGAACTCAAGAAAATGTTCTTTTAGGTCATTCATCAATTAATTAATTGTTCTTTCACACAAGGCTGGGAGTACAGCGAGAGTTAGAAAGGTAGAAGCAGAGTGAAAGTAGAAGCCAGTTCAATATGGTATTGCATTTTTCAGTATAATTACATTTTGTATTGCCTTTCTAGGAGTGCTGAGAACCAGGCTCTGCTGTTAGCCTAAAAGGAAAACATGAAGTGGAATTAACATTAACACTCATGCAAGGACAGCCAATCGATTCACCTTGTTCAATCCATTTTTGCCAAGTCTTCAGTTAAGATGATCTTGAATTATAATTGCAATTGGGAATATCAATATATGCACACTTGAGACATAGACTCATTCAGCCAGCAGAAATGGGAGATTTGAAATGGTTCTAAAATCTAGTAAAGAATTGAAACAATATATTTTCAAAAATGGATTTCAAATATTAACTACTTGCTTTCTTCTCAAGTACCAGGATACAAGATAGGAATTTCCAAATATCTTGTATATTTCTTAAAACTGAATAAATGATTGTTTTACCTGAAAGTCTTTCTCCAGCAAAAGTTCTTTACGCCAGTGAAGCAAAAAGGCTGCACATACATAGAGTTGAAAAGAAGCAAAACCATCAGATTCTGCCAGGTATGTATCCCAGAGTCTGATAGTACAGTGCAATGGCAATTCACGTGTCAGCAAATTGTTCATCCAGCGAAATGAAAACTGAAGGTAATCCACACCATGCTGCTGAAGATGTCTATGTAGTGGACCTGCAGGGAAGAAATATGTTGGATAACAGTATATATTTACACAAAATGAAACTCTAAGACCACAATGGCTAGTTAACCTGGGGAAACCCTCAGGTGGCTCCAAACAGCAAGTCAGTATTACCATGAGAAATTCAAGGTATACTTATATTTTCTTTCTAAAAGCATTAAAAACATTCAATCAATTTTGTGCTATTAAGCCAGCATTAGAGGTGGCAAAACGGGCATTAAGAGAGTTAGTGATTTAAAAGTAAAGGTGGTTAAAGTAACAATGAGTGTAGAGTGAATATACATTGAACAAGAAATAAAGCACTGAGAATAAATAGACTAGGATAAAATAATATAAAAAAGGACTGCAGAAATGTTAAACAGGCACTAGTAAAACCTCGTTAACCCAGACCTCTTTAACCACGACCAGTTTTGCAGGGGGGGGGGGGGTGGAATGTTTAGCATAGTAGATGAATACTTACTAAAATTAGGCAAGTGAGTCAACCTTGTATATACTTTTCCCCACTTACAAGTTTTTATGAAGACTAGTTTCTGGGGACTTCTCCCCTATCGTCAGCTCTGTGGATAGGGGAGAAGTCCCCAGAAACTAGTCTTCATAAAAACTTGTAAGTGGAGAAAAGTATATACAAGGTTGACTCACTTGCCTAATTTTAGTAACAATGGCACTCCACTTTCTGAAATACTTCTTTTTATTCTATATAGATGAATACTTGTTTTGCACACAATAAATTGCTATTCTCAGTAGGTACATTACTCAAATTCTCTTACCAGCAGGCAATTTCATTGTACTCACCCCACCTGCTTGGGACCAGGTTGGAAGAGAAACTCTGATAAAGTAAAGGAAAAAGTTGTGACCTGGTATGTGTGACTTGCCAGAAAACAAGACTGAAGAAGAAGAAAAAATAAGCGTAGAAGATTTTATAAACATTTTTAAAAATATGAATGGCTGTTCCAATGTTGAAGAAGACATTGGCAATAGGTTATAAACAGATTACAGAGGAAGCCATTGTTGCATCATGCAGTGTTACTGAAAATGAAAATTATTCCAATTCAGTCGGTGTTGACAAACCAGCTGTGGTTATGAGCCATGCACAAGCAGTAGCAAACAGAATTTATGGTTTATTTTGAGAGTCAAGCCGAAAAATTGCCAAATTAACTTCTAATGTTAAAGCAAATGCGAGATCACGCTGCTCGTAAGCAATACAGTATACTGAGACAGCAGGAGCTCACTGCCTTTTTTTACTACCAAATAGTTTATAGCTATATTGTATACAGTGTAAATACATAGCCTATTGCAGTACATACAGTTCATGTGTTTTTAGGTGAAAGTGAGCTAATAGTGATTTCTAAACTCCATTAAAAATATTTCAGTGATAATGTACATATGTTTTTTATTGTTTTTCGGTAATTCTCTGGATAACACAGAGTTTCATTAATTTGGATTGGCCCTGGTTCCAGTTGATCCATGTAAATGAGGTTCTACTGTATTTAGATATTTTAATATTGTCGCGGTAACAGGCGACAATTCCCGGTTACAGGATTTAAAGGTTGACGTGCCGGGATGCGACAACATCTGCACGCATCAAACCTCCTAAATACGATGGCGCAACAACTTTCGAAGTCTTCCGCCGTCAATTCGACACGGTGGCCAAACACAACATGTGGTCACCAGAGGAAGAGGCTGCACAGCTAATAGCTAGTCTCCAGGAATGGGCCACAGAAGTCCTGAACGCGGTCCAGACAGCGGCGGCGCTCAAGGAAATCTGGGAAGCCCTGGAGAATTGCTTTGGAGACAACAAATAACAACTTGGCAGCGGAACTGAAGGAAATGAAAGCCGAAACTTTTATGCCTGTTACCGCAACAATATGATTTAGTAACTGGAGGAGGGAAATAATCCCTGGCCTTAGGAATGTCATGAAGTACTACAAAGTAATCTTCATTAAAAGAACATGGAACAGCTACTAAGTAATGAAGTAAGCAGAATAGCTAAAGAATAAGAAGAAAGTTCAATCTGTACTATTTGCCAGCTTCCTTAAATTGATACCAGTAAAACATTTTGTCAGTCAGCAAACATAGTAATATTATGATAAACATGAAATTTGAAATGCGTAAAATGTTCAGCACAGTAAATGCTACACAATTATACTGGTCGCCAATCTAGAAAGTGATTGACATTTCGTCTGGAGAGAGAGGCGAGGCGACGTTGCCGCTTATTGCTGCCACGTGGGGAGCGCAATAGCACTACGCGTGCGAGGGTGATTCAGTTGCGACTGCAATTGGTATTTTATTATTATTGTTATTATTAATTATTTATAATGTTGTACACAAAGACAATAGTGCAGTCGTGGATCTACATGCAAATGCTAGAGCATACAAGAACACAAATGTAAAGATAATCGTAACAAAAGAGGCATACCTGTGACATTTTGATGCTTATTGAAGTGGGGAAAATGCTGCTTACATAATTTTTCCCGGGAGTTTCTAATTTATACCTCAATGTCTAACTTTCTTCTTTAAAATACTTTTCTTTCCCAGTCTTAACCTTAATGCCCTTACTGATACCTACGCACGTGAAGTCCTATCAAGCACCTTAGAGAATGGAATACTACACTTCCCTTTCAATTTCTCCTCATCGAAGTATTCTCTCACAGAGCATATTATTTCCCGTGTATGTCCTTTATTTGGAATACCTTTACCAAATACAGTTTTATTTGGTTCCAGAGCACGTTCAGGTTTTCGCTTGTCACTATACTTAAGACATAATTAAACATTCATTAAACACAATAGCAAACGATCACAACACGTGCTCAGATACACGGACTTAGGCACATGTAAACCAAGGCAAATTGCCACAAATAAAATGCAAAGTAACTTGCCAGTACAGGATCTCTGTCAGATTCTGTTTATGCAGCATTATCAGAAGAGAAATAAAGACCTAGGTATTGTATTTACTGCAGCATTTGCGTAATTCGCTTGCCCGCATCATGCTAAGCACATGTTAGAATATTGGCAACCAAGGTTTAGCATCTAACGTTGTCATGGAAACGTCTCGACTCTAATTGGTCATTTTAATCGTTACTATGACAACCGTTATGACGTACTCATCCCCTCCAATTTATATAGATCGTTATTTCATTTGGTTACTGTCAATCACATTCTAGTTTGGCGACCAGTATACATGCAATATAAGCCATAACACTGAAATAATAATACAACACATTCACTAACCTTTTCATGCAGAAGACAACTAGTACACATACATACTGCAGGTTGTACACATGAAATTCATTAATACAGCACTACTCGCAGAACTAGATCAAAATGTTACTTGCTAATATGGACCTACATCATGACACACAAGTTGCTTAAAACTGTAGTTGTAGATGCAAAAGCTATTAGCTTTTTTCATGTAGCTTACTTAGCTCATCAGAAAGTCTTTACCATAACTCTGCTCATAACATACAGCAGTGCTCTTGCATTTCAATTTAGAAATTGATCCCATTGTTTTATAAAGCATCAGTAACCGGAAGCAAGTTCTATTCTTTCTCCTGATACAGCAGTAAAGACAAATTTCAGAAAATCTGGATACCACCTGGACCTTTCCATAAATTTTAGAATATTTTCAAGAAGCACAACATTGCCTTGTAACCTTACAACAAATATATATACAGCATCAAGGATCATTAAATCAAGAAAATCTGATCCCATATTATATGAGAAAAAGCCACAAATCTACTAAATCCAATGTGAAAATTTCTGAATGGTTTACATTGGGAAAACTAAAAGGAACATACCCACCTTATTAAAGGAAGAGTTGAGCTATTAAATTAAAACAGACCGAAAAATCAACAGTTGCTTCACATTTTAGGACTAAAATCTTGAAATAAATATCAATATTGTGTACAAATTAATATATTTGTGCAATGTCCCTTATATAACTTTATCACAATTTTCCATTTATCTAAGGAAGCTATGAGGGCAGATCAAATATAAACAGGAATTTTAATATAATGCTGCTGTTGGTAATAATTTTGAGGAGAGACTTTGTCAGTATATTGATGGGGGTATCTCGAGAGGGGGTATTGCACGCGCATGCATCGGGGAGAATGGGGCTGCATCAGTGCGCCATGAGTAAGCAAGAGGTGCACACATCTGTTGCGCAATGCCTCATCAAATGTCTTGCATAAAAGAGCACCAAACCTTCTGAAAATTTGAGACAGCTGCGCGCACAGTTTGGGTAAGAAACACTTTTGAAGACTAGAGTGCATGAGTGGGCTTAAGTTTTTGTGGCGGGGAGAGAAACTGTAGAAAATGAACCTCATAGGAGGAGATTGCGGACAAGCATTACTGCAGACAACATTGTCGCCATTTGTTACATTATTGCGGAAGATTGGCACATAAAATTATCCGAAATTGTTTTTTACCTAGGAATAAGTTACAGAAGTGTTCAAACAATCACCCGAGATGAACTCCATTACAGAAAATTGTCTGCCAGGTAGGTTCGTCTCCTCAACCAGGAACAAAAAATGCTACGCCAGAATGTTTTTCAGAGACACTTGCATTGCTACGAGGAGAGGGGAGAAGATTTCTTGAATCGTATTATGATTTGTGATGAAACATGGGTGTATCATTACACCCCAGAGTCAAAGCAAGCATGGATTGGCAGCAAGGAGACGAAGCAGATCTGGTCAAGGTCAGAATGCGCCCATCTGCTGGAAGGGTGCTTGCTGGGATTCTGCACGCATTTTGCTGGTGGATTTTCTTCACGAACAAAGGACCATCAATGTATTACACAAATATAAATATTTGTAACAAAAAACTTCACTTATCGCGAGAAAATGGTGTTAATTCTCTAATGGAGATCGATTTCACAAACAGATTGCTTGCATCGTCAGTCCATCAAATTTTGTTACAAATATTTATATTTGTGTAATATTCATTGCTTCACTACATTAGATACTGAAAATGTTCTCGATAAATGACGGAGAACCATGATCAGTTGGAACACCAAAGTTCTAGCCAGTTAATGATTTTCTTGATAATGCCTTCAAGTGGAGGCAAAATGCACTGAAAGAAAATTTGTGGTGTGTAAAGTATAGAGTGTCTCAGTCAACTCATAGTATAACTTTAATTACTACAAAACGTTAATTAATGCCCTTATAAATGAGAACATTCCTTGTTTCTCAAGTACAAATGACAGAAAAATCAGATGTAGCAAATTATTTTTCCACAAACACTACAAAATCAGAATTAAAAATTGCCAAATATAGCAATGGGCCTATGACTTATGGCCTGTTAAAGAATATACCTTACCCAATACAGCAACTGAGCAATGAAATTTGAAATCCCACTAATAGGACAGGCTCATTAACAAGTCACAGATAGTTCCAGTTTTATCTCATCCTCTACACCAAGTTAAGATTCCACATTCTGACTCCTGTGAGTCCTTGACCAAAGAGGGGAGAAACATGTTGTGAAACTAGATCCAATAATTAAACAACTGATGCTGAGTGTGTGCACAAATGCATTAAATATGAATCTCAGTAACTGACCAACAGCCTGTCTCAACATGAAGTTCATTAAAAAGGTACATTGTTTATTGTTCCAAATACTTACAGAGAGTTATGTGTATTTTATTTTCTTAAGCTCAAATATAACTTCACAGGGCAAAAGTTTTCTCATATCTGACTCACCTTACGTCTTGATACAGTAATTTATTAATAGTTTTAAAACTAACAACAGAAATACAAATTTACAGCAATTATGATTTCTTATATAGTTTTGCCACATTAACTTGCCTATAACTGAGAAATATATGCAAGGGAGAAGTAAGATACTTCTTTACAACTGTACCCATTTTCTTTGATTTCCATTATTTTTTCTGCCTTATGTGTGTAAATTAAACCCACATGAATTGTTCAGACTAAGTTCAGTTTATTATTTTTTTCCTATTTGCTTATAATAATACATGAACTTACCATCTATTCTCTGAATTAGCTCCTTCAACTGATTAACTTTTTGCTGGATACCAAGCTGAGCAAATATATAATTATCCTGGATTCCATCAAGAAATTTAGAGAGGCACCAAAATGAATCTGCTTCAATGATGTCACGTTGCTCCTTTGGAAGTGAAGATACTTCCCAGTTTTCTATATCAGCATCTGTTAAATTAGATCACAGGACTAATTATCCAAGTTAATTTAACTCTATACATATATAAATGACTAAAATAAGTTATAAAAATTCATAAATAGGAAATTAATATAAATATTTACAAACAAACTCTGGAACATATAATAATATTTTAGAAAACATCAAGAGGTGCTTTAGACACAAAACATTAAGTCAATGCAAAAGTTTTGTATTATCTCACATTAGGGAATTAAAAGAGGAAACAACAAAAATAAAGGAAATCAAGTCTTAACTCTTTACATATATAAATGACTAAAATAAGTTACAAAAATTCATAAATAGGAAAATAATATAAATATTTACAAACAAACTCTGGAACATATAATAATATTTTAGAAAACATCAAGAGGTGCTTTAGACACAAAACATTAAGTCAATGCAAACGTTTTGTATTATCTCGCATTAGGAAATTAAAGAGGAAACAACAAAAATAAAGGAAATCAAGTCTTATCATATTGTGACTTAGTGGGTTCGTGAAATGAAAAGTCCAATTGCACCACTCAAAAATGTTCTTTATTTCCACCGACTTACAGTTAAACTCTTGCCAATTACACAGAATTACGTAATGCACACAATTACGATTCACCAGTTCGTCCGTTACAATTTCACTTGTACTCGTAATTACGTGCAATCCTCCGATGCACTCACACAGTCTTCTCGTCGTACACTAGCACGTCAAGCACTGACTGACTGACTGACTGACTGACTGACTGACTGACTGACTGACTGACTGGATTCACTTACTGCAGCCCTTTTTATAGGGAAATCACTGTTTTCTAGACGTCTCTGGTTTCCGGCAATCCACGCGAAGGTTCCAGATGGCAGTGGGAGTGGGAAAAAAGGCGGCCAACGACAAATGACATTTCCCTAATCATCCCCCCTCAGTTAGTGACAGAGACTAATGAGGTGGGCGCGGCGCGGCCCCCAATCCCTTACTCAGCGGTCGTTTGTTGTGCTTCCCGATAATTGGGTGACAATATTAAGGGAAAAACAGCAGTGGAAAAACTTAAAATAGCATAACATGGCATGGTTAATTTATTAACAGCTCATGCTAAAACTATACCTGTAGATTGTAATACTTCTGCTCATATTTAAAGTTAAATTGTAACTTGTATAATTTAACACATGATAAAGCTTTTAAAATCATTCAGTTAATTCTAAGGAATTTGTCTTATGTTTAAAGATTATATAATTTTTTTTTCATTTCAAGTATTGTGGACTCCATCACTAATTTAAAATATTGAGATTAATCTGTTCTAGCAGAGAGTGGAATAACTTTCACATACACAAATTGCAAAATAATTTCCTTAAAATATATTCTGGAATATTCTGATTCCTCACTTGAAAGAAGCGTAGGGACAGTGAAGCACAAATTAGTACAAAAGTGAATCGAGAATATATTGACACATTGCTTCACTCACACTGTTTATTCACAGGACATGTTTCAAGAGCTCTTGCTCCTATCCTCAGCTGATACTCGATTAGTGTAAGTTGTAGTGGTTTCTTCTTCCTCCGTATTGTCAATAGATGGCGTGATGTACTTGTCAAAGATGTCCGGTGGTGGAGTTTCAAAATTCATGACTCTATGACGATTTTTGTTAAAGAAGATTTTTTCCCATACGGAAAGGTCTATGGGGTGATTAACGTATTTTATTAGAGACATTTCCAAATTGATGTCATGTCTAGTATTCAAAAAATGAAAAGCCACTGCTGACTTTTCTGTTTCTTATATGTTCTTTAATTCTGATGTTAATATTTCTTTTTGTTTTTCCTATATAAATTTTAGGGCAAGTTTCACATTTGATCTCATAGATTCCTGGTTTTTCTTTGGTAGTGATTGAATTTTTGGGAGGGCCTTTTAACAAATTTCTGATATTAAACCTATTTTGAGGTGCAAGGGTCATGAGAGTCATGAATTTTGAAACTCCACCACCGGACATCTTTGACAAGTACATCACGCCATCTATTGACAATACGGAGAAAGAAGAAACCACTACAACTTACACTAATCGAGTATCAGCTGAGGATAGGAGCAAGAGCTCTTGAAACATGTCCTGTGAATAAACAGTGTGAGTGAAGCAATGTGTCAATATCTTCTCGATTCACTTTTGTACTAATCTAAAATTTGCTACTGCAGCTTTACGTGAGATTTCTGGAATAATTTCTGGATTTTTAATTAAAATGTTCCATTTTTTATCTTTGGCTTTGTAAGATATTGATTGGTTTTGTTTGTTTTTGTATTTGCATTTGATTAATCTTTTTATGGATGTAAAGGGTAAGCTTTTACTTTTGTTCTGAATTAAATTTGCACCTTTTTTGGCAAGAAAAATCAACTGAATCATTTCCAGCAATTCCACAATGTGCAGGTATCCACTGTAATATAATTCTTTTCTGTAGTTTTTGAAGTTGTTGGATCATTTTGTGACATTCTTTAATTTGGATTGACCTCATTTTATATGAACTTATTGCACATAATGCTGCTTTAGAATCAGAAAGTATGACAGCATTTTTGAATTTATCTATTTTGTATAGAAGGAGTGAAATATGAATAGCCGTTACTTCTGCAGCAAAATTTGTTGTGTGGTATCCTGCTGGTTGATAGAATGAGAACAGTGCACACTTAATTCCTGCTCCTGAGTTGTTGTCCAAGTTAGATCCATCTGTGTAGATATGTAACCATTCTTCAGGTGGGTATGTATTGTTCACAGTTTCTAATGCTAGTGCTTTTAGTACAGGTTTGGAAGTTTCAGATTTTGTAACTATTTGTTCTAAATCTAATTGAGTGGGTTTTCTTTGATTAAAATGTTTTCTTTAGAATTAGGAAGATTCAGATCTGTTTTTAATTCCGTAACTTTGTGTAGTAAACTTGTTTGTGTTATACGATTTAAATGTCACAAACCATCATGTGAGTGTATCATACAATGCAAATGAATTAAGAAGCCATTAAAATTATAAGTAGAAATATTATCAGGTATAATGAATATGACTGACAAAGAATCTGGGCTGAATGCCTTATCATTATTATGGGTAATAGCTTAGCTAAACAATAAACAAATAAATAAAGTATATTTTATATTACCTGCTGGTACTACCTCCTGTAGAAAAACCACATAGAAAGGTGTGACAAGATCGTTAATTCCTTGCACATAGCCTGAAGCTGGATGTCTAATTGCCCATATGAAAAGGATTCTTTCAAACATTTCTTGTACTGTTTTCTGCTGGAAAAGGGCAATTAAAGGGCTCATACGTGGAATATCTATATGAATCTGTAACAAGAGAACATAGGTAAGTTTAGCTTTAGGCACAGATTTATTTATATGAATCCTTAATTACAAAGCCTCACAGTCCCAGAAAATACTAAGCTCCAAGTGACTGTTAAGTAAATTACATTCACAAGTATTCATACATAACCATAACTGCATGATACACTTGGTCACTGCTACTTGTCTGGTATTGGTTCTTTTGCAACATCATATCATTTGTTCCATTTATATAGTGTGTTACAAGACTTGCTCCCATGAGTTCTTTTTTATGTACAAACACATACTGATAACAGGCTATATATTGTGACTTTGTGGGTTCGTGAAATGAAAAGTCCAATTTCACCACTCAAAAATGTTCTTTATTTCCACCGACTTACAGTTTAACACTTGCCAATTACACAGAATTACGTACTGCACACAATTACAATTCACCAGTTCGTCCGTTAAAGTTACACTTGCACTCGCGATTACATAAACTCCGATGCACATACACAGTCTTCTCGTCCTTACACTAGCACTGAACTCTTACGCTGATTGCCAAGAACTCTGACTCACTCCTCTTGCACGACGTGTTGCTTATATAGGATCCGCTTGCCGATCTGGAAGGTTCTCCATTAGAGGAAATATCCCGTAAGTTCGAGAACACAGGTGGAACAGAAAGAGACGGTGCAGTGATGTTTTTTGTCCCAGCCATCCCTTCTTAACGCTATAAGACAAACGAGGGGGCGGGGCGAACGCCGACCCTTCTCCTGCTTGCCCACTCTATAGGGTGTTCCGACGCTCGGGTGACAATATTTATTATAATTACCGCTCACTTAACATTAAAGGAATTCACAATCTTACCATTTTAGCAACCCCAGGTCTTTGTTTCCATTTCTTAATGGTTATATATTCTAAAATAGTATCTCAGGTAGTTGCCTTTTGTGTGTGTATCCCAAAAGCTGAATAGAATAATAAATTTTGACTGTCTGAAGGTTCTTAGTGGGCCTTTATTGGAACTTGGAAGCAGTGACACTAAGTTTTGCATCAATATTTACTCAACACTGTAGTACTGTAATGGAACATACTCTCTACATTAGAGCACTCTTTTTTAAACCAGTAAAAATACTTGAATGATTGCTTTGTATCAAGTTGGAGGACTTTTTTTTTGGATCTACACAATTGGAGCTATGGTACTTTTTAAATGATTCCATTCTTAGAATCATTACAAAATAATGGTTGCATTATCTTTTATAGATTCTGCTTACAGAGCTAAATGAGCATTATCAGGATCATTTGTCATTCAGATAATCTTGTGCAAAATAAAATGATTTTGAGAATAGGTACTCTCTAGCAGCAATTTTAAAAGGATTGAAATTATCAATTTTTCCTTTAACACTGGCTAAGAACATAGTTTACCTGTCTGTAGGTATCTTGGTAAGTTTCATCACGCTCTGTATCATAATACTGTTTTACAAGATTCCAATAATCCAATCTCTTGCGCTCTAGAACTTGTTGTCTCCTTTCCAGGCTGGCAGGTAAGTACCCCTGTAAAACAGATTTCAATAGTTATCCTATAATTTTCAAAGAAATGAATGATGGAAACCAAACATAGAAAAGCAAGCAAAATCATTAAGAGTTGAAATACAGTAATACATATAAATGCATAGCATTAAGATCTACCCTATACATGACAATTTATTAACTTCCCTTCTACTTCTGTGTAGTGCAAAATCAAATATGGAAAGATTACTAAAATTACAAAAGAAAGCAGTTAGAATAATGTATCATCTAAACCATAGGGATTCTTGTAGGCAGTACTTCAGGGAAAAACAATTTTTTACAGTATTTTCATTATATGTATATAGGGTAATAATATATAGATTGGGAAAGGACAACTTGAGATATAGGGATATGCATAATTATAATATACAACACAATGATTTTTTATACAGGTTTTTCAAATAAATAGTAGTATTAAAGATCCAAACGTAATGGCACTGATTTTATACTGCCGAATTCTGTAAAGCAAGCTATGTCAGAAAATACTTTAAAAAGGGAGCTTAAGATTTACCTAATAAATAAGGCATTGTACACGATTGATGAATTGTAATTCTATTGGCATTTGTATTCTGTTATATATATGTAAATATTGTAATTGTAACTGATGACAGAAACTGCTCTGCAGTCTATTGACAATAAATGCATTATTATTATTATTATTATTATTATTATTATTATTATTATTATTATTATTATTATTATTATTATTATTATTATTATTATCTTCTGCTTAAATATCGTGCTTCTCTATACATAGCATGATAGATTATTCATCATATATATTTAATTAATTTGGGTAAAAGCGCAGTATAGTGGAGACTTGTCAAACTGACAGATTTTTGTCTAATACATTAGAGAGAGCTACAATACAAATTTATAAAAACATTTGTGCATAGAAACTAATATACAGAAATATTTACATTATTGAACCATAAACTAGATTTTAAGAATAGTTTATATTGTCCTAGAGACCATCTTCTATACATTCTTCTATTGAATTATGTGCTTTTTCTATGAGATTCCTTTCCACTGTATGAGAAATGCAGTTTGTCTTTTAATTTCCCATATTTTTGTGATAATTAATCATAAATGATTATGAAAGGGTAGAGCCAGACTGAAAAACACGGCTAGTGTGAAAGAACAATTAATTTACATAAATGATTATTCTGAAATAAAAAGGGTATTTTTAAAATAATGAAAGTCTTTGGGGGCATTAGTTTCATGGTATGTATATTCTGCTTATTAAAAAATTTATCAGAGTTCTCATATATATGTTTGGCTAATTACATAGATATATTGTGTATAAATTTCTGCAAGAAGTTTTTTTTTTTTTTTTTTGTAATTTACATCCTCCAACGTTAAGTCATATCGGACGCTGAATGAAATGGGTGTGGGGTCCATGGAGCTTAGAGTTACTCGACATTCGTCTATCAGGATAAGGGAAAACCCTGGAAAAACCTTATCCAGGTAACTCACCCTAACCGAGATTCGAACTCAGGACCTCTTGAACGTGAGGCAGTCACTCTACCATGCAAGAAGTTTTAGGACAGGCACATATCATACAAATGATTATTTCTGTATCTTAAATATTTTCTCTCAACCTTTTCCCACATTATAATACCATATGCCATGATGGAATGAACTATATTGTCTTTACCAAGTTTATAATTTTTCTTAGACAGTGCATATTTGAAGAGGCCTATTTAATATTTTACTGATATATTGAAAGTGCTCTTCCCATTTTAGATGTTCATTTATATATAGCCCTTAGACATTTTCCTATACATATGATGATATGGATATAAGGGCGCTCAACTGCTTGGTCATCAGCGCCCTTACAGAAACTGATTCATGGCAATAGCCCGCCTATACATATAGGACTTAATGTAATGATACTTGCATTATTTGTGGGTTACTAGTTTTTGCATGCGTTATGAATTGAATTCAGGACATGAATAGCAAAATATTCTTTATGGTTCACAATGTTCTTCCTCCATTACCTGTACTGGTTATTAAAATAAGAGGTGCCGTCAAAAAATAATCAGAATTATTCTTCAGTGGAAAGTAATGTTCATCTTTATTCAAATTCCATTACAGCCTTTCAAAGTAATCTCTGTCAAACATAATACAATGATTTTAGCATGTAATCCAATGCCCGAATCACACCCTGAAGCCCCTTTTTGATAGTCTGTTGAGTACACCCAAAATGTTATTGTTTAGCTCTTGATCACTCTGAAAATAACTATCCTGAAGCTCTTTTTCAGTGCAACAAATAGGCAGAAGTCAAATGGCTCTAGGTCCAGTGAATAAGGTGGATGTGGCATCACCTCAATGCCTAATTCAGTGAGTCTAGATGGTGCAATGAGCTGGTACATTATCCTGATAAAGGCTCCATTCCATTTGAGCAAGATGTCTTAATATAATTTTGAGTCGAACTAGTACTCAATGCTCCAAATATTGCTAGTGCTTACCTTAGAATGCGTTTCGTTTGGCTCTTCCTAACATCCTCAGCTAATGTCAACATTATATTAATTTTGTGCTTCATTGTATCATAGTCCTTACTCATAAGAAGATGTGGTCTTTTTAATATAATTTTGTGTTTCATTGTTACATCGTCTTACTCATAAGAATGTGGTCTTTTTGTTGCATTTTTCCTCTTTAATGGTCCCTTCAAAACTTCACAATATTAATTTGCAGGAATAGTACGTTGCTTATCCACATGATCGTATAAAATGCCTTGCTTATCGAAAAAGACAAGAGCATGACTTTTATTGCACTTAGTTGAACGTTGGCCTTTATGAGTTTTGGACTTGAAGCATGTTTCAATTGGGCACTATTCCTGTTTTGCTTCTGGGTCATAATGATGAAACAAGAATTTGTTGCATCTGATAACTTTGTCCAAAAAATCTGGTCCTCGCTGGAGCTTTTCATTCCATTGGAGACATGCCATCACCCAGTGAGACTCTGTTCTTCACTCACCACACAAGGCAATTTACTTTGCTGCAACTTCTCTACACCCTAGAACATTTGGTACAATGTCTTTAGATGATCCATGGACTATACACAATCTCTGCAACCTTTGTTAACAATAAATGGCAGTCTTCCTCCAACATGACATCAATTGTGTTGACATTAGTTTCAGTCTTCGAAGTTGTGGGCCTTCCAGGAAGTGGAGCATCTGCAAGATGATTTTGACCTTACCAAAATCATTTATGCTACTAAAAGGCTTGCGTTCTTCACATGGCTTGCTCTTTGTAAACTTGCTGCAATATTTCTAATGTTTGTGATGGAGTTAGCATTTCTGCCTCACATTCGAGGTCCTGAGTTTGAATCTTGGTTAGGGAAAATTATTCAGATAAAGTTTCCTCTGGGGTTCTTCTTACACTGAGGAGATACATGTTTAACTTTGGATCCTGAACTGATTTGAACATCATTTCAACAATTTCATTCATTGTCTGATATAACCTACCAGGTTAAATGACATTAAAAAATAAAAAACAAACAGAGAGAGAGAATCAAAATAGAAAGGTAACAGAACACTATCATTCACAGTGAAAATTTAAGCAAAAAGTTTAGAAATGTACAATATTAAACTATGAATATACAATCAGAACATACCGATAACAACCTCCATGTAATTGCTCGTACTTTAACAGGAATTCCAGACCAACTTAGTTGTCTAAGATCCTCGAGATTCAACAATGGTGTTTCCAAAAGGGGTTGAAACCTTTCCAGTTTGCTAGTTTCACAGTCTCCACCTGAAAAAAATGTAGCATTGTGAAGCCTTTCCATTTGGGCAATATAATAGACTGATACTATTGTAATAAACAAGCATGAATCAACTGCAACATGGAACTTAATGTCTTAACATTAAACATCTAACAATACCAACCATGAGTGAATTACTGAAAAAAAAGCAGGATTAGATATTAATGTTAAGACAGGGTTACAAAGCCAATTAGAATCAATATAAAATATAATTTTATCTTTTCTGTATTGCATTTAAGTAATTTTGCTTAGCAAGAGATTGGGATGGCGAGAGCTCAGGAAAACGGGAGCTGAAAACAGAGTAAGATTCTGGAAAGATGTTAAGCAAAGGGTGAAAGATATAGAAAGATACGGATTTGAGTTAGCTTCAGAGATAAAGTTTTTTTAAAATTATATGGTATGCTATGCTATGGCGTGACGTCCCGTTTTCGGGTCATGACCTCCCCAGTTGCTCTCCTCCAAACTTGTGGATCTTGCGCTGTAGCTCTCCAGTTCCGAATCTTGAGTATATGTGTTGAGTCTTGTTGTACACCATCTTCCCATCTGTTACGTGGCCTTCTCACTGGCCTTCCTCCTCCAAAGTCTCCTAAGAACACCTTCTTTGGGATTCAATATTCTTCCATCCTAATCAGATGACCTGCCCATTTAAGTCTCTTAATTCGAGAAGATAGATACTGTGACTTTGTGGGTTTGTGAAATTAAAAGTCTAGGTTACCAACACCAAAAATTGCACTTTATTTCCGTAGAAACACACTTCATACACAGCAGTCCAGAACTGCATCACATACACAATACAACTTGCAAGGTCAACAACCACAACACAGCTGCTCACGCACGCGAGTTCAATTAATGACTGACTCACTTTGGCGGGCGGGCTCTCTTTTTTATCGATTACTCACATTCCGGAATGTTCTCCAACAATCGGGACGGCTAGAACAAAGAACTAGAACTTTTGAGAAATCCATCTCCTTCCCTCCCGCCATTTCGGCGAGCTTTCATCCCCGCACTGACTGCCCGTCCCTTTGAATGCCTCGCTGCACTGCCTCGATCAACAATGGGCTCGCGACAATACATACAGGGAAGATAGTTTAAAATTATATAGAATTGAAAAAGATTGGGAGAGATGGAAATATGTAGACTACTGTAGTAAATTTGAGAGGGAAGGACTAGCTTGGATGTAATCAGGAGCATTGTTCTTACAAAAGATAATGAAAGATATATTACATGCAGGAAAACAGAAGAAATATTTCATTGCTTATTAGAATGTGATGGGGGTACAGAATTGATGGAAGGGTATATGGGAATAAAATAGGACAAATTACACAAGGAACTATTGCAATTAAAATGTTAAAATGTTGACAGATACAACAAAAAAGGATAAGAAGGATTGGAGAATATTTAGGAAGAGTAAGAGAGAAATGGATTTAGGATGGTTAAGGAAGACAAAGAAAAATATAATTATGGAAACTAAAAGGTGAAGTTTCATTTACACAAATAACCAAGGAGTTGAGTGACTTAAGATTATGTAAGATTTTCTGTTATTTATTGTATGTGTTATGCTGCATATGTATGAAACTGAATACATTAAACATGTTAGATATGTAAATAAGTAGAAAATAAACTATTAAATTATATTCTGATAATTCATGGATTGTACCACGCTAAACCTAACCAATGCAAGCGGTGCTTGTACATACATTTTATTGCACTTCTCTTTATTTCAATTTAAATGTGTGTAGTTAAAGACCAACTAAAATTTTAAGTGGCTGTCTATTTAGCTATTTAATAGATTTCAT
Organism: Mantis religiosa; assembly: GCA_030765055.1. Lineage (NCBI taxonomy): Eukaryota > Metazoa > Arthropoda > Insecta > Mantodea > Mantidae > Mantis > Mantis religiosa. Next base: position 52,040,208 of record CM060948.1, on the reverse strand, counting down.
AAATGCTGAAACTTAAATGATACCCTGGCACATTATTTTTTACCCACTTATTCCTATTCCAATTTATACCCAATTTAAATCTTCTAAAGTTCAGCAGTGATTTAGCCTCATTAACTTATCATAAGTCTAACTTATAAGTGCCTAGTGATCAGCTTCATGTATGATTTCATATATGTTAATTGCATGATCACATATTCATTTGAACGGAAAAAGCTGGGTAATTATGCCTAATAGTTATTCATGTACCAAGGTAATATAATTGATAAGTATGCACTGAGAGCTGCAGATTTCCTAAACTGAGCCTATGACAACTGGAAATTTGCCCTCGGTGTACTAATTATTGTACGCTTACAAGTTATATACAGCCATTTATGTCTTATCTCTTAAATAGAAAAGGAAACAAATATTCAAATATCACAGTAATTTGTTGAATATTTAATTATATGCTTTTATGACTGGAGTAGGAATAATCAACAACAGACCTTAAAATGCTAGCAGACCATGGCTTATCAGCCCAGAAGAATTCATCACTGATTATGTTGAATGTTTGTTAATGTTTATATTCTCTTATAGTATATAGATGACATGACATTCCACCCAAAAATCATATATAGAAACTTCACTGGATATACAGGCTTTAAGGTCCCCTAAATAAAAAGATGTAGGCACATTAGAGGGAGAAGCAGCAGCATAATTCAGCACAAATAGTCAAATTACAAACTGGGCTTTGGTTCCTTTTATTAAATTGCCATGCATTTGAATGCCATTTAACACATGACTAATAAAACTGATATCTTCAATTTTAAACGTTAAGTTTTAAGATCTATTCATTCTGAATTAATTTTGTATAATTGGTAAAGCATAAAGGTGCAGACAAAAACACACTACATGAAAACTGTGGAACCTACTAGAAGAATGGAGAAACTTTCTTTTGTGCAACGCGAGGATATTTTCTAAGTACAAAGGTGCATGTATACGCATGCGCATGCAGACGACCAGCCGGTTCTCGTGTTGCAGTCAACATGAGAAAGGTATGTAAAACTTATAGCCAACCTCTGCAAAAATGCCCCAGACCGTGTGCAAAGGCATGGTTTGTGCAGGTTAAGTTATCGGCCAGTCAAATTTTGTTATTCATGCACTGCTTTGCACACAAACAATCCTACGACATGATGATATTGGAGTGCTCCATAGGAAATACATGTATGAGCTCACGGATTGTATTGGACTGGTCCAACTACTGCCACGAAGTGTGCATGATGTCAAATGACACCAAGTATACTGCAAGGGGGAAAATTGACGGTCCCGGCCATGTTGTTCAAATTGACGAATGCAAAATAGGACGACACAAGTTTCATCATGGGCGCGTCGTAGAGGGCAACTGCATCCTGGGAATGATTGACGTGGAAATGAATGAGGAGCAGATGACGATATGTCCCAACAACAGGAGAGATGCAAAACGGTTTACAGTCTAACTGCAGCGAAATTGCACTAAAAAGTAAAGAAATTATATTAAAAATCATGGTTGTATATAAAAACATCAAAAAGTGTGAAGGAATTAGAAAAAAATTGCCGCGTCGCATATTAGAAAGAAGAGCCAAAAAAATTTATTTCAAATAATTTTTATGATATTACTCAGTTCTGAGATATTCAAGATTGATTTAAATTTTCTAATACCTTATATACTGCTTAGTCCTGTGCTGTGGCATACTAGGCCAAAGTGTTGTGCTTGGGTTCCTTGCACTTGGGATCAATCCCATTTCTGGGGGTGCAGATTTTAAGTCCCAGGTGTCTACTCAGCATTGTGAGGAAATTGAAGAGCTACCTAGGTAGCAAACCCTGGTCTAGAAAGAAAACCTTTTGGTTGGGAGTACCGAGATGCTGACCACATCTTCTGCCCATATCGTTTGAATGATTGCCCAACTCTGCCTTGTGTATGTGGGTGTGAAGCCGGCAGTCAGGTTGGCAGGCTCAGGCCCACTTTGGGCTGTTACGCCATGGGTTAAATTTTATATTGTGACTTTGTGGGTTCCTGAAATGAAAAGTCCAATTACACAAACTCAACAATGTTCTTTATTTCCACCGACTTACAGTTGAACACTTGCCAATTACACAGAATTACGTAATACACACAATTACGATTCACCAGTTCGTCCGCTACCGTTCCAATGCACGTACACAGTCTTCTCCTCCGTTCGCTAGCTAACTGACTGACTCCTCACTCATTGCAGCCCCTTTTTATAGAAATATCACTGTTTTCTAGAAGGTTCTGGATTAGATGAAATATACCGTAAATTCGAGAACTCAGGTGGAGCGAAAAGAGAAGACAAAGTGATGTTTTTCCAGCCAACCCTCGTTACCGCTATAAGACAAATGACTGGGCGTGGCGAACGTCTACCATCTCCTGCTGCTGCCGGTCGGTTCCATAGGGAGTTCCGACGTTCGGGTGACACTGCTCTCTCCTCAAAGCTGGTCGTCCCAAACAGCACCATCGTAGCGTGCCAGGCGATCCAGGTGTACCACCAACATCTTCCCTCGGGGAACCTTCTGGATGCGGTAGACCACGTCGTTAATCCTCTTCACCACCCGGTACGGTCCTTGCCATGGCTGCTGGAGCTTCAGGCAGCGTCCCTTGCTACGGGTAGGACGGTACAACCAGACCAGGTCACCTTGTTGGAACCCTTGGCTGTTGGCTTGCCTGTCATTCATGGTCTTCATTAGGTCGCTCGCCTTCTGGATGTTCTGGCGAGCCATCTCGTGCAGGTCGTGGAGATGGTCTACAAAGTTCTCCACATACTCGGTTGCTGGCTGTTTCGCTTCCGGAGGGCTTCCAAAAGCCAGGTCACAAGGGAGGCGTAACTCTCGGCCAAACATTAAGCTGGCTGGCATCATCCCAGTTGTGTCGTGTGTAGACGAGTGGTAGGCCAGCAAGAACAGTGGTACCTTGACGTCCCAGTCTTGCTGATGGCTGGCCACGACCTTCCTCAGGTGTTCCTCTAAGGTCTTGATGTATCTTTCGACCATGCCATCCGACTGGGGATGTAGAGGCGTCGTGCGGGTCTTGTTCACCCCAAGCCTTTGTAGTGCCTCCTTCATTAGGTTGGACTTAAAGTTGGTACCCTGGTCACTGTGTAGCTCAAACGGCACCCCAAATCGACAGAACACTTGCTCCACGAGGCAGTCTGTGATTGTCTTTGCCTCTGGGTTTGGGATGGCATACACTTCCGGCCACTTGGTGAAGTAGTCCACGACCACCATTAGGTACTTGTTGCCTCGGTCGGAAACTGGGATTGGTCCAGCAATGTCAACGGCGATCTGTTCGAATGGCGCTCCGACGTTGTACTGCTGCATGCGACCCCGGCTCCTAGTCTGGGGGCCACGACTCGCCGCGCACACGTGACACTGACGGCACCATCTCTCAGCATCTGCTCGGAGTCTCAGCCAGTAGTAGCGCTGCCGTAGTTTGTCAATCGTTCGGTTCGCTCCCAGGTGTCCTCCTGAAGTACCGGCATGCACTTCTTCAAAGACTTCCGGGACCTTACTCCAGGGAAGTACCAACTGTTGTCTCTGCGTCTTCCCATCGGATGACTCCCATGCCCGGAACAGCACCCCCTCTCTGGTCTTCAACGAGTCCCATTGGGCCCAGTACGACTTGTAGGTGGCGCTCCTCGGTGCGATGTCCTCCCAGGTTGTCTCGTCCCTGCCTCCACTTCCCTCAAGAGTGGCTCCAAGTCTGCGTCCGCCAGCTGCTCCCTCCTCAGGCCTGCGCTATTCCAGCCGTCCGCAGGCACTGCCATAACTACTCGGACTGCTGCGGCACGCTCCTTCTCTTCCACTCTTGTGCACTGGCCGCACTCTTCTGGACAGGGTCTTAGGGACATGGCGTCTGCGTTACCGTGGCTCTTCCCTCTACGATGTTCCGAGGTGAAGTCGTACTCCTGCAGCCTCTGGACCCAACGTGCTGTCTGACCTTCCAGGTTTTTAAAGCTCAATAGCCAGGTTACTCTCTGTTTCATATAACCTTGCCCAGCTGAAATGTATCACTCCGCGTTCAACAACCCTCCCCCTTGCCCTAATTGGCTAATGCTTTCGCGTCATAGGCCATAGGCGGTGCCTTCCCGTCACATTTCATAATAATTGCCGGGAAGATAAATAAAATCAACAAAAATCATACAAATAAAGATATGAAAGCATGCAAAAATACAAGTTTATAATGAACTGAGCAAATTGAAACAGAATGACTGAGCAATGAAACTGAAAGAGTTTAGAATGAAAGGCCTTTGGAATTTTCCACTGGGATTTTTTAAACCAGCACACATAGCTTTCAAAAATGCTTGTCTTTCAGTCTTAAAAGTCGTGTCATGCCATACCTTACTTTTCGTGTGTTCTTCGTGTATATTTAGCGATTTGTATCTCGGTGCAGTGTGGTTGTCCTTAAATAGCGTCTTCGACACACAGCAATATCGCCTCTATCTTTTAGCACATTTTTCTTGCCTCTTTTTTCATTCACAAATCCCAGCTGTATAAGCAATCTGCTGAAATTTGGTAAATCTGCATCCTCATTTACAGCAGAGGAAATGTTACTTATGTTAGGGAGTTCATTTCTAAAGAAAAACTACACACATGACGACGCACAACACTTTTCACGTATTTTTTTCCGAGCACACACTTTTGTTTATTCCTGCTTTTGCCTGGAGTGGTAAGTTTTCCTGTTTCCTCAATTTCATGTCGCGATGTTCCTACGGATCTAACACTCACACCTGTAACTTTATAGCACAGCTGTTCGACTTCTCTCACTGACAAAGATGGATTCTTCTCTGAGTGCATTAAACACATGCAACACAATTCTTTTTTCGCCTGTTTGTAAATAATTATCCTTGCGATACTTCAGCGAAACACTTGCGGTAGACTCTGCCATTATACATATAATAAGTACATGCGCAATAAACGATCAATAAAATAATTTAGCTCCCTCACTCTCGAATGGCGATGCATGACTAATCCAGTTCAAAACAAGGTCAGTGATAAAAGTCACATAAACAAATATGTCATCACTACCGCTAAATCACATGCTATCGTGCCATGTGCTTGAGAGCAAAGGGACCTCCTCTTTAATTCGTTTAAGAATTAATATGCATTTCAGATAAATCAACTCTGTTGCATAATATATTTAATTAAAACAGTTACGAAAATATAAATTTGACAATTCTCTTCCAACATATAATGATATATCACCATGTTAAATAACGAACTAATTTTTATCGCACGACAGTCATTACCACAACAGCAACCAATGAGAGGTGATTAGGTCACGTGACCGTTAAGAGATACTGGGCAAGCTTACGTGAAACAAGGTATAGGGCGGAATGGTCAGTCCTCAGGTGAAATGGCTGACCGTACAGGTACTTGTGGAAATGCTCCAAGGTCTTAACTACCGCCACTAACTCACTTCGGGTGACGCAGTAGTTCTTCTCTGCCTTGGATAGCGTCTTGCTGTAGTAGGCTATCACCCGCTCGTGGCCGTCCTGGATCTGCGATAGGACACCTCCAATGCAATGGTTGCTGGCGTCGGTGTCCACAATGAAGGCGCCACCCGGTTCTGAGAAACCCAAAATTGGAGCACTGCACAGGGTCTCCTTTAGGTGCTGGAAAGCGTTTTCGGCATCCTCCGTCCACATATAAGGCCAGTGTTCCTCTGTCAGGTGGGTGAGGGGTTTTGCGATGTTGGAGAACCCCTTTATGAAGCGGCGGTAATAACTGCACAGCCCCAGGAAACTGCGCAACTCTTTCTTATCCTTTGGGCGAGGCCAATCTCTCACAGCCTGTGTCTTCTCCGGGTCTGTGGCCACTCTGGTTGCTGAGACTATGTGGCCTAAGTAGTTCACTTCCTTGTGGAAGAGCTGGCACTTCTTCGCATTCAGCTTCAAGTTGGTCGCCTGCAGTCTCTGTAGCACCTTACTCAGATTCTCGAGGTGATCATCAACAGAATGCGGTCTTCTACCTGTCTCTTGGGTCTAGAGCTACCTGCCAGTAGCCAAACTTCAGGTCCAGGGTCGAGAACCACTGTGCACCAGCTAGCGTGTCCAGGGTGTCGTCAATCCGGGGTAAGGGGAAACAGTCCTTCCCGGTTGACAGCGTTCAACTTTCTGTAGTCTACGCAGAAGCGCAGCTCGCCATTCTTCTTTGTCACCAAGACTACAGGGGAACACCAAGGGCTGTCGGACTTTTCAATCACTCCCCTGGATCTCATGTCCTCCAGCATGTCCCGTACCGCCCCTTGCTTCACCAGCAGAACGCGTCTATGTGGTTGCCGAATAGGCCGGGCATCCCCGGTGTCAATGTGGTGAAGCACTCTGTCCGAGCGGCCGTAGTCACTGTCGCCTTAGCTGAAGACGCTCTGGTAACGCCTCAGCAGTTGTCCAACTTTCTCCAGTTGTACTGCGGTCAGGTGGTCGGCTGCACTCTCCAGTAAGCCTTCTAGCCGGGGCCCCAGGTTTTGCGTCGGCACCGGCTCCTGCGTCTTGTCGATTGCTGTTACGCTTACCACGGGCTCGCACGTTCCCAACTCCGTCCCAGCCTGGACGTCGTGGTCGGTGTCCGTTGGATTTAACAGTCTCACTGGCACCTCCTCTCAGCACGGCAGCAATGCCCTGGCTACACACAGTCCGTGTACAGGCGTCTTCTGGTCCAGCATCATGTACCTGGTTCTCTAGCCTTCCAGTCGCACCGTCACCACCACCTCGCTCCTCGCGGGGACAACCACGTCTTCGCTCAAGACGACCCTGCAAATTTCAAGGCGCTCTTCTGATTGACGGATTATAACCTCTTGCCCGTTGAGCCGCAGGACCTTCCTGCCGACGTCGACAGTCGCCTCGTGGCTCCTGAGGGCATCTAGTCCCAGAATCACCTCCTCAGCCACCTTCGCGACAAACACCCACAGACGCACGGCACTCCGTCCCAAGGTCAGCTACAGCAGGGCCTCCTTCTCCACAGGCAAGATGTCGCCCGATGCCATGACAAGCTGGTATGGTCGGCTCGGCTTCCTTGTCGGCAAACCCTTCGCCACGTCTGGTCTGATGATGGTCACGGCCGCCCCAAAGTCCACCAGCGAGCGGCACGGCTTTCCTCTTACCTAACCGTCCGCGGTGAGGCTGTCATCCATATGCCGGCTGACAGCGCGCAGTGTCACTCGAGGGGATGGTGGTGATGGCGCCGACGTGCCCCTCTCGAAGAAGGCCCTTACTCGTTTTCCGGCTGCTCTTCTTGGTGTGGGCAGTCTCTCTGCAGGTGTCCGGGCTGTCCACACCCCTAACACAGGCGATTAGGTGTTCGCCGGCGTCCCTCGGCTGGTCTTCTGTCTCCGGTGTAGCGGACACTCCTCGTTCTCGACGTCGGGATAGCTGTTACCTTGGCTGCCTCCATCCTTAATGCTGCTGTCAGCGCCTCGTGGATGGTTTTATAATCACCGAGCATTAGGCGCTGACGAATCTCCGTGTCTCGTACCCCGTCCACGAATGTGTAGGCAGCTTCCCGGGATACGAACTCTGGTGAGAGGTCGACTAGGGCCTTGCTAGCTAGTAGTTCAACGGCCAGGACGAACTCCTGCAGCGTCTCCCCTGGCTGCTGTGACCGTGCCTTCAGCTGGCTGCGGTACGCTGCGGCTAAGCGGTGGTTCCCAAAACGATTCTCTAGGGCCTCCCTTGGGTGCCGCCGTTGACTGAACCGCGTTCAGGACTTCCGCGGCCCGACCCTGGAGGCTGGCTATTAACTGTGTGGCCTCCTCTTGTGGTGACCATTTGTTGTGCTTGGCCACTGTGTCGAACTGGCGGCGGAAGACTTCAAACATTTACGCGCCGTCATATTTCGGAGGTTTGACGCGCGCCGATGTTGTGGCGCGTCCCGGTGCGTCGGTCTTCAAATCCTTCAACCTCCTGCCGACGACGACCTCCACCATGACTTGACGCTGTTGTCGGCCTTCCCTTCCAGGTCGTTAACGCGGCTCGCCAGGTCCTCGACGCGCTCGTCCGCTCGTCCGTCACGTCATCCCTCACGCCGTCCAACTGTTCTTCAAATTTGGCGGCGAGAGCCTCGTTCGTCACCTTCATTTCCGTGGTCAGTTCGGCCATCTTTGCGGTCATTGTCGTGGCCAAGTTGTTGTTTGCCGTTTCCGTCTTCGCTGTTAATTCGGCCTTCATTTCTTCCATCTTCTCGGTGATGTTGTCGTTGGCCGTCTTCATTTGTTTCAGTTCCGCGGCCAGGTTGTTATTTGTAGTCTCCAGCTTCGCGGCCAGGCTGTTATTTGCAGTGAGGTTTTCATTCGCTGTCTTTATTTCTGTCAGTTCCGCCTTCATTTCCATCATCTTCTCCAAAATCTTTTCAAATGCGGCATCCATGGTTGTAATGTTCGGTGATGTTGTCCCGCTTCCTCACACCAGTGTGACCTTGTGGGTTCGTGAAATGAAAAGTCCAATTACACAAACTCAACAATGTTCTTTATTTCCACCGACTTACAGTTGAACACTTGCCAATTACACAGAATTACGTAATGCACACAATTATGATTCACCAGTTCGTCCATTACCGTTCCGATGCACGTACACAGTCTTCTCGTCCGTTCGCTAGCACGTCAAGCACTGACTGACTGACTCCTCACTCATTGCAGACCCTTTTTATAGGAATATCACTGTTTTCTAGAAGGTTCTGGATAAGATGAAATATCCCGTAAGTTCGAGAACTCAGGTGGAGCGAAAAGAGACGACACAGTGATGTTTTTCCAGCCAACCCTCGTTACCGCTATAAGACAAATGACTGGGCGTGGCAAACGCCTACCGTCTCCTGCTGCTGCCGGTCGGTTCTATAGGGAGTTCCGACGTTCGGGTGACAATATACTGTTCTGAAGTTCCAGTTCAATTCTCTAAGGTAACATCAACAACCAATATGCAAACCTTACAAATTCACTCTAAAAGTTGTTGGAATGGTTTGTAAATAATAAATTGACAGTTAACACAGATAAACTGTCAGTGCTATTTCACCATGCAAATAAATTGGGCAACCAGCTAATAAACCTTGGGAATGAATCATTAAAACGTTTGAAATCAACATTTCTTGGAGTACATATAGATGAAATCTTGAAATGGCCCCCACACATAAATTTTCTGACATAAAATATAAGCTTTTTAAGCATTCTAATCATACAGCAAATAAATATTTAAAATTCAGAAAAGGATGGAAGAATTATTGGGAAAAATTCAAGAAGTAGATGTAGCCCATTATTCTAAAAATGGGGATCTTACCCTTCAACCATTGTACATATGAGGCATTTATTATGTTAAGCCAAAAGTATATGAATTTAAAACCAATTTGCTTGTATACTCACACCACACGCAGAATGACAACCTGTCAATTATGTCTCAGTACACTTGTTTATAAAAGAAAAACTTCAACTATAAAGGAATAATGGTGTACAACAAACTACCATATAAAAACAGAATACACCTTTGAAGTCTGTTAAGCAGAAATTAAATTAATGTTCGAGCACTGTTTCTATTGTGTACAAGAATACTTGGAAAACTGATAACTGTTAAGTTTTTGGAAATTAATTGTTCTTTCACACTGGCCGTGTGTAGGCTAAAGCGTGTAAAGATAGAGTCAGACTGAAAAATTCAATGCCATAGCTGGGATTTGAACCACGGATCTTCTGGTTGCCGTCCAGCTGCTCTAACCCTTGAGCTACTATGGCCAACGTGCCGATATGACATTACATTCTCCAACTGACTCGTGTTTTTTTCCCGGTAAACCACTTAGGAGTTCTCATAAACACATGAGACAACTACCATAATGGCGACTTACAATGTGTAAGTACCTTAAGGCCCGGGCTTTATAGTTAGGTCAATTAATGGAAATTGTTCTTTAACTATAAAGCCCAGGCCTTAAAGTACTTACACGTTGTAAGTCGCCATTAAGGTAGTTGTCTCATGTGTTTATGAGAACTGCTAAGTGGTTTACTGGGAAAAACACAAGTCAGTTGGAGATTTTATGTCATGTCGGCACGTTGGCCATAGTAGCTCAAGGGTTAGAGCGGCTGGACGGCAACCAGAAGATCTGTGGTTCAAATCCCGACTGTGGCATTGAATTTTTCAGTCTATCTTTACATACTGTTAATTTTTGTTTATCATTAAACAATTTAAAACTCACCTCATGTATACATGTATACAGGTTGGCCCACTTATAACTTTCACTGCAAAGACCTTGAAACAATAGATACTGATACATTAAAATAAATCATGGATAAGAAGGCAGAGGGGGGCTCATTTATGTAAATAATATGGGTCATTCAGAAACTTAAGCAAGCATGAGTTTCAACATAAACCTACGTCACTTACAAAACATTTGTAGTTGATTTTTCACACTACATAACTTTTTCATGAATTGAGGGACTAGTTTTAGGAGACATTGCTTCCATTTGCAACCTCGAAGATCCAACTGTTTTTGGTAGTAGTTCCTGCAGTCTTCTCTCTGGTGGTGGAACAATGAACTTCTTTACGAAATTGTCAACGAGTGTAATTTCAAAATGTAATAAACATTTCTGTATTAACATATTAGGATACTCTCACAGATTATGTGTATGCTATGGCTCATACACCTTTTAATTATTTCGATTTGGGTCAACTTGATTTTCATTCCAGAATTGAATTCTACTGCTAAGTTATCTTTCTCTTTCATCTTGACAGTTCCAAAATGTTTTTTGGTTTTGATTTTTTGGTTTCATTTGGTTTGCCCTATGTAGAACTTTTCACAATCCTTATAATTTATTTTGCCTATTCCGGATCTATTGATTGGTAGGATTTCTTCCTTTGTGTTTGAATTTAACAATTTTATTAATGAGTAACTATTTCTTGGTGGCAAGATGGTATTTTATTCTCTAAAGATCACCTTGAATTTGCTAAATGTTTTAGGGTGGTGCCGTGAATCCTCAGAGTGTGCTGTTGTTTCCTTTTTCCAGAATGTGCTTGTTTCCTTAATTATTTTCTTTAGATTAGCTATTTTAATCTTCTTGAATACTGAACTTTTGTTGTATCCATTTTCTTCAGCTGTGTGAACTATGGCTGTCTGTTAACTAGTCTAACTTCCTAATATTCGTAAGAGCTCATTTATTATAATGGAATAAATGCACCTTGCTGTAATGTACTAACCATCCTTTGGTGTTAACTGGACCTTTGTTCGAGCCAAGCTACTCCTAAGCTGTTGTGGACGTCCAGGATACTGTCTATGTAGTGGAGGTGAGCCTGGCACTTGAGGTGTGGACGTACGATGGGCAGGGGATGAGAGTGCAGTTTCTGTAAATTTAAAATACACCAACTTAAAGTAGCTCAGATTACTTGTTGCTTTAAGTACATGTAATAAACTAAAAATAAAATAACTATAACAAAAAAGGTGGAAGCTTCATATACAATAAAGAAAGCACAAAATATTTTGTGAAACAGTCATTCACAAAGATGTTTTGAGTACTTAGTTGTCTTTCATTGAGAAGCAGTAGTATAAAATATAATCCTAGTGAGCAGCACCCACAATAAATATATAATTAAGTGTAAGTCAAAGTACTGCAACACCTTTGTTGTTTGTCAGTAAGAGAAAAAGAAGAAAAGGAACAGGATCAACTTTCAAGGACAGCCACTACCTGATGTTGCGAAGCCAAAAGCAAGCAGCATTGTTATTACACATGAAACCTTCTCTAGCATCTGAATAATGGGATTTGAGAACACTTTGTTAGCAGAACCTTCTCGCTGTGGCCAGCAGACTATAAAACCTGGTGTAAAGTCTAGCAGAAATAGTTTAACTGATGAGTTGAGTTGAATAAGTGCAGTCCACAGCAGAGATGTGCTCCGAATGTTACAGCACCATGTTGAGGAGTCTACGCAAGTGTGAACAATATAGTGGAAGAGTTCAGGAGCAAATACTGAAGTGTGCCAGAGAAGGCAAACAAAGCAGTGTAAAAGATAAACATGTGTAAGTTGAAGAAATTACAGGCAGCGCAAATTGGCATATACAATAGATGCAACATTAACGAGATGTATTTACACTGTTCCATATGGTATAGAAGTATGCAAAGTGACTTAGTAATTCCCTCACAAAGAGTACTACAGCCTTAAACAAAAAACAAAAAAAAAGCATAGTTTGTCTGACTGAAATACACAAATCTAAAACAGTGAAGTACACAATCACGACACAAGATGTAAATTGGGCTTGCACCACAAAGTTATAATATAAAATCTATGCACAAAGATTCCTTCATAACTGATTTATATATACACAAATGCCAGTTGAAATAAACAATGAAAGCAGTAGCATTGTATTTACAAAATAAAAAAAAGTTAAACAATCCTGTATAATATTAATAATTTGTTTAACTAACAAACTATGTTTCAATGGTTTATTTTCTTTGTGCCTGACAATGTTTGAAACAGTATGTATATCATGTATATTAACCGCTTCGCCGATGGCCATTTAAATCCTTCAGGGGCCGGCAACGGATACCCAATAAACAGAACAGGACATTTAAATTGTTAAATGCTGTAAAAATGCATCATAAATACAATTCCGTATCTTCCGTATTTATTAAGTTATTTAAACAAAACAAAAACTGGTTTAAAACTCATTAAAGGCAGTATAAATCTACAGTAACAATAAAGTAGAGACTACATTAATAAATTGTTGAAATTTCACTACTTTGTTTCACTGTAGCAAAAGCCATTCTTTGTGCCGAACGCGCCTAATATGTGAATCACTTTGTTTTGTGTGTATACGAGCCATAGTATGCATGTATAGCTACGTAAGCGACTTCTCAGGTTCAAGTTTAGTTTATTTATGCTATGCCAAGCGATAATATCACGAGAATATGTTGCGTCACACACTCACACTGGAATGAAAACTCTGTCAGCATCTGTTATTACAGTGTTTCTCAACCAAGGTTTCTAGTAGCCTTATGCAGCAGTTTTCGCTCTATTTCAGTTATTTATACTCTCTCTTTGTTCAAAGTGATTTCTTGTAGCTATCAAGAGCTAAATGTATGGCACATTTGAAATTGTTAAATTTCAATGTTAACCATGGCTTATCCCGGTAATGTAGCAAATAAATTAGCTTGGGTATGATGTGTACAGGCTTCTGATATTACTGTAGAAAATCTGGAAGATTTGTTGTACGATTATGAAGGAGATCTTTAGGACATACGTAGCAGTGACGTGTACTGGTCTACAGCTGGCATGTTATCTACTCCATTGTTTGGGGAAATGGCGGGTCAAATATGGGTGATACGGATCAGCTATTACCAGCAATCCCTCTTTACGGAAAAGAGTTAAATGGTAAAAAAAAAGTATTTTTATACCACTGGATGTAACTATGCACAGTTGTTTAGTAATTTTCAGAGCTGTAAAAGACATTCATCTACCTGTACTTGCGCGTATAAAGAGCTCGTAACCTAATTGAGTATTATAATACTCAGAGGCCTCTTTATACTAGGGGGTAGCAAAATTCACCACATCATCCCTCATACTTGAGAGAAAACACTTTCCTAAAAGTATACCACCCACACCCAAAAAACTTGTAACCATTTCGAAAATGTGAAGTGTGTTGCGAAAAAGAAGTTCGCAAGGAAACCAATATTATTGGGTGTGAATCTGCAGATGTGCCCTTGGGTGTTTATCCAGATTTGGAGATGTACAATTCAAAAAGAAACCTTTAAGGATACGTTTACATTCCTTATAGAACTAATTTAAATTTATTGTAAAACAGCAAGATTAAAATAATTGGCGTTACATGAGCATTAAATGCATGTATGCGCAGGACGTCTATACACGTCCATATCGGTTTGGGGCATTTTAACTTGGACGTCATATGACGTCCATATCGGTGAAAGGGTTAATTTTATAAATTGTAATTTTTCACAGAAAAAACTATTAGTAGTTGGTTTTTCTGACACTTTGTCACTTAAATTTTATATTTTTGAGGGACTAGCATCAGAAGCCATCGTCTCGATTAGCAACCTCTTTCCAATTGTCTGTTGCCATCTGCTCTCCTCTCTCTGGCGGTGGAACTATGAATTTCTTTGTCAAACTATCTACTAGCAGGATTTCAAAGTTCATTACTCTGATTATGTGTAATATTCATTATTCTGTCCTTATTTTTCCATATGAATATGTTCTCCCATGTTGTCAGTTTATTTTGATATATCACTCCTTTTAGTAATTTTGGATTTGGATCAATGTCATGGTTTTCGTTCCAAAAATGACATATTTTTTAAAAAAAACTACAAATAGTTTTTTTCAATGTTGACATAACTGTCACTAAATCCGTCCAATCATGCATAATGTAATTTTTCAACTTTTATTTATCTGACAATTTTCAAAACTTATAATTTAGTCTGTAGTCAATAAATTTTATTTGAAATTACATCAGCTGCATGTAACCTGCTGTATCATAAAGAAACAGGAAAATCAAATACCTCTTTGTGTTGCTAAACGCTGCATGGCCTCCATTTTCTTCTCCTCTGAAATGGTGAAGTCCGAAGGTTGAGAGCCACATAAAGGCATATTTAAATCTGCTGCAGGTGGACATCGATGACTGTTGATAACACTTAAAGCTGCTGAATGTGCTACCTTCTTTGAAATTTTTATGTCTGAAATTGCATCAAGCTAACATTATTTCAATAATAATTAACATATACCATTATACAACAAAATAAATTCAGGTGAAAACAAATCAGTCAAGTTACTACTGCCATCACCACCTCTGTTATTGGAGACTGCATATAAAATCAAAACAATTTCAAAGAGAGCAAACAGACTTGTAATACATTAAATATGATTTATTGTGGGGAAAGAGATGCAGATCATAAAGGATTATATCTACCTAGAAAAAAATTAAATAAAACTGATGGATGGGAGAAACAAACCTAGTTTGCTTTACAGAGAGTTTGAACCACATTGCATTAAGTGTTCAGAATTAATTCTTATAATGGTTGCAAAATGTGAAGAAACTAACAGCATTAGTGGAGCTAAGGTATTTAAGTCTGGGGAGTTGATGAAGATTGGAGAATGTTGGAAAAAATATTTAATTTGTTTTATAAGGACAAACTAAATGTCTCTTTATATATACCTAGCATTACTGTATTCTAAAATTAAGGTAAAACAGTATTAAAGAGCTCATTACAGATTGAGTATTAAAATAACAGATACAGTTTACATCAGCTATCAGAGGTTCATACTTTAAAATTGCTTTTACAGCATCAAGAAGAACATTTGCAAACATCAAGAAGGATACTACACAAATATAATTATTTTTCACAAAAACTTCACTTATTTTTAAAGAAATTTATGTAAATTTGAATAAGATCATGATTTTGTAAACTTTTGTTTACATCGTCAGTTATATACAATTTCCTTGTCAATGTTACAGTCACGAGAGGTCACTACATTCCTGCCAGTACTACCAAACTCTGAAAATGAAATAAATTTAAAGATAGAATTGATTACGTAGAAAATGAAACTAGCTACAGTGAAGCAGGTTTATATTGGAAAGACGAAATGTAATTTGGAAACCAGAACGAAAGAACATTTTCGTAACATTAAGAATAAACACACTGATAAATCGGCTGTAGCAGATTATTTTTGGTCATTTAACCATGAAATAAATCCTAAAGTTAAATTATTAAGACAATTAAATGGTCCGATAGATTTGATAGTTTGGGAAAAGATATTTATTTAAAAAAATAAACATCGCTTAATGAATTTTGAAATACCAACAGTTGATACTGTTTTTAGGTTTGTTTCGTTTTCAGATGTTGGTAATACTAAAAAACATAAGAAAAACATGGTAGCCGAAATCCTTGACAATGGAGTTTGTTTGTGGACTGAAGATACAAACGATCTGTTTGTGAAATCGATCTCCATTAGAAAGAAGTATTAACACCAATTTCTTAAGATAAGTGAAGCCTTAGTAACAAATTTTTATATTTGTGTAATAGAAATGATTGTCTGTATTTCAAAATTCATTACGCGATTTCTGTTTTTTAAAATAAATATTTTTTCCCAAACCATTAAATCTATTGGACCACTTAATTGTTTTTAATAATTTAAATTTTAAACTTCATTTTTTATGTAATCAAGGAGGATCTTTCCGATACAAGAATTGCTTATCAAAAAATGGGTTTAGTAACATATGAATATATAAAAATAATATAACAGGTTTTTGGATAAGTGAGAAACTTCGATACACATGATATTTAGACATTAATGTCAGAGAAGAGCTCTTTCAAAGAATCAAGACTTATCCATCAGAGAGAAAGGTGATAACATTTTTATAACATTTTGGAAAGAGAAAGTATAGCCTTTGAGAATAATGTAATTGAGCAGGAAATCTGTCATCCTATGTTGGATAAGCAGAAGGTATTTTATTGAACTACCAAAGGAAAGATAGAAAATAATGAAATAACCTATTTTAGAAAAATGCTAGATTGGAAAACAGTCTGAACTAAATAATAAGAAAGATTAGGAGCGGCTGATATAAATTTATAAGGAAATGATTTGACTGTGACAGGAACAATAAGCAATATGATTTTTACCCCCCCCCCCCCCCAATTTTTTCACCGCATAAATACATTTTACAGTAACAGTAACTTCACTTAACTTAAAAGAAAATGATGTAAATTAAGGAATTAAACAATTAAATTTAAATTTAAACAATTTAATTTGAATAATTAAATGGTCCAACAGATTTAATGGTTTGGGAAAAAATATTTATTTTAAAAAATAAACATCACGTAATGAATTTTGAAATATCGACAGTCGATTCTCTTTTTAAGTTTATTTCATTTTCAGATTTTGGTAATACTGGCAAAAACGTAATGACCTCTAGTGATGGTAGCATTGACAACACAGTTGTTTGTGACTGAAGATGTAAACAAGAGTTAACAAAATCGATCTCAGCAATTAATAAGAAAAATTTACATTATTTTCTTTTAAGATAAGTGAAGTTACTGTTACAAATAGTTATGTCTGCGTAGTATTTGTTGCTTCACTATAGCTAGCTTCATTTTTTTACATAGTTATTACATTTTACAGTGTTTGCAAAAGCAAACTGAATTGCTCAAAAAAAATAAGAAGTGTGGAAAATTCATTGCAGTAAAGAAAAACTGATACATTTTTCCAGAAAGCATGAAGCACCAGTACTTTGAATATTTTTTTTAAAATTTAATTAACAGTGCTGCTAGACATGAAATGTTTATAAATGTTGCATTATATTTATTGTTTTTGCTTCATTTATTATTTTCTTATATCAAATAATATGTAATTTTTTATTTATTTATTTATTTATTTGTGTACTAAGCTATTACAATTGTTGAGCTGATCACCAGTATTTGGCCCAGGCCATTAATTGGTGGGCAGCCCGTTGAATTACAAAATGTGTAGTACACTACTTACATTTCTATTACTACTAACATCACTACCATTACTACTATTGCTTACACACTATTGTTCATTTCCTTTTTTCACAGTCCACTTCCATTTATTTTTCACTTTATTTAAGAACTGTCCTACATTCTTGAGATTTTTATCTATAATTTTACATATATCAGGACTTCGCTTAATTTTTCTCCAGATGTATTCTTTTCGCCAAATCTCTGTTTCCCTGCATTCAAAAAGGATATGTTCCACATCTTCCCTACCCCCACACAATGGGCACTTGTCTTGCACAAACCCATTCCGCTGCCCTTTTAGCCTCCACACTCCTGCTCTCAGCCATGCTATCCTCTTCCTTTCTTCATTAATGGTTGCTCCCTTCCCCAGCCACTTTTTAACTCAACATAATATACCAATGACCTCTTTTCACCTAACTGGCTGAACAGTTTTTGAATCTCTATATCTTCAAATCTTTTTCTAACACCCCTCCAGAAACCTTTATAATTTCTATCTCTTTTTCTCAAATATCCCCTAAGCCATTATTTTCTAAATTGTTTCGTAGTGCTTGCCCAGCCCGAGCTTTGCAGACTTGCTTCTTGATATTTTAAACATTGTTGCAATTAGCTGCCTTCATCTAAATTCAAGATCCTATGCCAGTATTTCAAGGCTCTTTCCATTATTAACCCTTTTCTTGTTACTCTCCCCATTTCAATTTGAGCAACTTCGTTTGCTGTTGCCATTGGGAGCCCCAAAGCTTCCTTACAGAACATCCTGTGTATCACGACCCAGTGGCCGTGGATAAGGTTCTGCGGTTTGTTTTTAAAATCGGTTTTAACAAACAAGTCTAACTTGCATTTTATATTTATTAATTTTAGAGATTTTAAATTATAAGTTTTAGATGGTTTTTATGTCCTTTTAACAGTTGAGTGGTTTTATTACATTTTACCTTTTTAGCTAATTTTTTTTATAGCTTTTAGGTTTTAGTGTTGACTTCGGGCCCAAATGACCTTGTTGTCGATGGGCCCTAAAACACCACACACTCACTCACTCCTGTGTATCTGATCCACAGTTTCCCACCCATTCTCAAGCCCCCATATTTCAATGCCATATAACATTCTGGCCTCGACTACAGAACTATATACTCTTTCCAACCATTTCATCTCCATCTCCGGCATTTTATATAGACACCCTCTCACAGCCATCATTGCTGCTTTCCCTTTTGCCAGTGCTGATTTCTTTTGTTTTTCCCATTTGCCCACTGCATCTAATTTTAATCCTAAGTAAGTACAGTCACGCACTACTTTGTATTCAGCTTCTCCCTTCTTCCACTTTTCATATTTACTCAATTTAGTTCCTTTTTTAAATACTACAATTTGAGTTTTTTCGCTGTTTACCTTTAAGCCCCACTCTGAACAGTATTTCTCCACCTCTTGCAAAGATATTTTTAACCCGTTAACGGTAATGGACATTATTACCAAATCGTCTGCAAAAAGTAAACCTGGGACTTGTAAGTTGTTTATTACTGGTATGAGACTATTATTCTTACTTATATTTTGTAGTACAAGATCAATAAATAAATTGAATAAGATTGGACTTAGCTTGCACCCTTGCCTTAGTCCTTTTCCCTCCAGTTGTATTTCTTTAGTTAGTGCCCCTTCTTCATATTTTATGCAAAATGTATTTTCATTATACAATTCTTTTAGTATAGTTACCATTTGATTACTCACTCCTTTCATTAACAGCTTATACCACAACAGTTTCAGCTCTACCCGGTCGAAAGCTTTTTCCAAATCGATAAAAGCCATATATAATTTACCTTTCTTATTTTTTAGGTATTTATCTACTAGTGTTTTTATGATGAATACATTATCAACTGTCCGGCTCCCCTTTCTGAAGCCCATTTGGAATTCTGAAAGAATATTATGCTCCTCTACCCACACTTGCAGCCTTTCTGCCAAGATACCCGTATAAATTTTTCCCACATTCGATAACAGTGCTATGCCTCGGTAATTATTGGGTATATCAATATGTAATTAGTTTTAGTAATAATTTAATAAGAGTTTCACTTCCACAATAAAATTAACTTTTATATTTTCTCATTTATATTGTCACAAGGCCGCGCGTAAGCGAACACCGAAAGAGAGAAGCAGGGAGCAAAAGAGACAGTGTTAAAGCCATGCCTATGCCCTTGCGTGAGCTGGTGCTTGCTGATAAGAGGGACAGTGGCAGGAAGAGTAGACAGACTTCTGGATGGTTCTCTCCCTTTCTCACTGCCTTGTGAAAGACTGTGAAGCGTGGACAAGTTTCTGGAAAGGGTGATGGAGGTATAAAAGGAACTGAGCAGCATCCAGTTGTGATGGTGCAGTGCAGATGGCAATTAGTCAGAAGACTGTTTATCGTGTGTGTGGACATTTAAACTGTATCGAGTGGCGAGTTGAGAACTGATAAACGTTTAGTGAGTTAAAAGCAGAGAACTGTTAATTGTGAACCTCTGAAGTGTACCGCGAGTGATTTTGTTCATCTGTTTATGTGTAGTGAAGCAACTAGGGAGTACTGTGTGCATGACACGTCACTTTTAGAACCTGTGACGGGTGTACAAACTGCCTTTCTACAGAAATAAAGAGCATTTTGAATTTCTGCAAACTTGACTTTTAATTTTACGAACCCATAAAGTCACAATATATTACTTTAGCTTTTTTTTTTTCTTTTGAAAATGCATAACTCAGGTTATACTATTTTCACTTTGACACTTAAATAACAACCTTAAGAGTGAGGATCTCCCAAATTCAGGATACAAAAAGCAAATACCCCAACATATCTTAGACCAAAAATTCATCCATACATCCATTAGAACAGAAATGATTTGCTTCCTGGGTGAAGTCTTTATTTAAGTAATATTGGTGCACTCAAAGCTATATTAAATTTAGAGTGAATTTTTTATTTGCTGCACAGCGTATTATTCACCTGCAAGCACCGAAGATTCTTATGGCAAAATAGAAGAGTATCCTTATATAGAATAAAAATAAGTATTTCAGAAAGTGTAGTGCCACTGTTACTAAAATTAGGCAAATGAGTTAACCTTGTATATACTTTTCTCCACTTACAAGTTTTTTGATGAAGACTAGTTTCTGGGAACCTCTTCCCTATCGTTAGTTCTGCGGTTGACTGATGATGCATCCAGTGTCTGCATCTGGCTTGGTGTCGTGCTGCCATCTAATGTCCTGGTAAGTTTGATGACGTCATCTACCGCGGGAATTTCAAAATTCATCAAGAGGTCCTGTTTTTTTGTAATAAATATGTTTTCCCAAATATGTAGTTCCAGAGGTTTCTTTGCCTGTTTGATCAGTTCTATTTCTTGTTTTATGTTGTGATTCTCAGACCAAAAGTGATGTGCTACAGCCAACTTGTCCATGTTAATACTTGTCCATGATAATATGAAAAACAGCATAATTGTAAACAACCCTAATTTACCAAAATTATACTGCCTACCTAAGATCCACAAAACAGACAACAGCATGCGACCCATTAACAATATAGATGCCCCAACTTACAAACTGGCAAAATGGTTAGTGGAAGAATTTGACAAGTTTGAAAAGTTTGAATCTCTAAGCATAAAGAATTCATTTGATTTGATAAAGAAAATTGAAAACACAGTTATAAAAACTGAAGAGGTGATGGTGTCCTTTGATATCAGATCTCTATTCACGAGCATACCAGTAGAAAAAATTCCAAAATTGATGAAAGGCTGGTTATCCAAAAGCAATGTTGCGGATGATAAAATAGAGGAGTACATCAAATTAACCATCCTATGTATTGAACAAAACAGCTTCACGTTCTTCAGTAAGATCTTCCAACAAACAGCAGGCTTGGCCATGGGTAACCCTCTTTCACCATTACTAGCTAATCTGTTCATGAGCAATTTGGAAACACACATTACTAAAGCCTTTCCACATATTTTCAAATGTTGGCATAGATATGTCGACGATGTGTTTGCTATAGTCCCTAGAAGACTAACCGAGGATGCTATAAAGTTGCTAAACCTACAAGAAAAATCCATAG
Organism: Mantis religiosa; assembly: GCA_030765055.1. Lineage (NCBI taxonomy): Eukaryota > Metazoa > Arthropoda > Insecta > Mantodea > Mantidae > Mantis > Mantis religiosa. Next base: position 52,018,699 of record CM060948.1, on the reverse strand, counting down.
TTTTCACCATTGAAGTAGAGCAGGATGAATGGCTACCTTTTCTAGATTTGAAAATCATTAGAACACCAACAGGATTACAATTTGGAATATACAGAAAAGCAACATATGTTGACAATTACATTAAATGCAACCCATTCAACCCAGTACATCAATATGCAGTATTCCATAGTTTGGTTCACAGATTAATCAACATTCCGCTAACAAAAACAAATTATGAACAGGAGTACACTCACATACACCAGGTTGCCGAATTGAACAATTATAACACAAATTTCATAAAAAAATTGATCTACAGACACAAAAGAAACAAAAACTTAAAGGACATTACTATGTTAAAAAAACTAGAAAATCCAAACACCAGATATGGCAAATTTACATTTCATCCAAAATACTTCAAAAAATTTGAAAAGATATTTAAGAGCTTCAACATAAAATTAGCCCCTCAGAACAAACACAACATCCGCAACTTACTAAACCACCCTCTAAAGAATAGCACATCGAAAACTCAATTATCAGGCATTTACCAAATGAGCTGCCAGGATTGTGACAAGATATACATTGGTAAGACCAAAAGAAATCTAGGAACAAGAATGAAAGAACACTTCAGAAATATTAAATTCAAACACATGGACAAATCGGCTGTAGCACATCACTTTTGGTCTGAGAATCACAACATAAAACAAGAAATAGAACTGATCAAACAGGCAAAGAAACCTCTGGAACTACAGATTTGGGAAAACATATTTATTACAAAGAAACAGGACCTCTCCTGTGGTAGATGACGTCATCAAACTTACCAGGACATTAGATGGCAGCACGACACCAAGCCAGATGCAGACACCGGATACATCATCAGTCAACCACAGAACTGACGATAGGGAAGAGGTTCCCAGAAACTAGTCTTCATCAAAAAACTTGTAAGTGGAGAAAAGTATATACAAGGTTAACCCATTTGTCTAATTTAGTAAGAAGAGTATCCTTTTTATGATATGATGAAAGTTTCCAAATACCCATGATATACATGTTATTAGTAACATAAATATCTGTGCACATGCCTGCATATAAATTTCAAATTAACTTAATTAACTTTACACAATGTATTAAGACATTACGCAAGAAAGGTTGAATAAGAATTACCAGAATATTATCAAAGTTCCAATAGAACATTCTAACTATGAACATGTATAGTAGAATTATTTATAAACTGTGTATAGTGTAATAGAACTACACCCACCCCTTTTGTTTTATAAAGGGAGCTTCAAAAATTGTATTTCCAGTGAAATCTTGGCATCAAATTTTCTAGTGAAATATAAGTTTTTGCCCGCTTTAACAATATGAAAGGGGAGAAAGAAAAGAATAGCATAGAACTGCTTGCAATGTTGGCTTGTATGATACTATCAAAGACATATTTACACTTTGGAAATGTATTAGAATAAATTAACTTAATGCAATTTTGGAATTTAGTTTACTGGACTTAAAACCATTAGTATTTTTCTTAGCTCACAAAGCTTTGTGGCACACTGTACTTTGACATATTCAAGTTTCCAGATCAGAGCAGTCTTCTTAAAGGTGTGCAAAACATTTCACACTCTCAATTTTGTGCTATTTACTTTATGGCATACTATTTTAGGCTGATCAACAGAAATGTGAGGTCTATCAACCTACCTGAAAAGGTACAAAATTCATCATCACCCAAATCCCATGCATCACTAACACTCTCTTGAAAATCCTGAAAAGATGTGGAGCTGGAATTCCGCTGCCTGCTACCTTTTGTATCTTTCTTTGGACTAGGCCTACACAGAGAAATTTTCAAAATTAAAAATTCGGATAAAACATTTATAAGTCAGTTAAGAACTTAGAAAGTACAACCATAGAATACTGATGCATAACCTTGTTAAAGAAAGAACATTTTGCTCTATAGAATAGTTTATTTTTTCAATCACATAGTGTTAATTATGTTTAAATAGAAACCAAAACAGCAACAATCGAGAGAAAGCCAAAGGTTTCTTGAATCTAAATTATGTACATGGTATTCCATTACTGTCCTTTTAGTGGCTTTTGCAGTGCTGGTTTTGTATTGTAATTTTGTATTATTTTTGTATTTTGTTGTACAATAAAATGAGCAATGGTTACAAGAGGGAGGGGAAAAACTAAAAACTTACAGAATAAATGTACTTATGTACATTTATGCAACACAAAAGTGTATTTTAACTAATATATACTTTCAGTTAATTGATGGAAATTAATCATTTCTTCACACTAGCCGTATATAGGCTAAGGCTTTGATAGAGTCAACATGAAAAATTCAATGCCTATATACGGCTAGTGTGAAGAAATGATTAATTTCCATCAATTAACTAAAATAATAAGAGGTAAATGATGAAGCCTGGGAAAGTACTTACAATAGTAAGTCGCCACAAACGGTGTATCTCGGATGCAAGAGCCCCTAGTGGTTTACCAGGAAAATATACGAGTTAAATGGAGAATTAAATGTCAGGACAGCATGTTTGCCATGGTAACTCAATGGGTTAGAGCGACTGGACGGAAACCAGGAGATAAGGTGGTTCAAATCCCGGCCATGGCACTGAATTTTTCATGTTGACTCTATCTAATATATACTATTTACACATCACAACCACTTGCTTTTTCAAATTCCTGTATAATGTATAAAGGATCATTTATACACACCATCTTTGAAAAACTGAATATTGTCACCCAATTATCAGAAAGCCAGACCAACGACAGCTGACAAGGGACCAGAGGCATACGGGCCACACCCACTATCTATCTCAGTCACTAACTGAGGGGTTGATTAGGGAAGTGTCACTTGTCGCTGGCTGCCTCTTCCCCCTCCCCTGCCATCTGGAACCTTCGTGGTGATTCACGGAAACGAGACACTTCGAGAAAACTGCGATATTCCTATAAAAAGGGCTGCAGTGAGTGAATTGAGTAAGTTCTTGGTGAGCAGCTGTGAGGAGCGCCCAGCGAGGGGACGGACTGCATACGTGCGTCGGAGGAGTTTACGTAATTGCGAGTGCAAGTGGAACTGTAACGGACGAACTGGTAAATCGTAATTGTGTGCATTACGTAATTCTGTGTAATTGGCAAGTGTTCAACTGTAAGTCGGTGGAAATAAAGAACATTTTTGAGTGGTGCAATTGGACTTTTCATTTCACGAACCCACAAAGTCACACTGGTGTCAGTAAGCGGGACGACAACATCACCGAACATTACAACCATGGACGCGGCATTGGAAAAGATTTTGGAGAAGATGATGGAAATGAAAGCCGAATTGACCTCGGAAATGAAAGCGGCAAATAATAGCCTGGCCGCAGAACTGACAGAAATGAAGACGGCGAATGACAACCTCGCTGCACAAACAGAAGCGGCAAATAACAGCCTGGCCGCGAAGCTGGAGACTACAAATAACAACCTGGCCGCGGAACTGAAACAAATGAAGACGGCTAACGACAACATCACCGAGAAGATGGAAGAAATGAAGGCCGAGTTAACCACAGAAATGAGAGCAGCGAACGGCAGTCTGGCCACGGAAATGAAGGCGGCGAACGAGGCTCTCGCCGCAAAGTATGAAGAACAGTTGGCCGGCGTAAAAGAGGCCGTCACAGAGTTAGGCGAGCGCGTCGAAGACCTGGCGAGCCGCGTTAATGAGCTGGAAGGAAAGGCAGACAGCAGCGTCAAGTCCCTGAACGCCATGGTGGAGGACGTCGTCGGCAGGAGGTTGGAGGATTTTAAGGCCGACGCGCCGGGACGCGACACAACATCGGCGCGTGTCAAACCTCCGAAATATGACGGCGCGTCAACGTTCGAGGTCTTCCGCCGCCAATTCGACGCAGTGGCCAAGCACAACAAATAGTCACCAGAGGAGGAGGCCACACAGTTAATAGCCAGCCTCCAGGGACGGGCCGCGGAAGTCCTAAACGCAGTGCCTCCTCTGGGAGGCCCTGGAGAATCATTTCGGTAACCACCGCTTAGCCGCAGCGTACCGCAGCCAGCTAAAGGCAAGGTCACAGGAGCCAGGGGAGACGCTGCAGGAGTTCGCCCTGGCAGTTGAACAACTGGCTAGCAAGGCCCTAGTCGACCTCCCACCAGAGTTCGTATCCCGGGAAGCTGCCTACACATTCGTGGACGGGGTAGGAGATACGGAGATTCGTCAGCGCCTAATGCTCGGCGATTATAAAACCATCCACGAGGCGCTGACAGCAGCATTAAGGATGGAGGCGGCCAAGGTAACTTCTATCCCGACGTCGAGGACGAGGAGTGTCCGCTACACCGGAGACAGAAGACCAGCCGCGGGACGCCGGCGTACACCTAGTGGCCTGTGTTGAAGGTGTGGACAGCCCGGACACCTGCAGAGAGCCTGTCCACAACAGGAAGAGCAGCCAGAAAACGAGTAAGGGCCGTCGTGGAGAGGGGCACGTCGGCGCCATCACCACCATCCCCTCGAGTGACACTGCACGCCGTCAGCCGGCGTATAGATGACAGCCTCGTCGCGGACGGTTGGGTAAAAGGAAAGCCTTGTCGCGTGCTGGTGGACACCGGGGCGGCCGTGACCATCATCAGACCTGACGTGGCGAAGGGTTTGCCGACAAGGAAGCCGAGCCGACCATACCAGCTCATCACGGCATCGGGAGACAACTTGCCTGTGGAGAAGGAGGCCCTGCTGAAGCTGACCTTGGGAAGGAGCACCGTACGTCTGTGGGTGTTCGTCGCGAAAGTGGCTGAGGAGGTGATACTGGGATTGGATGCCCTCAGAAGCCATTAGGCGACGGTCGACGTCGGCAAGAAGGTCCTGCGGCTCAACGGAGAAGAGGTTATACTCCGTCAACCAGAAGAGCGCCTTGGAATTTGCAGGGTCGTATTGGACGAAGACGTGGTTGTCCCCGCGAGGAGCGAGGTGGTGGTGACGGCGCGACTGGAAGGCCAGAGAACCAGGAACATGATGCTGGACCAGAAGACACCTGTGCACGGACTCTGTGTAGCCAGGGCACTGCTGCCGTGCCGAGAGGAGGTGCCAGTGAGACTGCTAAATCCAACGGACACCGATCACGACGTTCAGTCCGGGATGGAGTTGGGAACGTGCGAGCCCGTGGTAAGCGTAACAGCAATCGACAAGACGCAGGAACCTGTGCCGACGCAACACCTGGGGCCCCGGCTAGAAGGCTTACTGGAGAGGGCGGCCGACCACCTGACCGCAGAGCAGCTGGAGAAAGTCCGACAACTGCTAAGACGATACCAGCGCGTCTTCAGCCAATGTGATAGTGACTACGGCCGCACGGACAAAGTGCTTCACCGCATCGACACCGGAGACGCCCGGCCTATTCGGCAACCACCTAGACGCGTTCCGCTGGCGAAGCAAGAGGCGGTACGAGACATGCTGGAGGACATGAGATCCAGGGCCGTGATTGAAGAGTCTGACAGCCCTTGGTGTTCCCCTGTAGTCTTGGTGACAAAGAAGAACGGCGAGCTGCGCTTCTGCGTAGACTACAGAAAGTTGAACGCTGTCACCCGGAAGGACTGTTTCCCCTTGCCCCGGATTGACGACACCCTGGACACGCTGGCTGGTTCACAGTGGTTCTCAACCCTGGACCTGAAGTCGGGCTACTGGCAGGTAGCTCTAGACCCAAGAGACAAGGAGAAGACCGCATTCTCGACAGGCCAAGGGCTCTGGCAGTTCACGGTTATGCCCTTTGGCCTCTGCAACGCACCAGCTACCTTCCAACGCCTCATGGAGTCAATGATGAGAGGGCTGACTTACGACGCCTGCCTGCTATACCTAGACGACATCATCATCGTCGGAAAGACTTTTGAATATCACCTCGAGAATCTGAGTAATGTGCTACAGAAACTGCAGGCGACCAACTTGGAGCTGAACGCGAAGTGCCAGCTCTTCCGCAAGGAAGTGAACTACTTAGGCCACATAGTGTCAGCAAGCGGAGTGGCCACAGACCCGGAGAAGACACAGGCTGTGAGAGATTGGCCTCGCCCAAAGGATAAGAAAGAGTTAAGCAGTTTCCTGGGGCTGTGCAGTTATTACCGCCGCTTCATAAAGGGGTTCTCCAATATCGCAAAACCCCTCACCCGCCTGACAGAGGAACACCGGTCCTATGTGTGGACGGAGGACGCCGAAGACGCTTTCCAGCACCTGAAGGACACCCTGTGCAGTGCTCCAATTTTGGGATTTCCACAAGCGGGTGGCGTCTTCATTGTGGACACCGACGCCAGCGACCATTGCATTGGAGGTGTCCTATCGAAGATCCAGGACGGCCATGAGCGGGTGATAGCCTACTACAGCAAGGCGCTATCCATGGCAGAGAAGAACTACTGCGTCACCCGACGAGAATTACTGGCGGTAGTAAAGACCTTGGAGCACTTCCACAAGTACCTGTACGGTCAGCCATTTCACCTGAGGACTGACCATCCCGCCCTAACCTGGCTATTGAGCTTTAAGAACCTGGAAGGCCAGACAACACATTGGGTCCAGAGGCTGCAGGAGTACGACTTCACCTCGGAACATCGTAGAGGGAAGAGCCACGGTAACGCAGACGCCATGTCCCGAAGACCCTGTCCAGAAGAGTGCGGCCAGTCCACAAGAGTGGAAGAGGAGCGTGCCGCAGCAGTCCGAGTAGTTGTGGCAGTGCCTGCGGACGGCTGGGATGGCGCAGGCCTGAGGAGGGAGCAGCTGGCGGACGCAGACTTGGGGCCACTCTTGAGGGAAGTGGAGGCAGGGACGAGACCAACCTGGGAGGACATCGCACCGAGGAGCGCCACCTACAAGTCGTACTGGGCCCAATGGGACTCGTTGAAGACCAGAGAGGGCGTGCTGTTCCGGGTATGGGAATGACCCAATTGGAAGACGCAGAGAGAACAGTTGGTACTTCCCCGGAGTAAGGTCCCGAAAGTCTTGGAAGTGCACGCCGGTACTTCAGGAGGACACCTGGGAGCGAACCGAACGATTGACACACTACGGCAGCGCTACTACTGGCTGAGACTCCGAGCAGATGCTGAGAGATGGTGCCGTCAGTGTCACGTGTGCGCGGCGAGTCGCGGCCCCCAAACTAGGAGCCGGGGTCGCATGCAGCAGTACAACGTCGGAGCGCCATTCGAACGGATCGCCGTTGACATTGCTGGACCGTCCCCAGTTTCCGACCGAGGCAACAATTACCTAATGGTGGTCGTGGACTACTTCACCAAGTGGCCGGAGGTGTATGCCATCCCAAACCAAGAGGCAAAGACAATCACAGACTGCCTCGTGGAGCAAGTGTTCTGTCGATTTGGGGTGTCTTTGGAACTACACAGTGACCAGGGTACCAACTTTGAGTCCAACCTAATGAAGGAGGCGCTACAAAGGCTTGGGGTGAACAAGACCCGCACGACGCCTCTACATCCCCAGTCGGATGGCATGGTCGAAAGGTACAGTTTAGCCCAGAGGTTCTACTCCCATTAGTCCTGAACCCGTAGGAACTGGACCCGGGCCTCCTTCAACCAGGGAGAATCCGAGCTGTCCCAAAGGGCGCTCGGCGTCCTCCGAGGTGCTTTCCATAGGGCAAGACCTAGAGACTAACAAGCCCCCCCATCTGGTCCTATGGATTCAAGACGGGATGGAAGTGGATACGCCACTTACGCGCGTCAACACTCAAGGTGAAGACTACCGAAAAACCTCGGTGGGGCCGCCTGGTGATCTAGCACACCTTCTACTAGCTTTGCAGGCTAGTACCCGGGACACTTAATGGCTTCCCTCAACCCCGTCCGAAGACGTACCCGATTCCCACGGGTTTCGGGAACACACTGCCCCCTCGAGTCCATCCAAATCCGAACAACCGAAGGAGGGGCTCGGCTGTTCGGCCCGAGGTTCCTCTAGTAACGTCAGAGGTACCACGAGTGCTAGGGGTCCGCAGCGCCCGCACTTTGGCAGCTGAAAGGGACGGATCCCTTCCCCTACGGGTGGTCGAAAGGTACATCAAGACCTTAGAGGAACACCTGAGGAAGGTCCTGGCCAGCCATCAGCGAGACTGGGACGTCAAGGTACCACTGTTCTTGCTGGCCTACCGCTCCTCTACACACGACACAACTGGAATGACGCCAGCCAGCTTAATGTTTGGCCGAGAGTTACGCCTCCCTTGTGACCTGGCTTTTGGAAGCCCTCCGAAGGCGAAGCAGCCGGTGACCGAGTATGTGGAGAACCTGGTGGACCACCTCCACGACATGCACGAGATGGCTCGCCAGAACATCCAGAAGGCGAGCGAACGCATTAAGACCAGATATGACACGCATGCCAACAGCCAAGGGTTCCAGCAAGGTGACCTGGTCTGGTTGTACCGTCCTACGCGGACCAAGGGACGCTGCCCGAAGCTTCAGCATCCATGGAAAGGACCGTACCGGGTGGTGAAGAGGATTAACGACGTGGTCTACCGCATCCAGAAGGTGCCCCGAGGAAAGATGTTGGTGGTACACCTGGATCGTCTAGCCCGCTACGATGGTGCTGTTCGGGACGACCAGCTTTGAGGAGGGAGCAGTGTCAACCAATTATCGGAAAGCCAGACCCACGACAGCTGACAAGGGACCAGAGGCATACGGGCCACACCCACTCATCTATCTCAGTCACTAACTGAGGGGTTGATTAGGGAAGTGTCACTTGTCGCTGGCCGCCTCTTCCCCCTCCCCTGCCATCTGGAACCTTCGCGGTGATTCACGGAAACGAGACACTTCGAGAAAACGGCGATATTCCTATAAAAAGGGCTGCAGTGAGTGAATTGAGTCAGTTCTTGGTGAGCAGCTGTGAGATGCGTCCAGCGAGGGGACGGACTGCGTACGTGCGTCGGAGGAGTTTACGTAATTGCAAGTGCAAGTGGAACTGTAACGGACAAACTGGTGAATCGTAATTGTGTGCATTACGTAATTCTGTGTAATAGGCAAGTGTTCAACTGTAAGTCGGTGGAAATAAAGAACATTTTTGAGTGGTGCAATTGGACTTTTCATTTCACGAACCTACAGTCACAAAGGATCATTTATACGAGCCATCTTTGAAAAACTGAATATTTATGGCACCTTTTCTAATAGAGGATGTGAATTGAAAAGTTCCATTTGCACTGTTTTGTAACGCTTAGAGGTCTACTTCAGTCTGTGGTAGGATGCATCATTCTGTTCATATTACATGTGCTATACGTGTGCATTTCACTCAAACTCCCTTTTAAGATGCGCCAAATATATATATATATATATATATATATATATATATATATAGGTATAAGGTTTTAAAAAATCAGCCACATACAGTTAGGGAATGTCGGAGAAGCCTTAGGCAAGCACTGTGAGATAGGGAAATTAGTCTTCAGATATAAAGTTTCATGCAATAAGGTGAATAGTATTAAGCTTCTGGATGCCACTTGTGTTACCATGGTATATACACAGTAATGAAAGACCCACTGCAGTAGTGATTGCATAAAAGAATGGTTAGGAGGAGTTAACACTAAATTAAATTACTAAGTTTGGTGCAAACCTCAACGCTCAACACTATCTTTATTCTTTTCCTACATTTTCTACCTTCCTTATCTCACTTCTTTTTTCGTAAAGCTTGAGTCAATTAACTTTTGTTTCAAGGACATTTTGTAGCTGCAGTCAGTTAGAAATTAAAAATGGATGATGAAGATGGAATTATCAAACCATTCAGAATATTATTCTAAACAAGTTTTTTTGGAAAATAACACACTATTAAAAGTATTCATAATTCAGTTGATATACTTCATCTCTCTTACTACAGAGTGCACATTTACATTACTCAAGCGAACTGAAAAATGAATCATGAAAGCAAAGTCTTCTTTTCTTGACCTTACAAAAATTGCAGATTTTCTTTGGCAATGAAGAAAGATCAGCTAATTGAAGGGAAGATAATCACTACATATTTCAAAACTTTGACCAATAAACAACAGGATGCCTGTGCAAAACAATGACAACAATACATTAAAAATTGGGTTTTCCAGCTCATTGCAAGTAAGTCACAAAAACTTTTGGAACTGCTGAGCATAAAAATACCTGCAGTATAGACTCTTATACTACTCCAACTTCTTTGGAGTAATGTGATTATATTGCAGGTAGTCAATATTTTTACCCCCAACACCCGAAGCAACTGATGTTTCAAGCACTAAGCTTTTTAAATGTCTCCATAGGAAACATCTGTTGAAGTATATCGAGATTCAATTGTATTGGAACACCACAGTGAAGCGAAAAATTATTAAATTTTAGATGAGTCGCATTTCTTACACATCTGCTTCACTTTCGTACCTATTTTGAGGACATGTTTCGCAAATCTTCGTTTGCATCTACGGCTCTTGTGCGACTGACGCTAGATCCAGCGGTGTGGGTAATTCTGGGGTTGTTACTGCCATCTGTTGATTTAGTGATGAACTGAAATGTGGGATTCTCTTCTAGCGGGATTTCAAAGTTCATTAGTTGGTTTTTATGTTTTTCTATGTATATCCTCTCCCATATGACGAGTTCACTATGTTTTTGTACATATTTTAGTAATTCTGTGCTATCTTCAATTTCATGATTTTCAGACCAGAAATGAGCTGCTATTGCGGACTTATCAATATTTTTGTATCTTAAGTGCCTGAAGTGTTCTTTCTTTCTAGTGCCTATGTTCCTTTTTGTCCTTCCTATGTAAATTTTTTCACAGTCTTTACACTTAATTTTGTAAATGCCTGACTTTTCCTCTGGTTTTATCTTATCAGTATTATTACTGTGAAGTAGGTTTTTAATGTTGTAATTGTTTTTTGGTGCCAATGTTATATTGTATTTCTTGAAAATTTTTTGGAACTTTTTTGTGGCCCAGGGGTGGTAAGTAAATTTAGCAAATCTAGTTTCTTGTTTTATTGGTGTGAGAGCTGTGATCTGTTTTAATTTCTTTTGAAGTTTGAATAATTTTAGTTTTTTATCTACAAGGTTTTTTCCATATCCATTTTTAATTGCAGTTTTTAAGATTTGATGGTATTCGTTTTGATATTCTTGCTGGCTGAGAGGTAGATTTACTAATCTGTGTGTCAGACTGTTGATGGTTGCATGTTTGTGTGGAATTGGGTTGAAACTATTTGCTTTGATGTAATTATCTGTGTGTGTTGCTTTTCTATGAATGCCAAATTCTAGTTTTTCATTGCCTTTTTTGATTTTAAGGTCTAAAAAAAGTAGAGTACAGTCCTCTTCAGTTTCTACTGAAGCCCGCTATCACCATTTTTGGCCAATCTATACATGAGCTTTTTCGAAACACATATTACTAAAGCCTTCCCTCATATGTTTAAAACATGGTACAGATACGTAGACGACATCTTTGCAATAGTGCCCTACAAACTAATAGATGATGCTTTGAAACTACTCCACCTGCAAGAACCCAGCATACAATTCACAGTAGAAACTGAAGAGGACTGTACTCTACCTTTTTTAGACCTTAAAATCAAAAAAGGCAATGAAAAACTAGAATTTGGCATTCATAGAAAAGCAACACACACAGATAATTACATCAAAGCAAATAGTTTCAACCCAATTCCACACAAACATGCAACCATCAACAGTCTGACACACAGATTAGTAAATCTACCTCTCAGCCAGCAAGAATATCAAAACGAATACCATCAAATCTTAAAAACTGCAATTAAAAATGGATATGGAAAAAACCTTGTAGATAAAAAACTAAAATTATTCAAACTTCAAAAGAAATTAAAACAGATCACAGCTCTCACACCAATAAAACAAGAAACTAGATTTGCTAAATTTACTTACCACCCCTGGGCCACAAAAAAGTTCCAAAAAATTTTCAAGAAATACAATATAACATTGGCACCAAAAAACAATTACAACATTAAAAACCTACTTCACAGTAATAATACTGATAAGATAAAACCAGAGGAAAAGTCAGGCATTTACAAAATTAAGTGTAAAGACTGTGAAAAAATTTACATAGGAAGGACAAAAAGGAACATAGGCACTAGAAAGAAAGAACACTTCAGGCACTTAAGATACAAAAATATTGATAAGTCCGCAATAGCAGCTCATTTCTGGTCTGAAAATCATGAAATTGAAGATAGCACAGAATTACTAAAATATGTACAAAAACATAGTGAACTCGTCATATGGGAGAGGATATACATAGAAAAACATAAAAACCAACTAATGAACTTTGAAATCCCGCTAGAAGAGAATCCCACATTTCAGTTCATCACTAAATCAACAGATGGCAGTAACAACCCCAGAATTACCCACACCGCTGGATCTAGCGTCAGTCGCACAAGAGCCGTAGATGCAAACGAAGATTTGCGAAACATGTCCTCAAAATAGGTACGAAAGTGAAGCAGATGTGTAAGAAATGCGACTCATCTAAAATTTAATAATCTGTTGAAGTGATGTTAGGAGAGCACAATTTGCCAAACTACAGGATCACCTAGCATCCAGGAAACATGTTGCTGAGATGTAGTCATGTTAAAATGAGGTGCTCCATGTTAGGACCACATATTACTTGGGTCGTTCAATAATGACTGGCACTCCCTCTATACCTCCTGCAAAATAGCACTTTGAAATATGTGTCAATGTATATGTGAAAATCGACTATAGTACTACCTCTTGCCACCAGATGATGTTGCTACCTCACTGAAGCAGCAACTGTACCGGCTTGCAAGTATGCTTGTAATTGATGAAACAACATGTAAGCAGACAAGCACAGCAAAAGTGGACTGTGTGGTTTCTCCGGAGTTAAGGGTTGACCGCTTCCGATATACACAAGGGATTATCGCCATATGTAGGGAGGCAGCACCAAGTCGCAAATCCATGTTTCATTGGGTGTCCGAATTCAACAATGGCAGGGATCGTGCTGAAAAATGCAAACGCACACAAACCAAACAATACCCAGCTTGTCAATGATGACCTGATAATGGAGAACAACCAAATCATATATGATGAACTAGCGCAGACAACAGGTTTATCACGAGAAACCCTCCACACCATTATCCATGATGATTTGAAGATGAAAAAGGTGTGTGCACAATGTATGCCAGATACCCTCATCATGCACAAACACAGAAGCATGTGGAGATATGCCAACAGTTGGTGCAACAGCACAATGTAGATCCATAGGAATTCTTTGTGAAACTGGTCATTGTGGACAAGTCATGGTTTTTCATGAGATTTCAGAAAAGAAATGCCAGTCTATGAAGTGGAAGCATACTGGAAGCCCTCATACTAAGTAGTCATGCCCGGGACTATTTGTTCGGAAACAAATGGCAACTGTGTTCTGGGACCAGGAAGGCATACTTCTGGTGGATTGGCTCCCTCCTAATACAACCATCAACAGTGATCGGTACTGCAATTCACTGCACCAACGCATTCAACAATGCAATGCACGACTACATGCCAGTTGCCAGACCACTGACACCATTCGTGAACTAGGGTTTACTCTGCTGCCACATCGTGCTCGACTCGAAAAAGGTCATGTGGGGTAAGAAGTTCACCACTGATGACAAACTTCATGCAGCTGTCCAACAGTGGGGCTCGAATACCCCCAAAGAATGGCTTGCTACGCACATAGGGAAGCTGTCAGAACAATCGAACAAGTACAAAGACATTGGCAGGGAATGCTTATAATGTAGCCTGAATGAGTTTGTTCAGTAAATGGTTGCGAAGCAAATAAAAAAAAGTGATGCCAATCATTTTTGAACATCCCAAGTATATCTAATATATAGAGGAAGCTCAGGTAGTCTGTGGACTACCAACTGGTGAGACATCTATCCATTTACTGCACAGCATGAAGGTACAGAACAATCAAAAGAACTCACCATTTAAGTTCATTACTAAATCAACAGATGGCAGCAGCAACCCCAGAATTACCCACACCGCTGGATCAAGCTTTAGTCGCATAAGAGCCGTAGATGCAAACGATTTGCGAAACATGTCCTCAAAATAGGTACGAAAGTGAAGCAGATGTGTAATAAATACGACTCATCTAAAAATTAATAATCAGAAGACCGTTTATTATGTTTTGCACTATGTTCAAACTAAACCTCTTCCTATAGTTTACCTCAATGGTAGCATGTAAATTTACATATTTCATATGTGGTTATTCCTAAGGTTAAAATTAAATCCATATCTGGTAAAAGTCACATTATTTGTGAAGCATAATGAGGAAGAGAAATTGTGTAAACTTATCCTGTCACTCTACGTTCCAATTATGAAACCAACAGTGAGCTGAAGTCTGCCTTTCTAAGGCCTACATTTTGAGCAGATGGGAAGGATGGAGTTGTTCTTTGTGAGCAGTACCCACAATAACAATGTTGTCTGTGTTATATGTAATCATATGTGTTTTAGCAGATGGATCTGCTTCTTCAAAGCAAATGATGTGAAACGTTTGCATTACACCAGCATCTGATCTGTGTATGATAGCTTACAGTTTCTCTCAGGCATTTATAAAAGCCTGAAATGTTGATGATAGGGATAATGTCTGTCATGTTATCTCTCACAAAACAATTTTCTGTACTGCCACAGAACAAAAAATATTTGTACACTATTAAATATTTCAAAAATTGCTGTTCTGGAATTCTGTAGCAAAATTTATTGGATTAACAAATGGGAACTTCAATAAGATTTAATTTTTTGTATGAAAAACAAAAAAAACAAAAATTATAAAAAAATGTGACTGCTATAAAAAAGCTAATTTGCACATATCTGAGGCAAAAAATGTAATCGTACACCCCAAAAGTAATGCACATTACAACAGTACTCGTACACCCTAAAAATAATGCACATTATTACAACAGTACTGGCATTCAGTATTTCATAGGGTACCCTTAAGTTTTAATTATAGCCTCTAATCTTCTTGTTAGAGAAAGGATAAGCTTTTAATGTGTTTGGTATTTAGTTCCAATCTTCAACAAGAGCCATTTTTAGTGCTTTTTTAATGCATTATCCTAGGATGTTACTCATGTGCTCGTAAGGGTTAATATCTAGTGACTAGGAGTGGTATGAAGCTGCTTACAAACATTTAACCATAATTGTGTATTAAGCATAGTATGTTTTGCATCATTACCTTGTGTCAACATCCAGTGTTCTTGGAAGTCCATTTTCTACACAGGGTACACAACTCCTTCTTAAGAATGCCATGTACTTTTGTCGATGTGAAATTCATAATTTAACTTTATTTTTATAGAAATTACATTTTGTTTGTAACTTTTTCTGTTTGCTTATAGTAAATACAATTTTATTGAAGCTGCTATCTGTTAATCCAATAATTTGACTATATCCTTTAAATATACTTAAAAATATCATTTTCACTAATGGTCTGGTGGTGTACGAATACTTTTCACTCTGATTGTAAGGCCATTAGCCTCTGAATAAAAAAATAAATTTAAAAAAATAATAAAAAGAAAAAGAAACTAGTCTGCAAGCCTAACAAACAACTGTTTATTTTTCTTGAATAGTAAAAGAGCTGCTACAGTGAAACAAACAATACCAAATTCTAAGTTATAAGTCATATCTATTGGTCAACACTGAAACCACACAGAGGTTTAATCCCTCTTTTCACCACTGAGCTTTCAGATAGAAGCACTAAGTAAGAGCCTGGTCAACATATATGTTGGTGTATTTTGGTTAATGCCTCTTATTGATGCTAGTTCTCTACTAAAACTTCAACAAACAGCTTAAATCCTGAGGGAAAAATTTTTCTCCTAATAATGTACTCATAGTGGAAGCACAGGACCACCCAATGAATGACCATATAAGTACAAAATTGAATCGAGAATATATTGACACATTGCTTCACTCACACTATGTGTCAATGTGCAATGTGTCAATATATTCTCAATTCAATTTTGTACTAGTTTGTGCTTCACTGTCCCTACGCTTCTTTCAAGTTTATACTTTGACCATATAAGTCTTTGTTATTCAGTCACAAGTGCAACATAATCTATCATTATGCGTAATTGGAGGAATTTAGTAGCAGTGATGTCAAAATTAATTGAAAGAACTATTAGTAGTCTAGATTTAACTGTATTGGAACACCACATTGAAGCGAAATAATTATTAATTTTTAGATGAGTCGTATTTATTACACATCTGCTTCACTTTCGTACCTATTTTGAGGACATGTTTCGCAAATCATCGTTTGCATCTTCGGCTCTTATGCGACTAAAGCTTGATCCAGTGGTGTGGGTAATTCTGGAGTTGTTGTTGCCATCTGTTGATTTAGTGATGAACTTAAATGTGGGATTCTCTTCTGGCGGGATTTCAAGGTTCATTAGTTGGTTTTTATGTTTTTCTATGTATATTCTCTCCCATATGACGACTTCACTATGTTTTCGTACATATTTTAGTAATTCTGTGCAATCTTCAATTTCATGATTTTCAGACCAGAAATGAGCTGCTATTGTGGACTTATCAATATTTTTGTATCTTAAGTGCCTGAAGTGTTCTTTCTTTCTAGTGCCTATGTTTCTTTTTGTCCTCCCTATGTAAATTTTTTCACAGTCTTTACACTTAATCTTGTAAATGCCTGACTTTTCCTCTGGTTTTATCTTATCAGTATTATTATTGTGAAGTAGGTTTTTAATGTTGTAATTGTTTTTTGGTGCCAATGTTATATTGTATTTCTTGAATATTTTTTGGAACTTTTTTGTGGCCCAGGGGTGGTAAGTAAATTTAGCAAATCTAATTTCTTGTTTTATTGGTGTGAGAGCTGTGATCTGTTTTAATCTCTTTTGAAGTTTGAATGATTTTAGTTTTTTATCTACAAGGTTTTTTCCATATCCATTTTTAATTGCAGTTTTTAAGATTTGATGGTATTCGTTTTGATATTCTTGCTGGCTGAGGGGTAGATTTACTAATCTGTGTGTGTGTGAGACTGCAGATGGTGGCTTGTTTGTGTGGAATTGGGTTGAAACTATTTGCTTTGATGTAATTATCTGTGTGTGTTGCTCTTCTATGGATACCAAATTCTAGTTTTTCATTGCTTTTTGTGATTTTAAGGTCCAAAAAAGGTAGAGTACAGTCCTCTTCAGTTTCCACTGTGAATTGTATGCTGGGTTCTTGCAGGCTGAGTAGTTTCAAAGCATCATCTATTTGTTTGTAGGGCACTATTGCAAAGATGTTGTCTACGTATCTCTACCATGTTCTAAAAATATGAGGGAAGGCTTTAGTTATATGTGTTTCGAAAAAGCTCATGTATAGATTGGCCAAAAATGGTGATAGCAGGCTTCCCATAGCTAGTCCTGAAATTTGTTTATATTTTCCATCGAAAACAAAATAATTTTGATGTATACATATTTCAGTCATTGCCAAATATTCTTCTTTTGTATTGGCATCTAGGTTTATAGAATTTAGCCATTTTTTCAGTTGAATCAAAAGTTTGTCTAATGGAATGTTAGGGAAGAGGGAGCGGACATCGAAGGATACTAAAGTGTCATGAGGCTTTAGTTTAAGATTTTGAATTTTTTCTACCAGGTCTAAAGAGCATTTTATGCTCAGAGTATGGAATTGTGGAAAGGACTGAAATTTTTTGGACAGCCATTTTGCCAGAAGGTAAGTAGGAGTGTTTATATTATTTACAATGGGTCTCATGGGTATGTTGGGTTTGTGTATTTTTGACAAACCATATAGTCTTGCAAGGGTAGGGTTGTCCGGTTTGATAGTTTTTTGTTCTGCAGTTGTTAAAATTTTACTATTAATTAAATTTTTTGTACATCTTTTATGCATCGGTTGAGTGGATTAGAATCTATTTCTTGGAATTCTTTTTGTTGTAGTAACTCTAACATTTTTTCCTTGTATGTAGCTGTGTCTAAAATTACTATTTTGTTCCCTTTATCAGCCCTTGAGAAGATTACATCCTTTTTCCTTAAAGATTTAATTATCTTAATTTGTTTCAAATGTTTTCCTGGTTTTTTATTTATTAAGTTTTCCAATATAGGAGATGATTTTTTCCTAATTATATTTTTGTCCATGGTTTCCAAGCCTTCTACCGCTAATTCTATATCTGCAATGAATTCATCCAGGTTGCTGGAGTATGTTATACATGTTTTTAGGCCTTGGTAAAGCACATCTATTTCTTCAGTGTTAAAATTTTGCTTTGAGAGATTAATTACATTGTCTAGGGATGTGTTCTTTGCTGAAATTTTGTTATGTTTTTGTTGCCAATGATTATGGTTATGCTTTAGTTTCTTTTTTTGACGATAAACTCTCTCTTTGATTTTATAATTTATATGTTCAAATGATTCATTCTCTAAATGGTCCCATGCTGTGTTTCCTATTAATTTTACCAGTTTCAAATGTAGGTTGTACAATGAGAGGTCTATATTAGTTAGTTTTTTGTAGTGATTGGCTTTTTCGGATTTTAACACGGCTTTTTCAGCAGCTAATTGTTCTCTACTGTTGTGGTTAAATTGTACCACTTTTCTTACAAATTTCGGAGAAATGTTTTGTTTTAGGCAATTGTTGATAAATTTTATGTCCGCTGATATTAACCTTCTTTCTGTCTTTAGCTTCAAATATTGTTTTATTTCTTTCTTGTTGCCGAAATGTTCGTTGAAATTTTCAAATGTGAACTTTCTTACCTCGATGTTGTCCGGTTTTTAAAATTGGCTGGATCTAACTTTCGCATGTTCCTCTTGACTTGACATCACTTCAATATATCGAGATTTAACTGTAGAACACCACAGTGAAGCGAAATAATTATTAATTTTTAGATGAGTCGTATTTATTACACATCTGCTTCACTTTCGTACCTATTTTGAGGACATGTTTCGCAAATCATCGTTCGCATTCACACAAACATGCCACCATCAACAGTCTCACACACACAGATTAGTAAATCTACCCCTCAGCCAGCAAGAATATCAAAACGAATACCATCAAATCTTAAAAACTGCAATTAAAAATGGATATGGAAACAACCTTGTAGATAAAAAACTAAAATCATTCAAACTTCAAAAGAGATTAAAACAGATCACAGCTCTCACACCAATAAACAAGAAATTAGATTTGCTAAATTTACTTACCACCCCTGGGCCACAAAAAAGTTCCAAAAAATATTCAAGAAATACAATATAACATTGGCACCAAAAAACAATTACATCATTAAAAACCTACTTCACAGTAATAATACTGATAAGATAAAACCAGAGGAAAAGTCAGGCATTTACAAGATTAAGTGTAAAGACTGTGAAAAAATTTACATAGGGAGGACAAAAAGAAACATAGGCACTAGAAAGAAAGAACACTTCAGGCACTTAAGATACAAAAATATTGATAGTCCGCAATAGCAGCTCATTTCTGGTCTGAAAATCATGAAATTGAAGATAGCACCGAATTACTAAAATACGTACGAAAACATAGTGAACTCGTCATATGGGAGAGAATATACATAGAAAAACATAAAAACCAACTAATGAACCTTGAAATCCCGCCAGAAGAGAATCCCACATTTAAGTTCATCACTAAATCAACAGATGGCAGCAACAACTCCAGAATTACCCACACCACTGGATCAAGCTTTAGTCGCATAAGAGCCGAAGATGCAAACGATGATTTGCGAAACATGTCCTCAAAATAGGTACGAAAGTGAAGCAGATGTGTAATAAATACGACTCATCTAAAAATTAATAAATATTTGTAGTCTGTTTTTAACAACTCATCATTTACATTTTTATATTATTGAGGGACTAGTTTTGGAAGCCACTGCATCCATTGGACCAAGGTTGAAAATTGATGCAACAGCTTCCGAAACTAGTCCCTCAATAATATAAAAAAACCAACTAGAAATAGTTTTTTCAAATCTATCATATTCATGATAATACAGTTTTAAACAAAATATTTATGGATTACACAAAATTAAATAAAACTACATATGTCATAAGTAAAGGGAAGAAGAGAAAGGGCAGAGGGGCAGAAAATAATTAGACAAACTGGATTTTATCTGTGTTTCACTGAATTCTAACAGCTTATCTTCAGCCAACTGATATAAACATAAGACTCTAAAGCACATATGAGGACGGTTCAGTAAGTACCCGTGTTAGGAATGAAGAGGCCAGCTTTTTCAAACACAAATTATTTATTTCTCAACATAGTCTCCTTTTAGGGTTATACACCTCTCCCAATGCCCCTGCCATTCTTTTAACCCCTCCAAAAGATAAGAACTGTCAAGCTCTGCAAAATACACCTCTGTCTTCATGCTGACCACCCCATTTGATCTAAATTTTCTTCCTGCAAGCCATTTCATGTTTGAGAACAGGAAGAAATCACAGAGAGCCAGGTGAGGAGAATATGGGGGTATGGCAGCAATTCATAATTCGAGTCATACAGTTTGGCAGCAGCAACTCCGGATGAATGTGCTGGGGCATTATGGTGAAACAGACTTTCAATAACTCACTATAGTATGCTCCAGTAATTGTTTCTCCTTTTTCTAAGAAGTCAATGAGTATGTAACCCTTCGCATCCCAAAAAATCGTTGCCATCACTTTTCCGGCCAATGAGACCGTCTTTGCTTTCTTTGGAGCAGATTCTCTAGAAGCAACCCACCGTTTTCATTGGAGTGTAATGTATTCTGGAGTGTTATGATAAATCCAGGTCTCATCGACAGTGACAACTCCACGCAAAAAGTGCTTTGGATTTTGCTTAAACAACTTCAAAGCTGAAAGCAGTACCCGCTTGTTCACTGTGAGCAAACACTGCACCCATCAGGCTGACAGCTTCCTCATCTCCAACTTATCATGCAAAATATGAATTGCTGTTCCTGTTGATACACCTAGGGCCTCTGCCAACTCGCGAACTTTCGTGACGGTTGTGGACTTCTTCAAGGACTTCCTCGGTAACTACATCTGCAGGATGTCCTGGGTACTCCTCGTCAGAAAAGCATGTTCGACCACATTTAAATTCATTATACCAATATCTAACTGTTGGCATAAAAGGTAAAAGATCCCCATAAACAGCATGCAATTTTGCTTTTATCTCCTCGCAAGTTTTCCCGTCCAAAAGTAAAAAGAAAATCACCAAATACTGCAATTTTTCGATTTTAGCAAAAACACTTTGAACAAATTATTAAAATGTTTGCAAAATCCAAACCAACCTATGAATTAGTACCAAATTTGTTTTGACAGCATGTAACAAATGACAGTACATGAAAACTTTTCTTTGCAACACAGTATAATTTGAAACACAGGTACTTATTGAACCACCTTCATATAACTGATGCAGTGTGTACACCACTTGGAAACAGTAAAATCAACAAGGTTCACAACGTTGAATCTGCAAGGTTTTCAGCTTAAAGCTTAGGTTTTCCCTTAATTTAAGAGTAAATTAACTTTTATAATTGTAAGACTTATACATACTTTGCACTGCCAGTAACTTTTTTTTTAAATTTACGTCCTCCAACTTTAAGTCATATCGGACGATGAATGAATTAGGTGAAAGGATGCTCAAATTAGTCCAGGGTCCATGGAGCTTAGAGTTACCCGACATTCATCTTGAAGGATAAGGGAAAACCTTGGAAAAAACCTTATCCAGGTAACTCACCCTAACCGAGATTTGAACTCGGGACCTCTTGAACATGAGGCAGACATGCTACCATCTACGCTACCGAGGCAGGCACTGCCAGTAACAAATTAATACTGTCATGTAACTTCAAAAGTACTGCATAATTTTAATGTTTTATTCCACAGAACACAAATGGCCTAATTTAAAATGCTTGGTCCCACAACTAAACATTTCTGAAGTCACAAACAGTGATTTCTGGTATTCAGTTTTCTTCAAGCTTATTAATAGCCTGCTAACCCATTTCTGAATCTTGAAAACTCCACTATTTCTTGGACTGCAAGCCCATAATCTAGCCCATTAGTAAAGCTGTCTTGAAAGAGTGAAAATTGAAGCAGACAAACAAACATTTTGGGCACAGTTTGATAAGAGAAATACCATGTTTGATTATCTGCCATACAAAAATCAATTTGAGGATTCAACAATAGAACTAGAAGGTTCTACATTACAAACAAGATTTCTAACTTTTTATTGAGAATGAAAATAACTTAAATTTATTGGGAGTCGATTAATGACACTAAACAACACTTACTTTTAAATTTTCCCGGAACTAGTTTCAGAGGCCTTCCCTCTATCATCAGCCGGACATCGACTGGTTCTCCTTGGTGTAGCTGGCAATATTTTGTCATCAGTCTCCTCTGGTGGCAGTTCGAGGAACTTGCTGAACAGATCTTTCTGGGGGATGTCGAAATCGAACACTTTGTTCCTATTTTTTGAAATAAAGATTTGTTCCCATGTGGACAGTTCTTGTTTTCCTGTTGTATGTTTTAATAATTTTGGTTCTGGATTTATGTTGTAGTTTTTTTCCCAAAAATGCGTGTCAACTGCTGATTTTTCTAATTGTTTGTATTTTATGTTCCTAAAGTGTTTCTTTGCTCTTGTTTCTTAATTTCTTTTGGTTTTTCCAATATAAATTTGATACAGTCACAGCATTCAATTTGATATATCCCAGATTTTTTGTTAGATGGAATGGCATCTTTGATGTTTGGGATATATCAAATCTGTCAAATATATCTGTCTCCGGCGTAGCAGACACTCCTCATTCTCGACGTCAGGATATATGTTACCTTGGCCGCCTCCATCCTTAATGCCGCTGTCAGCGCCTCGTGGATGGTTTTATAATCGCCGAGCATTAGGCGCTGACGAATCTCCGTGTCCCGTACCCCGTCGACAAAGTTGTAGGCGGCTTCCCGGGATACGAACTCCAGTGGCAGGTCAACCAAGCCTTGCTAGCCAGCTGCTCAATCGCTATGGCGAACTCCTGCAGCGTCTCCCCCGGCTGCTGTGACCTTGCCTTTAGCTGGCTGCGGTATGCTGCGGCTAAGCGGTGGTTCCCGAAACGATTCTCCAGGGCCTCCCAGATGTCCTTGGGCGCCGCCGTTGTCTGCACCGCGTTTAGGACTTCCGCGGCTCGTCCCTGGAGGCTGGCTATTAACTGTGTGGCCTCCTCCTCCGATGACCATCTGTTGTGCTTGGCCACTGTGTCGAACTGGCGGCGGAAGACCTCAAACGTTGACGCGCCGTCATATTTGGGAGGTTTGACGCGCGCAGATGTTGTGTCGCGTCCCGGCGCATCGGCCTTCAAATCCTTCAACTTCCTGCCGACGACGTCCTCCACGATGGCGTTCAGAGACTTGACGCTGCTGTCGGCCTTTCCCTGCAGGTTGTTTACGCGGTTCGCGAGGTCTTCGACGTCTTTAACCATGGCGTTCAGGGACTTGGCGTTATTGTCGGCCTTTTCCTCTAGGTCATTGAAGCGGTTGGCTAGGTCCTCGACGCGCTCGTCCACTTAGCCCATCCGCTTGCCCAGCTCGTTCTTCAAATTTGGCGGCGAGAGCCTCGTTCGCCACCTTCATTTCCGTGGTCAGTTCGGCCATCTTTGCGGTCATTGTAGTGGCCAAGTTGTTGTTTGCCGTTTCCGTCTTCGCTGTTAATTTGGCCTTCATTTCTTCCATCTTCTTGGTGATGTTGTCCTTGGCCGTCTTCATTTGTTTCAGTTCCGCAGCCAGGTTATTTGCCGCTTCCGTTTTTGCAGCGAGGTTTTCATTTGCCGTCTTCATTTCCTTCAACTCGGCGGTAAGTTTGTTATTTGCCGCCTCCGACTTCGCTATCAATTCGTTCATCTTCTCCAAAAGCATTTCCAATGCCGATTCCATGGCCGTAATGTTCGGTGATGTTATCGTCCCGCTTCCTGACACCAGTGTGACTTTGTGGGTTCGTGAAATGAAAAGTCCAATTGCACCACTCAAAAATGTTCTTTATTTCCACCGACTTACAGTTAAACTCTTGCCAATTACACAGAATTACGTAATGAACACAATTACGATTCACCAGTTCGTCCGTTACAATTTCACTTGCACTCGTAATTACGTACAATCCTCCGATGCACTCACACAGTCTTCTCGTCGTACACTAGCACGTCAAGCACTGACTGACCCACCTCCAGCCCGGCGTGTTGCTTATATAGGGTCAGCTGGCCGATCGAGAATGTTCTGGATTAGATGAAATATCCCGTAAGTTCGAGAAATCAAGGGCAGCAGAAAGAGACGGCACGGTAATGTTTTTTTTCCCCAGCCACCCCACGTTACCGCCACAAGACAAACGAGGGGGGCGTGGCCAACGCCGACCGTCCTCTGCTTGCCCGCTCTATAGGGTGTTCCGACGTTCGGGTGACAATAATGTAAATAGTTTATATTATGACGTGTAACTTAAATTGTAATTTAAAGGATGAAAATAAATTGAACTGAATTGAATTAAATGTAATTGCTCTCCTCTGACCGAATTTCCAGAACTAAAACTGGAAGAAGTACAAGAAGAAGACGTAATATCCCTAGTAAGATTTAATATATTTAAACTTCTTGCTGAACTTATAGGTTTCTAGTTCTTTTGACAGAATATTGTGCACAAATACATCAGCTACCAGTATGGTTCATTTTTCTCTCTGATACCCAAATTGATATTAAAAAAGAAATATACTTTGTGTTTAGAAAAAGGGTTATAATGTGCTTTAGCAAACATTCAATAATGTTTGCTGCTGTAGGAATTATTGAAATGATCCGATACCTACTGTACTCATTTTTATATATAACATTGAAAAATATTAACATTTTTGAAAAAAATGCCTCCATTAAAGGCCCAACTACTAAAAAAGGTCAAAGGGAACTAAAATAAAATGTGTGATAAAAAAAAACTGGACTTTTTTTCTTAAAAGAAAAGGGCATTTCTACCAGAAATAGTTTAATTACTCCAACTACTGAATATATTTTAAATTGGTAATTAATATCTCAAGGTGATGTTTTTCAAGGTGGGGAATTAGGAAAATTATTTTCAGATGGATGCACAAATATAACATTACTTTACCTTTAAAGGGGATGATGATAGTTAACAGTTGAAACACAATAACATTTTATTTAATAAATGCAAAGTTAATTTAGACATTTAAGACAGTTAATTCAAATTTATTATATATGTACATATGTTCATTTTTAATTTTAACATTTGCGGTATGAGCTCAAAGTTTAAATGACTTAAGTGTGCTGGGAGAACAATTATCTAATATCAATTCCACAGCAAAAGTTTAAATGAGTAGCCTGCTGACTAAAATGCCTCTTTAAATAGACCTATGAGCCAGCATTTTAATGTTCAGTTCTGTATTCATTATGGAGCATTTGTATGTTAGGCAACTCTGTAGGTACTTTTCCTGTATGTCTTTTCTTGAATAATTGTTTCCATACTTATTTCTCTATTTGTTCTAATATGATCTATCTGGCAGTCTGTTTCTGGTCTCATGTTGACCTCTTTGGACCTCGCAACTAGTACTGTAGGATGTTCCTGTTTGCCCATTAATAATCAATTTTTAACTTTTTTTAAGCCATATACAGACAAACATCTGTTTGCAGACTACTTCAATATTCACATTTAATTTCTTTATATACTGTGCAGTGATCTACCTACATCTTTCTCTGCTCTTCCTTTCATTATATTTATTCCATATTGCTATTCCTGCAGCCAAAATATGGTTAGTTCTGCCTTTGTGTATTCATACAATTTTTTATGAACAGCCCTTTGCAGTTTGCTTTATTTTTTCAAGTCAACTTTTGTGGCATCATTTATTAATCGGCTAGAACATGCTTCCTGTCATAATTTTACCTCATCTTGTCACTCACTGCCTTTTACCCTAAGATTACACAACTGCTTCTCGTGTTTTCAATTTTCTTTGTTTCTTCTTCAATGGGATGTCTTCCATTGGTTTGTATTCAAATTCTGAGGCACTATGTTCAAAGCAAGCATGTAGTCTCTGTCTGCTATTGAAATATCTGATGAGAAATCCTGTTAAGTGATTTCAGCACATATTACGTCCTCCTATTGCACCTTTAATGTTGTTAACTGACAAGTTCTCTGCAAACACAAGTGAAGTTAGAAGTTAAATTTAGTTTTATAGTATTAAATCTTTATATGAGAAATAAATGTTAAAATATCTGTATAATATTCTGAGCTTGAAAAACATACCTGGCACTTCTGTTTCTGTACTTGCAGAAATGCATCCCTCCATGAATTTCCCAGTCTTCATAATGGTATTATATTTGCCATCCAGCTTATTATGAGGAACATCTGTTCAAGAGAGTAACATAACACATAATTAGTATACCACATTAGAGGGATATATTTAGGTAATGGCAGAGTGGGCTGCTAATCAACCAATACCATACAAAATGCAAATAAAACACACACTCTTTTGTCTGACAATTATAAAAACTCCTGAAGTAAGTATATAGCATTACATTTTTAAATACTATTCACTGTGCAACGACCAGACTGCAAAAGTCAAGTGCAGTGATGTTATATTTAAAATAGTAAAGAAGTTCCAATATAATGTAATATTACAATGATAATTATTGGTCTGTTTGCCTGGTGTTGAATGTACAGTGATGTACAGGTTTCTAATGATTTGATTGTTATATTTAATTTCTGTATTAAGGATTTATGCAGAGATGAAATTAATACTTTATTATGTGTATCTATCAAGATTTAAAGCGTAACTCTTGACCCACTTTGCATACTAGTAAACATATAAACATTGCATAATGACAGGCTGTAAAAGCCAAGGGCAGTGATTTTTTTAAGTTTAATTGCGACTATACTTTACTGGCTATACTAAGTTTATGATGTACTAACAATGTATGATGATTAAATACGTAAAATATGAAGCTATTAACAGTGAAGTAAACATATATATATATATAATTTGTAACATAAAGCTTCACTTATCTTATAAGAAATGAGGGAAGTTAAAAAAAAAGTAATTTGGAAACCAGAACAAAAGAACATTTTCGTAACATAAGTACAAACAAACTGATAAATCGGCCGTAGCAGATCATTTTTGGTCATTTAACCATGAAATAAATCCAGAAGTTAAATTATTAAAAAAATTAATTAATCTGATAGATTTGATGGTTTGGGAAACGATATTTTAAAAAATAAACATTGCGAAATGAATTCTGAAATACTGGCAGTCGATTCTGTTTTTAAATTTGCTTTATTTTCAAATGTTGGTAGTACTGGCGAAAACATGTTAATCTTTGGTGAACATGACCTTGACAACAGAGTTGTTAGCTAACGATGTGAGAGATTTTTTTAATGAAATCGCAATCCTATTCAATTAATAAGAAAACTTCCATCATTTCTTATAAGATAAGTGAAGTTTTATGTTACAAATTATTATACTTGTATATATGTATGATGTTTATTGTAGTTGTGCATTTTATGAGCAGAATTTGAAATGTTTTATACTTTGTGCTTGTATATTTCTATGTAACAAATTTCAGGTTTTGACATGTTCTATGATCAAGGTCTATCTGGCCCTCAACGAACCTAACGGGACACAATCTAAACTAAAAAAAAAAAAAAAAAATGTGTATTAATATGCAAATCTCCTAAAAGGTGTCCTAGTGTATGACTAAAGAACAAATTAAATTGTGTGAATGTATATACTAGTGCTATGGACCAATGCATATGCTGCAACCAGGTACTACTTTGCCACATGCAGTTATAATTCTATAACTAAATGAAAAGGGCATTCATAACATTAACAATATTATACAACTAATTTTGTAATTCGAAGTATAGTTAACTACAATACAAGAATTTACAATACTAAATGTTGATGAAACTGATATTTTGAATTTTTCAGTCCTGACAATCTCATGTGCCTATCAGTATGAATCTTACTCCGCAGCAGTTTTTAAAATGCTATTATTTCCTATGCAATCAAAAGCATTTGAGGCAAATTCAAAACTAACCTTAATATTCAGCAAAGCAGCTTCTTCACATTCTGTGTTTCTACTTCTTTCTTTTCATTATTCCCAAAAATTCTTCTGTTATACTATTCAGCTTCATCCACTGGCCGTAGGGCTGACAGTTCCAATTTGTTGCCATGCTTAACGATCATAAACCATGTAGTACCATTATACTAGTAGTGAAAGCACACTCAAATGTATTACATTTCTGTGTGATATTATAGTGTTAATACTTACCAGATAAACTCATTCTGACCAGCTTGGATTTGTAATATTTACATATATTTTAAACAGATGAGTAAACAGCAAAACTTAAGTGACAACAATCAAGCTGTAATAAGCATGAACAAAGAATCAAACAATCCTATACATCCAAATTATTGCTAGCTTGTCATGAAACAGACCTGATGTGTTCAAACATGACTCATGGTATAGCTGCCAATAAATCTGTCAGTCACATCAAAATTCTACAGTGCCTCACTGTTAAGACTGTACAACAGAAACCTGTATGTGCCACCGACCAGTTACAAAGCATTGAACATATCTAAATATTTCATTTAATATTTATATGAATAAAAAACATCAGAACTACAGCACATTTTGTCAACACATTCTCCCTTATCATCTCCATTATTACATGTTTGCCTTCAAATAATTTTTTTTAATAGTGTGGTAGTTAGAAGATTGACTGGGCATTTAGTTGATAGTGTGACCGTGAGAGGGCTGTAGCTATCAGTTATAGGGAGATCGAGTAATGACTGCTCTCGATTGGTGGCATGAGTTGTGTTCTGGTGTCTGGTTCCTTTTAGAATTGTCACGTCCTTGCCAGAACAATCCAGAAGGTTCTAGACGCCGGTATGAAACATGTGACTGCAACGACATTTCTGTCTTTGGCATGGCTTTGGAAAGGACCCAAATAAGAAGCTAAGCCTATTCTATAATGTCTTAAACTCTATGTAAAAATCTTCTGTCCACTTGTATACTCAACAAATCATAGCTCCAGAAAAAAAGATGACTTTAATTGGATAACCCCAGACATTAAGGAATTGCATATTCTCGTTAAATACAGTAAATCCACTTCTGATGATATTGCATTAAAGAAATTCAAAGACATATTTATTAAACCAAAAGCTACATTTATACATCTCAGGCGCCAATATGACAGGTAGAAGCCTGCCTGCCTGCCTTGCAGCAAACACACAACATATCAACGTTATGCAATCGAAGGATGCTTTCTTTTCTAGCTGTTTTACCAAAATTATTGATTTTTCCTTCATTCGTTACCATCACTAACAATCAAACTTAATATTTTACTGGTCCACATCACACATTACATAATCTCATTTTTAAAACTACCAATCATAAAACATTCACATCATATCAATTACGTGTTGCGTCATCTCATGACCTACTGAATTTCAACAATTTTCTCTCATATTCATTTTAACATGTCCATATTGATTCTTAAACCACATATTTAAAAATTTTTACAATTCTTGGGGCCTAAACCAAAACAACCATTACACAGCCTATGTGCTGTTGTAGAATCTTACTGGAATCAACCATACGATTTTCTTCTTCTGTCAAGTGACTGAAAAATGGACTCAGAATTAACCTCTGATATCGCTTTGCATTTGTAGTTTCATCAAAGAATATGGGCCCTTTTATTCTTCTAGCACTTATCGCACACCACACTCCAATTTGCTGATCATAATGAGGCATTTCAACCAATAGCACAGATTTTTCTGAAGCCCAGTATCAAATGAAACCAAGATTCATCAGTGAAAAAAGCTGTGGGTCAATGAAACCCCTTCTATGGATTGGAAAAGCCAGTTACAATAATTTACATGTTTGGCAGGATCATTTGGTTTTAATGCTTGCACACATGTGTAGCAATAGGGCTTCAGTTTCAACAGATGTGCATCATTCCAATCCTCATACATTACAGGAAATTAGGGAAAACATTGTGCAAGAAATCATAAGGATATCTGCTGCTGAACTTTGCAAAGTGAGTGAGAATATTTACACGAGATATGCTGCCTGTTCGAGAATGAAGGTCAACAATTTCTACATCCATTATAAGGTAAGGATTCTAACCTGCCTCTGCTGGAGCAAATTCCCTGGCAACTGCTGACTGCTTTGCGCAGTACAAAGAGGCCAAGAGCAGGTTCAATTATAATTTAACTAACCTATATTTGAACTACGATAGCAAATTGTCCATATAAGCATTAAATCTTCTAATATGTTTCACATATTTAGGTAAACTTTCACGTGATATCAAATATGAAAAAGGTATACATAAAAAGGTGACTTACAACGTTACATGTAATTTAAATTTCTGGTTTGCAGTTTTAACAACTATTAGGGTTAATTGTATTGTGATCATAATTGTTATTTCACATCAGCTGTGTAGGTACATGTTTGAAAAATTCAGTGGCATGGACAGGACTCAAAACAAGGTCTTCAGTTCTCAATGCTGATGGACTTACACATGAGCACCATAACCACATATCTGTGCACACATTGCGATATTGCACGTCATCTCTGAGGCATGACATCTCTAATATTTGAGGTATTAGAATGTTAATTGAAAAAACTATCTCTAGTCGGTTTTTAACACTTCATCACTTACATTTTTATACTACTGAGGAACTAGTTTCCAAAGCTGTTGCATCCATTATCAACCTTGGTCCAACTTCATCTGTTGTCGTCTGCTCTCTTCTCTCTGGTGAGACAAGTATGAAGAGAGAAGAGAGCAGACAACAACAGACAATAGTTGGACTGAAATTGATAATGGTCACAACGGCTTCCGAAACTTGTCCCTCAATAATATAAAAATGTAAGTGACGAAGTATTAAAAACCGACCACAAATAGTTTCTTTCAGTTAATTTAGACATCACTGTTACTAAATTCCTCCTATCACATGATTAGAAGGTTTTCCAATGTGTATGCAAATGAAGCACAAAATTAATATAATTTTGAGTCAAACTAGTACTCAATGTTCCATTTATTGCTAGTATTTACCTAGAATGCATTTTGTTGTCAACTAATGGACGTTGATTTGGTGAACTCATTGGAGGCGACAGGTGCGTCTCTGTCGGTATTTCGATGAACTTGAAGTTTGGGTTTTCTTCAAAGGTAGTGTCGAAATTAAACAATTTTCTTTCATATTTCTTTATGAAGATTTTTTCCCGCGTGGTTAATGCAGCTGGACCTTTGACACTTTTTAATAAGTGGATTTCTCATTCTATATCATGATTCTCCTTCCAAAAATGGTACGCTACCGCCGATTTATATATTTTTTTGTTCCTGATGTTCCTAAAATGCTCTTTAAGCCTAATGTTCAAGTTCCTTTTTGTTTTTCCAATGTAAAAGTTGTCACAGCCATTGCAGTTTATCCGGTACACACCTGATTTTTTTGTCTGTGGGTATCTTTGTATTATGTGATTTCAAAAGGTGTTGTACACTAAATCTGTTCTGTGGGGCCAAAGTAATTTTGTGCTCTTTGAAGACTTTTTGAAAAAGGTGTGTAGCTCTGGGATGATATGCTAATTTTCTGTATGAAATTTCATTGCTGATTGGGGAAAGAGTAGTTACTTTTTTTTTTTGAGTTTGATTTATGAGTCACTATGTTTACACTCAAACTTCACTTACTTGTTGTATAATTGAAACGTTTTCAAGATCATTCGATCTCATCCTCAGCTGTTTGGTGACTAAATGAACATTCCTCTTCTTCCACTACTACGGAGCTCCGATCACTCTGCCATCTGGTGTTAGGTGCACTAAGTTTTAATACTTCATTTAATGCTGGGATTTCAAAATTTATAACTTTATCACGGTTTTTGGTTATGAATATTTTTTCCCAAATATCCAATTTTATGCAGTTTCACACCATTTTTGGACAGAAAACCACAACATTGGCCACAACATTCAACTGTTAAAATCTTTAAGTACACCCATAGAATTGGATATTTGGGAAAAAATATTCATAACCAAAAACCGTGATAAAGTTATAAATTTTGAAATCCCGGCATTAAATGAAGTATTAAAACTTAGTGCACCTAACACCAGATGGCAGAGTGATTGGAGCTCCGTAGTAGTGGAAGAAGAGGAATGTTCATTTAGTCACCAAACAGCTGAGGATGAGATCGGATGATCTTGAAAATGTTTCAATTATACAACAAGAAAGTGAAGTTTGAGTGTAAACATAGTGACTCATAAATCAAATTCAAAAATGAAGAATACTTCACTGTTAATAATGTTTCTGTTTTTAATATTTATGAGTAGTTACTTGTTTGCATCTTTGTTGTCTTTTGAATTTATCAATAAATGGAGCATTGAGTATTAGTTCGACTCAAAATTATATTAATTAGAAGGTTCGAATTGTAGTCTGAGTGCTGGCCTTTGAGCTGAAGTTTTCAATTTGATTAAACTTTCCAACAAAGTGGACACACATGATTGGCCTGAAGCACAATTATTATCTCTACACCTTTAACACTAATAGTAGTAAAATCATTATACTCTGGAATTTAGAGTACATACTTGCAACATTGAAGGTATCTTTGAGGTATGATATCTAATATTTAAGGCTTACCAGGATATTTTAATTATATGAGAAGATTGACATATTTAAGCATAGTAGCTCAAGAAGTAACAGCTTCACCATGGAGAGCTAAAGATCCAGGATTCTAGTCCTAGATGTGGCATTGCAGTTTTCAAGTATGGTTCAACTTTAAGAATTGGCAACTTCAAATACTTATGTATATAGAACCAAACAACCTCTCCACACTATTTTTTATGTTTTCTAACTTACAGAATGAAAAATGACAGTAATGTTAAATGCCAATTTAATGCCCACTTTGAAGATATCACAACTATCAAAAAGGGCAATTTGGAAGGTTAAAAGTTTATGAACAGAGAATTCATACATAAAATAGAGAGAATGTCTTTGACAAAAAAAAAAAAAAAAAAAAGTGTGTTCACTCTATGCATAGCCATCACACTAATAGTAGCATTATGTCCTCTGCACTTTACGGCCTCATCAGAATTACTAGCAAATCATCCCTTCCACTAGTAAAGCCAGCATCAGACTAAAACTAAAATTATTTGCAAAAATGAATGTTGTATCGCCCTTATGACAAATCATCTGTAACACTTACAGAAAACATAATCAGAGGCCTTAATATTTTATACCGATGTGTCTAAATTATATACTCCAGGGGATAAAAATCAATCAATCAATCAATCAATGAACACATTTGTCACACTCAAGAATGGTACTTGTTTATACCAATGATAACGTGGCATTATAAGAATGAATTAATATGGTAAATAAAATTAAAAGCATCCACCACCATAACATGCATTGCTTTATGATCCACCCAAACCCCACCAAAAAACAGAGAGAGAGAGAGAGAGAGAGAGAGAGAGAGAGAGAGAGAGAGAGAGAGAGAGAGAGAGAGAGAGAGAGAGAGAGAATTGTTCTTACCTCCCGGGCACTGCCTTAGTATTCTTTTTCCAGAAAGAAGTTTTAGATTCATGATCAGGAAAATTTTCTCCTATACCATCCATTCCTGCAACGCATTAGTTCATTCTGGGCATAGCATTTGAAGTAACAGATCTGAAACAACATGGAAAATATTACATTTAAACAAACCCAGTTCCATACATCTTAGTTAGCAACTTATGAAATAACAGTTTGCTTTATCATGCAATTGCAGATGAGTGGTTTAAGATATAAAGAAAAAGTAGAAAATTTTAGTTAAGTTTGATATTAATTTAGTCAAGATAAATAGTGGCAGTATCATACATGAGGAGATATTTAACCACAAAAGAAAAGCTAGAGTGGGAGATGGGATGAGGCAGTAAAATTAAATATTGCAATGGATAAGGAATCTTGGAAAACTAGCAGGTAGTAGTTAGAATAGTGAAACAAGCAGATTTAAAAGCTTAGATGGTATAACAATTTAATACAAGGTTTAATTAAAGGGAAGGTGATGAAATTTGAACAGAAAAGAAGATAATTCTAATTTGTGAACTTAGTTTGCAAAAATACTAATGTAGTACTTTACACTGCATATACTATAAAAGGAAATAGCTGATGAGAGCAATTTGGTCAAAAAAGTTAAACTCATAAAATGAACGTAGATATGTTCTGGAAAGTTCTGTTTTTAGATGATAGGGCTGTTTCATGCAGAGCACTGCTTTGTCTTCTAATGTTTCTCTGGCATTGTATTTAAAGGAACTTCAAAGCTAGCATTTCACATCTTTAAATGGATGTAACTGGCCCAATAGGGTAGTTTGCAGAGCCCCTGACTGTCTTTATCAGGTTAAATTCCATACCAGAATTAAGATATTTCCTTTTAATGAAGGATGCTTCTCAGAATGTCCAAATCTGGTATGTGAATAAAGTGTCTTTGGTTGTGTGTTGTTTGCAGCATGATGGATGAGAGTATATATTTAAATATTTTATTTATTAATGATGCTATCAATTATTATATCAGCAGTGTCAATGTCGCAGAAATTCACATTACAGGAGTTCTTTTACATGCCATTTGGGAATGGCATTTATATATATATATATATATATATATATATATATATATATATATATATATATATATATATATATATCCACTAAAGGGTCATGGCTAAAAATGCTAATAAGGGAATAAGCACCATTAAACTGCCTGATGGCAGTTATACTCTTTTTGGACTGGAAACTTTACTGCAATTATCTAGCATCCATTTTCCAGACTCAAAGTTAACGGATCAACCAATTGATTGGGAGCAAGTCAATCTGTGTTGTACACATTATGATGCAGAGAATTAAAACCTGACCTTGCTCTGCAGAACTTAGTTGTTGTTATTTTTTTGTTCTTTTTTTAAATTTACATCCAATGTTGTCATATCGGACAATGAATGAAATGGGTGAAATAATGCTCAAATGAGCCTAGAGTCTATAAAGCTTAGAGTTATCCAACAATCCAACATTCATCTTCCCGAATAAGGAAAAACTCTAAAAGAAAAACCTTATAAAGATACCCTTACCACCCTTACCAAGATTCAAACTTGGGACCTCTTGAAGGTGAGGCAGAAGCAGGCTGAAAATTTAGAGGTTGGATAGCCAACACCTACGTTTCACTGGCATGGAGACAGTTTTGAGTGATATTTATATCTCAATGCAGGAGTCCTAGTTATGCTAAAGTGAGAGCGTAATATCCAATAAACCTCTGTTTCTTTTTTCTTACAGGGTTACAGAGATTAGTTGACTAGCATTTAAGGGACAGTATACTGGAGACTGCCTGCCGCACTTCATTACTAATTTGTCTATAAATCTAGGATAATGAAGAAAACAGCTCGTCATCATTTAGTATCTGTTAAAGCAAGGTTACTGTCATTTATGCATTTCCCCATATAGAAAGTGTCTGATCAGACTTCTTATGAAGTAACTATCTATGGCATTCAAGAGTATGATGTACCACCGATTTGTTGGTAGGTATATTTTATGTCAACCAATAGAGAGCCGACTTTGAGCATTTTTGGGGGAAATGCTTGGTCTATCTGCTGCCAGAGGGTGTCCACGTGGAAGGATCCTCTTACGCATACTTGCAGATGACATTGTTATTATCATCAAAGAGAAATTTCTTATTACTGTTGCTTCAATTGCATGACATGGTGAGAGACAGTGTGCATAAAAGTGACAGGTTCATGTCACTAAATTTACTGGCAGGTAAAAACTCCTGCAAGGCAAAATTCTGGTACACTGGTGGTGCTGATATAATCCTGACAATTGATATAGCATTGTTACCAAACAAAATAACTATTTTTAAATAATGGAACCAAATTTTCTGTTAATACAAGTAAAACTGCAGTAAGAGCCTTTACGAGAATTAGGAATACTGAAACCTTTAAGGAACCTACTCTATTTGGTAAGAGTACACCATATTCATCATAAATGCGTTAGTCTTTCTTTACAATACTATTTAGTCATTTAGCTGCCAAAACTTACAGGGTAATTTAGACCTGTAAGAAGCATATTTGGCAAGAAATAGGAACTAAAAACCAAAGTAATGTATTGGATATACACATTTCTAACATCAATAGCAGATACTTTTGCAAAGATCCTGTTACAAGACTGAAGATGTTAACCCTTGATCTTAAAATTCTTTATATGCAATCGAGCCTCATTTATATCAAATAATGAAATTCATAAAATAAACACTAGACAAAGGTGTGACATCCATCATCCCAGTGCAACACCTTCTTGCCTCCAGAGTGGTGTGTACTATGAAACCATCACAACAATTAATGCTCTTCCTAATGATGTTAAAGGAAAAATTAACAATTTCAGTGCTTTTAAAATTGCTGCTAGAGAGCATTTATGCTCAAAATCATTTTATTCTGTACAAGATTATCTGAATGACAAATTATCCTGATAACACATATGTATGTAGCACTAAGTAGAATCTGGCTATTTTAAATACAAATCATTGCCAATTTACTTCTGATGCCTGTTCAAAAGCTACTTAAAGGTACAGATATATTGAAGAATTCCATAGGGGAGGGGATCCGTCCCCTTCAGCTGCTGTGGTGCAGGCGCTGCGGACCCTTAGCACTCATCATACCTCTGACGTTACCAGAGGAACCTCGGGCCGAACTGCCGAGCCCCTCCCATCGGGGAGTTGTTCTGATTGGGTTGGACTCGAGGGGGCAGTGTGTTCCCGAACACCCACAGGAAATTGGGTACCTCCGGCCAGGCTACAGCAGCCCAGAGGGGGTAGAGGGTTGCCTAATAATTCCTGGGTACTAGCCTGCAGAGCTAGTAGGTGTGCTAGATCACCAGGTGGCTCCACCGAGGTTTTAGGTAGTCTTCCCTGCAGGGTTGACAAGCTTAAGTGGCGTATCTACTTCCAACCCATCTTGACATTGTTGTCAATGGGGAGCTTTTTAAGAAATCAGGTATTGCCCTATGGAAAGACCCCCGGAGTTATCCATCGCTCCCAGGTTGAAGGAAGCCAGGTTTTTCGGACTTTTGGGTAGAACCTCTGCACATATATTGAAGAACTGACAACAGATGCTATCCACTGCAAATCTAATATAACAAAATGTTGAGATGCACTGGCAAAAGCCAAGTGAAAATTTAAAAATGAAACTGCTGAACTGTACACACACACACACACACACACACACACACACACACACACACACACACACACACACACACACACACACACACACACACACACACACACACACACACACACACACACACACACACACACACACACACACACACACACACACACACACACACACACACACACACACACACACACACACACACACACACACACACACACACACACACACACACACACACACACACACACACACACACACACACACACACACACACACACACACACACACACACACACACACACACACACACACACACACACACACACACACACACACACACACACACACACACACACACACACACACACACACACACACACACACACACACACACACACACACACACACACACACACACACACACACACACACACACACACACACACACACACACACACACACACACACACACACACACACACACACACACACACACACACACACACACACACACACACACACACACACACACACACACACACACACACACACACACACACACACACACACACACACACACACACACACACACACACACACACACACACACACACACACACACACACACACACACACACACACACACACACACACACACACACACACACACACACACACACACACACACACACACACACACACACACACACACACACACACACACACACACACACACACACACACACACACACACACACACACACACACACACACACACACACACACACACACACACACACACACACACACACACACACACACACACACACACACACACACACACACACACACACACACACACACACACACACACACACACACACACACACACACACACACACACACACACACACACACACACACACACACACACACACACACACACACACACACACACACACACACACACACACACACACACACACACACACACACACACACACACACACACACACACACACACACACACACACACACACACACACACACACACACACACACACACACACACACACACACACACACACACACACACACACACACACACACACACACACACACACACACACACACACACACACACACACACACACACACACACACACACACACACACACACACACACACACACACACACACACACACACACACACACACACACACACACACACACACACACACACACACACACACACACACACACACACACACACACACACACACACACACACACACACACACACACACACACACACACACACACACACACACACACACACACACACACACACACACACACACACACACACACACACACACACACACACACACACACACACACACACACACACACACACACACACACACACACACACACACACACACACACACACACACACACACACACACACACACACACACACACACACACACACACACACACACACACACACACACACACACACACACACACACACACACACACACACACACACACACACACACACACACACACACACACACACACACACACACACACACACACACACACACACACACACACACACACACACACACACACACACACACACACACACACACACACACACACACACACACACACACACACACACACACACACACACACACACACACACACACACACACACACACACACACACACACACACACACACACACACACACACACACACACACACACACACACACACACACACACACACACACACACACACACACACACACACACACACACACACACACACACACACACACACACACACACACACACACACACACACACACACACACACACACACACACACACACACACACACACACACACACACACACACACACACACACACACACACACACACACACACACACACACACACACACACACACACACACACACACACACACACACACACACACACACACACACACACACACACACACACACACACACACACACACACACACACACACACACACACACACACACACACACACACACACACACACACACACACACACACACACACACACACACACACACACACACACACACACACACACACACACACACACACACACACACACACACACACACACACACACACACACACACACACACACACACACACACACACACACACACACACACACACACACACACACACACACACACACACACACACACACACACACACACACACACACACACACACACACACACACACACACACACACACACACACACACACACACACACACACACACACACACACACACACACACACACACACACACACACACACACACACACACACACACACACACACACACACACACACACACACACACACACACACACACACACACACACACACACACACACACACACACACACACACACACACACACACACACACACACACACACACACACACACACACACACACACACACACACACACACACACACACACACACACACACACACACACACACACACACACACACACACACACACACACACACACACACACACACACACACACACACACACACACACACACACACACACACACACACACACACACACACACACACACACACACACACACACACACACACACACACACACACACACACACACACACACACACACACACACACACACACACACACACACACACACACACACACACACACACACACACACACACACACACACACACACACACACACACACACACACACACACACACACACACACACACACACACACACACACACACACACACACACACACACACACACACACACACACACACACACACACACACACACACACACACACACACACACACACACACACACACACACACACACACACACACACACACACACACACACACACACACACACACACACACACACACACACACACACACACACACACACACACACACACACACACACACACACACACACACACACACACACACACACACACACACACACACACACACACACACACACACACACACACACACACACACACACACACACACACACACACACACACACACACACACACACACACACACACACACACACACACACACACACACACACACACACACACACACACACACACACACACACACACACACACACACACACACACACACACACACACACACACACACACACACACACACACACACACACACACACACACACACACACACACACACACACACACACACACACACACACACACACACACACACACACACACACACACACACACACACACACACACACACACACACACACACACACACACACACACACACACACACACACACACACACACACACACACACACACACACACACACACACACACACACACACACACACACACACACACACACACACACACACACACACACACACACACACACACACACACACAC
Source organism: Mantis religiosa (assembly GCA_030765055.1). Taxonomy (NCBI): domain Eukaryota; kingdom Metazoa; phylum Arthropoda; class Insecta; order Mantodea; family Mantidae; genus Mantis; species Mantis religiosa. The sequence goes on along the minus strand of CM060948.1, from coordinate 51,978,116 downwards.
ACACACACACACACACACACACACACACACACACACACACACACACACACACACACACACACACACACACACACACACACACACACACACACACACACACACACACACACACACACACACACACACACACACACACACACACACACACACACACACACACACACACACACACACACACACACACACACACACACACACACACACACACACACACACACACACACACACACACACACACACACACACACACACACACACACACACACACACACACACACACACACACACACACACACACACACACACACACACACACACACACACACACACACACACACACACACACACACACACACACACACACACACACACACACACACACACACACACACACACACACACACACACACACACACACACACACACACACACACACACACACACACACACACACACACACACACACACACACACACACACACACACACACACACACACACACACACACACACACACACACACACACACACACACACACACACACACACACACACACACACACACACACACACACACACACACACACACACACACACACACACACACACACACACACACACACACACACACACACACACACACACACACACACACACACACACACACACACACACACACACACACACACACACACACACACACACACACACACACACACACACACACACACACACACACACACACACACACACACACACACACACACACACACACACACACACACACACACACACACACACACACACACACACACACACACACACACACACACACACACACACACACACACACACACACACACACACACACACACACACACACACACACACACACACACACACACACACACACACACACACACACACACACACACACACACACACACACACACACACACACACACACACACACACACACACACACACACACACACCTGCTAGTCTTATAACTGAAGAGAAGTATTTGATTTTGTATCTAAACATAATCATCCCTGTCTCGTTTTTCATACTGCCTGTATATGTCTTTTACATTCAATATTCAAGTAAATGTGGTACTTAACTGTACATTTCTTTGACACGTTCAATGGTCACAGGCCTTTGTGGCTACTAGTGTACTCACTGAATGCAAATCAATCATTAGTCAATGAATGAATGAATCAATGAATCAATCAATGATTGCTACACTGCCTTTTCTTACACTGCATTGTATTTATGGCCAAGAGTTACCAATTAAAGCAGTGTAAAATTCAACTTGGCTGATTTTAAGGGGTGTTTTGCGTTGCCATTACTGAGGCATTGAAAACTACTCCCACTGCAGCTATGGAGAAGGTATTGGAATTTACCCCTTCACTTGTTCTGATGCCCATGTGTTAATTCTTCTCTGCCATTAGACCCATAATCATTCAACGTACCTGCATGTATTTTCTATAAATTCCCAATGGTACTTCTACGTTGTGCTATGTAGCATGCATACAGCTACATGCATCTCCATCTACATTTCCATACAACATAGAGTTCATGGTCCACTCCAAATACATCCTCATTATCCAGTGCATACCACAGATTTAACTGGCCTTAGCCTACTCTGTTAGTGTGCACTGCACTGCCAAATAAGGCTCCTGAGGTATAACCTTACAAGAAAATACTTGACACCACTTCCAAACTTCTTTGATATCAAAGTTCCTTAAAAATAAATGTCCTCTAATATTCATAATTTATTAAGATGATAGAACTTTTGTTACCACTTTACTGTCCCCTCATGACCTTTCAACATTATTCTCATAAATATTAAAAGCAGAAGCATTATTCTCATCTTGAGGTCCAGCCTAATATTTTCCACATCTCGTCATGTACTTGGCTATTAAATAAGAATTTTCAGGGACCAATTTTTCAATTACTACTGCAAAAAGCTTTTCAAAATCTTTGCCTCTGAACAGCTATCAACTTCAAGTTTAGTTCCAACAAATCACTTGTTTTCAAGTTGTCAGAATATTTGTTTGCTGATTAGGTAAATGAGGAAAACCTCCACTCTTCAAATTTCAATTCCTGTTATGAAACTGACCAGGATGACCACCAAAAGAACAAAATAATGGAATATTTGAAACTTCAGGACAGGTAACACAAGTTTCCAATCTTGAGTTTCTTTCTTCACATCTAGTTCTGAAATACAGAATGACCATGGATGGCCTTCTTTGCAGTTGGAACAAAGTTTCCAGCATTCTGCAGGCCACTACAACCTGATTTTCATTCTTCCACATTGAATACTTTACACACTCCTCCCACATTATCCACAGTTCCCTTCACATGGAAAATTGTGGAGAACTTGCATTCTCCACAAACTTTAAAATCCTCTTCCAAGAAGACTAGGATGATCATAGTGTAGCAATTCTTAAACTGAAATGCTGCCATTAGAAAATATTTTAACCAATGTTATATCAGAATACTACTCTTTCCAAAAATTAAGAGCTTTTCTTAGAAATAGACACAAAATATATGTTTTATGATTCATCTTATAACAATCATGGCATGTTTGAAATTATGCTGCCTGTTACAAAAGTAAACATAGTAACCAATGGCAATTGTGACATCCTGAGTAAGAAATGTGGAGTTCTCTGCAAAGACAATATGAAGAATTATGGTACCTGTAAGGTTTCTTACTACTCTTTGCTACATACTGTGACTAGTTTCTTTTCAAAAAGCAATTTCACTGAAAATGTTTGGTTTTCTTCTATATTTCAATTTAAAAATCATTCATGCATCTATTATTTTTTTGTTAATGCATGCAGATCTTCAAGGTCAGTACATTTTTGCAAGCTCACAGTCTGCTCTAAAATAGTCACAATTTGCACAATCTTTGCATGCATTTGTAATATGCTTCTCATTATCTTCTTCACGCACAAGTTGAATCAACTGCTTAGGAGGAGTTGGAGAAGGAAGAAGGAAACACTCTGTAATACTGAACATATCTTCCCCACATAAATCCACGTTTGCATGATATCTGCAAATGCATACATATATTCTAAATATCTTGGCTATTTCAGTTCTTGCTGCATCATGTTTGGTAAAACCAACGTTTTGACAATCCTGTCATGGCTGTCTTCAAGGGCATTCTGCACCATTTCCTGTGGCTCGTCAGCTTTTTATAGGGACAGGTGGGTGGAGGTAAGCTCTGACTGGCCAGGTGTTCTCTGCATTGTGGTAGGTAGAAGTGAGCGATGATAGGCAGAGTGTTCTCTGCACTGTGATGTTGCTGCAACGATGAGTCACTGTAATGTGGCAAGGTCTGACAACTACTCTTTCATTTTTGCCACAATTCCTGTTGAAATTCTGTGGACAATGGGCAATTTCTAAGGTCTCTTTGATCTTTGTGGGTTGCAATCTATTTTCCCTAAATATTACCTTAGTTTGGTCAATCAGTATGGTGTGCTTAGTTTCCTGAGCATGTAGGGCCACTGCTGATTTTTCTATATCATTTTGTTTGCAATAACGTATATGCTCCCGTAATCTTTCCTTCACAGTACGGCTCGTTTCACTTATGTTTTGCCACAGCTGCATAACACCTGATGTGTTGAGTAGTGGTACTTTATCTTTTATATTAACGAGTAAATTGGAGAGTTTAGTCATTGCCTTATATGCCAGCTTGATATTCACTTATTTTAATAATTTTCTTAATCTATCTCTAACTCCTCCTACATATGGCAGTACTGCAAATTTTCGTTTATATGTTTTATCTATATCTTCCCATCTGAATTCTGCCATTTTCCAAGCTTGATATATGTCTTGTCTTTTTTATTAGCATGCAGCACCTCACGACAGTTTACTCGCTCTTGTCCTAGACTAGAGTCACAAAATCCTTTTGCTCGCAGGGTCAAGATATTAAAAGTTTTCTTTTTAGTTGTTGGATGATGATGTGAATCAGCATATAGATAGTGATTAGTATGTGTCTTTTTTTCTATCAACTGAGTGACCCACTGTGCCATGTTCACGTCTAGTGACCAGCACATTCAAAAAAGGAAACTGCCCATTCTTATATTGTCTGACAGCGCTGCTGGTTCAGTTGGGATAGGTACACTGATCCTAAGATTGTGGATTCAAATCTGGCCCAGATTGATGGCTTTACTTGTGCTTAAAAGCGACAGCTTCATGTCAGATGATTTATTGGCACCTAAAATAACTCATGCTAGGCAAAATTCTGGCCAACTGGTGATGCTGATATGATCTTGGCCATTGAGAGTCATTTATAAATAAAATATTTGTTCATTTTACACACTGTGTGACTTGTTGGCATATTTTAAGACATGTAAAGGCCTTTGTACAAAAAATTTCATAAATTTTACCTTCATGTACAAATATTCTTCTGGAAAGTGCTTATAAAATTCTCTTGCTGCTAGAAGGAAGATACATTTTAGTTTAGTGCACATTTCACTGGTATAATCTTTCATAAATATAGTATTCTTGTTGCTGGGAGTATCCTCTTTTTCATAAAATGCTGAAATGTATTCGTATTAGTGCTGCATGATTTAATCAATTAACTGAAATGATTAATCAATTCATTTTTTATTTTAGATTAAAGATTAAACAATTTTAATTGAATAATTGAGGTGATTAAAATTAATTGATTACAATAAATATTAATCAAAACTCTTTTAGCCAAATTTGGCCCTCTTTGTTTTGATGTATTGCTTCCAACCTAAACAGCCTTTCCAACGCATCAAGCTTTCACTAGACACGTAACGTTCTTTGAACTTTGAGATAATAACTCCTGATAGCTAAAATAAATCACTCTGAACCTCGAGTGTGTCTAAATAACACTTCTGTTGTGAAATATTCTAAGAGGTACATAACTACATACAGGTGCTGACAGAGAAAGTTCTTTCCTTACAGCTTGTGTGACAACATATCGCATACAACTGATTATTTATTGCTTGCTAGCATAAACTGAGCTGTATTACCTTGTACCGAACACTTCACTTACACAGCTATGGAAACAATAGCTGATCTCTCTTCTCAGGGCTGGTGGTGGTGTAACTTTGCTGTGAACTGCAGTAAGCCAGTAACGTTTCAGAGTTTGCAACAGTGAGTGAAAGTTTTGTGTTAAGAAAGTTAAAATAAGAAAAAACATTTTGTGCTGAGTGGAATTAAAATTATGACATACAAAAATTTGCGGGGGAAACTGGGTGTACATTTTGGCTTTAAGCTAAATGAATCTGGTAAAGTGTCTGACAGAAAAAAAGTATTTTGTAAAATTTGTGGGAAATCATTTTGTTATAGTGGTAGTGCTAGTAGTTTGAATTATCATTTGAAACACACCCATTCACTTCAAAGTGCTAATGAATCATCTCCAACTGTTTCTCAAGCATTGCAGTCCAATCTAAATAATTTCATAGCCAAACCACTTTCTTCCATCAAGGAAGCTGAATTAACAAATAAAATTGTAAAATGGATAGTAAAGGATAGCCGACCTATCAATATTGTTTCGGATGAAGGGCTAAAAGAAGTTTTAAGAGAATCTGTTGGAAAGAGTTTGTATAATCTTCCGTCAAAAGATGTTGTAAGTAGACGAATTGAAAAGTTATATGATATGAAAGATCTAAGCTATTGGACACATTAAAGTATATGGAATATGTTAGCTTAACAGGGGATTTCTGGACTTCAGTAGCAAATCAAATTTACTTAGGAGTTACTCTCCACTGGATTGATTCTAACTGGAGTTCTGCAGTGCAACATTGCAAGTGAAAAATGTAACTGAAAAGCAAAGCGCAATCACTTGTACTAATGAGTTCTAACAGGTTGTAAATGATTGGAACTTGCAAAATAAAGTCATTGCAACCTGTACAGACAATACTAGAAATATTGTACTTGGTATTGAGAAATCAAAATATGACAATGTTAGGTGCTCTGCTCATACTTTACAATTAAATATCAATAATGTGATTTAAAGTGCTTCTATAGATTTTCTCCTTGTAAATGCAGAAAAGTAGTAGGCCACTTTAAACACAGTCCGTACCTAGAAAATGAACTCTCTAAAATGTTGAACCATCTTACCTAATATTCCACAGATAAAATTAAAACAAGATGTAGTAACCCAATGCAGCAGTACTTGTATTATGTTTAAAAGTCTCCTCAAAGCTAACAGAGCAGTTATTGATATTAGATACCCAACCTTCAAATATTATTCCATTAAATGAAATTGAATGGGAAATGACACCAAGAATGTTTGAATGTCTGAAACCTTGCCTGGATTAAATTTAAAGGGAGTCGATTAATGACACTAAACAACATTTACTTTTAAATTTTTCCGGAACATGTTTCAGAGACTTTGCCTCTATCCTCAGCCGGCCATCGATTTTCTTGGGGGAAGTAAATACATCACAGCAAGTGTTGTGCTACCTGCAATAACTTATCTAAGGTTAAGTCTCCAAGTCGCTGATTCAGACCCTCAGGTATATATGTATGTGATCAGGTTCAAACTACTCTTGTTGAAGATTTAACAGAAAGAATTAATAACTGGCCTAAATTAGAAATGTACGAAGAAGTTACAGCTATCAATCTGAGATTCAAATCTTTGAAATGTCTTCCAAGAGGCACAAGAGAATTAGTATGGAAAAGACATTCAGAAAAATCTGTGGTAAGCGTGAAAACTATAACAGAAGTAAATTTGAAGAAGAGAAAAATGATTTTTAATGACAATGTCGAGGAAACCGCCCCATTAACATCACTTGCTACAGAAAATGACATCTACAAGTCTTTGGGTGAACTGGATGATGACTTCGCAAATCCTCTACAGTGGTGGACGACACATTCTATTCAGTTGCCAATTCTTTCATCCATAGCAAAGAAATTACTTTGTTTACCAGCTACATTGATTCGCTGTGAACGTGTGTTTAGTGATGCAGGAAATATTGTCACCAAACGAAGAGCAGCACTTAATTCAAAGAATGTGGATGCACTTACCACAAATCTTAGTAGATATTGATATAATATGTTACCAAAGAATTACTTAAAAAAATATTGTAGATCTAAGTCAATACATATATAAAGCATGTGTACTTGATGCAAACACAAATTTTGAATCTAAATATTTAAAAGTTTCAAAAATAGTTTTACAGAGTATTATAGTACTTTATATAATCCTTTCACATAATTTCCAAACAGATATCTCGATTAATCAATTAAAGTAACATGGTTAATTGATTAAAAATGTTGATCCATCTACAGCACTAATTCTTACATTAACTGCTTTTGTTGTAATGCTTTTTATTCTCTCTTTAACTGTTGTCAGCAGCTGCTAGTCTTGTAGTTCCCTTCTCTGACTACTCTCTGATGTTTTCATATATTAATCTTTTCCTCATACTTTCTTTTGCAGTTTATTTCAGCATCACTTCCTTTTTAACACTCCATTATTCCAATTTCATACCCTCCCTCCCTTCTTTTTTTTTCTGTTTCTCTTTCCTTGACAAGATGTGATCTTAAGCCACAATATCTGCTGTTGATTTCAGAATGTTTTCACATTTTATTTGATGCTGAAGAAGATATCTTTAAAGAGAAAATGCAGATATGCTGTACGTAATTGTTGAATCAAGACTATTTAACAATAAATTAAATTTGTAGTCTACATTATTTGTAACTAGGAATTGTTTTATTTATCCCATCTGAAATGCCTATCTCTATCCCCCACAATGTTTTTTTTTTTTTTGTTTTTTTCCAGTGTAAAGAACAAGGTACCTTGTTTCCAAGTGCAATAAAGTTTGATCAACATTAGGTGAACGGGTTTGTTGCTAATTGCTAAAAGAGCTACAATCTCTGAGAATTTGTCACAACAGATAAAAAAAAAAAACTGCAGGATTTCCACAGATGCAGTTTTATTCAATATATACCTAAACAAGCCAAATGTGGCATCAAAACATTCATATTAGCTGATGCCAAGACCTTTTATACCAGCAATGTACAGAAGTGCCATGGAAAGCAACCACAGGTATATACAAACTTTCCAATATGAATACAAAATTGTCAAGAGATTTATAGGCATAGAGATGCTGAGAAAAGCTCTTGTTTTGTACTTTGGTGCTTGAATTGTATTTAGATATTTTGTAAATTTAAAATGGCTAAAAATTACAATATATTTGGTGCAGAAATAATTAGGTTATGTACCTATAATAGGGTACATCAACAAAGAGGCAGAATACCTCTTTTTAATATGGGATAATCTGTCTCAAAATGAAATGCAGCAAAAATGACCTAGGTTTGTTAGAATAAAATGTCTTTTTAAGTTGTGATATACCTAACTCTGGAGACAGTAAAAAAAAATCCATTTTAATAAGATGGAATGACACATATTGAAAAACACAAGTAAACCATTGTTTCATATATGAAACACACACATGCACAACACAAAGATATGAATCTTGACATAAATTTATACTGTGTCATTTAAACCTATGGACTGCAGACAGTTCTAAACCTCTCAAAGTACAATTAAACAACTTAAAGCACCAGTAGTTTCTTATAGAGTTAGTTTCAGCATGAACTTACATTTAGCAGCTTCAAAATTAATACTTCTTGTCACATGTTAACAAACTGAATAACAGTTTCATTATACAACATTTTAAGAGGTTAAGTTTTTTTAAGCGCACAAATTTTTATGGTTAATTTTAGATATCACTGTACAGTGTTTTTAAGTTGTCATTGCTTCATAGACATCTGTCAAGTATGCCATAACACTTCTAGGTTAAGATTTAAACAGGTGTGGTTTACATATAGCCACAAAATATCTACTGCTTATAATGTCTGAAAGAACACAATTACCTTTGCTAACTATATTACATGTGGCTTTTAACTGTCACTACTTTATAAAGTATAAGGCCAAATGGTACTTAACCACATAATCAACAAAAACAATATGGGAGATAAATGTCCTTAGTGCTTAATTTATTGTAATTTCTAAATTTGAGAAGCAATGTGCTATAAAATGTCATGTGTCTACTTTAGAAAAACTGCCTCTTGTGTAATCTTACACAATAACAAAATGACAATGACACGATTGTCTTATTTCCCGCAGTAATATGTCTATCAACTGTAACCATGGAGTTAAAAATACTCCAAACTCTATTTATGGCAAGAAAAGGAAATATAACCTAACTTAACCACCCAGCTTTGTAATTACTGTCATACACTCATGCATGTTTTTCCTTCCGCTACTCTTTGGAATGTAGAATTTACGCAATAACTGGGGGCGTAACATTGTTTCGAAATTTCATTTTGTTTAATTCCTGATCTACAAAGACCACAAATTAGGTACCGTTACCTGCATTACCCCAGAAATGTAAACATTCTCCTTAGGACTGTTACACCATTATTATGTCCCGTTCTCCCAACAACTTCCTTATACATTATTTGCTGTTGCTAACCTCCAGTACATTTTACTGCTTTAAAACTTCGTTGATTCCTTAAATCCGTTGATGTTGACGTGCACTATTAACACTGATTTCTGCCATCTGTAGTTAAGACGGACAACCATAACTTTAATCGAATTTCGCGAGGAAACTGTTTTAAGACTCTTTCTGTTAACTTTGAAATAAAAATATCACAAGTGGAAATGGAGTCATATAGAAAAGAATTCAAGAGAGGCAAATCTCACCAGCAAAATGAATACTGCTTGGAGGCACTGTCATTTTAATCAGCTTGTCATCCGGTGGAGACAACAGGTGAGCATCGTAGCAGACAGATTGTGTTAGATCATTAAGTTGACAGAAGGATTTAGAATATGTTCAGATAAATACGTAATAATTCCTCATTTTATTATGTTTCAAGAATGTGTAACTATTTTATAATAAATCACTTAAAATATGCAATCAATCAACTGTTCCGAAGATCCCATTTATAATTTTTAATAAAATGATAGGAAAGTAAGAACATACAGTACTGCCAAATGCTCACTTTAGAAATGACATTTCGGTAAATACAAATAATAAAAGAAGCTGGAGTCAGTTTCGTGATTCATGCCAGCATAACGTGTAATGATAAATCAATTTTATACAATAAAAACAAAACAAAAAGTAAATCCAAACCGAAAGATTTATTTTCTGGATCTTAGAATGCATTCATTTACGCGTACGCAAATGTTTCATATTATTGACATTGCTGTGTTCAGAAAAGGATCAAAACAACAAACATTCCTTATTTGTATTTTTGTACGTTGTGTTGCTAACTTAAATGTGACGGATACGAAAAGTAATACTTCGGGAAACGTTTCAACCTAACGGTATGATTGCAGTGGTTCTTTCCCTTGTAATTTCATTCATTGGTGGTTGAAAATTTTAAAAAATAAATATCTTAAACGCCTAACAATTACGGATAACCAGTATAAGAATAACAGCATTACCAATCAATTTGTGGCGATATGCAAGTGCAATATACTAACAACATCTGCAAAATAATTTGTTTAATCATATAATGGAAGCATTTATAGCGAAGCATAAAAATGACTAATGGTGACTTATCTTTATACTACATGCATTCACCATGGATGAAATCACTAATGATCTACATGCTTAATATTCAGTATGAACCCAGTAAAGAATTTGAACAAGCATATTTATTATTTATTTTTTATTTATTTATTGTTGCTCAATGCACTGTAACATACAATTGAGCCATGTTATATATGTAAACAATGAGTAATAAAGTACCATAAAAGCAGACCATGTCATACCATTAAATGAATAAACAGTATATGTACAATATATATATATATTTAGAGGTATAAGACCATAACTAGCAAGAAGTACATGAACAAAAGTTTAAGCTGAAACATATAACATATTTAGATTACAATGGTATGACTTAAGAATACAATGGTACTCTAATTAGGAAAACAAAATGCAAGAGTTATACTCTAATGTTAAGAACTCATCTATAGTGTAAAAAACTTTGTTTATTAAATAGTTTCTTAGCCTGTTCTTAAAGGTAGTGTAACTGGCATACCTTGCTCCCCTATGACTAGGTATCTTATCTGAAAAGTTAAATCTGCTTCTAGGGAAGTTTAACAATTGGTTTCTCCTGGTATTATAGGTGTTTACATCTGATATGGTTTCCATTAGGACTTTGTGGTACAGTTCAAATTTGTTATTCTGTGAAGGAACTTTTGCCTGATTCGTAGTACTTTAGACCACCAAGATACCTAATAGCCTTTTTCTGTAATATAACAATTCTTTGAAGTTTTTGTTTTGATGTATTTATGCATAATTCACTTCCATAGGAGAGAAAAGAGTCAGATGAGTCCAAAGTACATAATTTTTGCTGTAGATCTAGGGATAGAATTTCTTAAGTATCTAAGCACATAGAGATTTTTGCTAACTTTGACTACTATTTTGTCTGTATGTGAGTTATAAGTGAGCTGCTTGTCTAGAACAATCCCTAGTAACTGTGCTTCATCAGCATTTTTTTTTAACAACCTCTGTTTCAATTGTTAATTGTGCCAATTATGATTTGAAATCCATAATTTATAATTTCACATTTTGATTGGTTGACAGGTTTAAATTGTGGAAATATTACAGTATTTTTATATCTGTATCATTTAGACAGGTTTCTAATGTTAGTATATTTGTGTCGCTTGTTGTGATGGAAGTATCCTCTGTGTATTGGACAATCTTTATTCCTTCAGAAACAATTATCAATGTCGTGCACATATAAAACAAATAAAAGGGGCTGAGAATAGAGTCCTGGAGTACTCCATGCATTATATTTTTTTGTCTGGATGTTTCAGATGAGCTACTTTTAAGCTTTACAATTTGTTTCCTATTAGTTTCCTATTTTTTGATTTTGTAACCCAGGCCTCTAATGCCAAGCATTTCTAGTTTTCCCAACAAGATAGTTGTATCAACACAATCAAAAACTTTAGTTAAGTCTAAAAGAATGCTAGTTGTGAAGTGGTTTAAATCAATGTGCCTTATGATCTCTTCTATGCTCTCAACAACTGCAGTTACGGTTGATTTATTGTTTACAAATCCATTTTGTAGGGTTGGCATTAAGTTATGCTTTGGAAAATATTTAGTTATTCTGTTGTATAGGATTCTTTAAAAAAATTTGGATATTGCTGGTAAGATGAAAATATTGGTTGATAATTATTTATGTTGGTTTTGTCGCCTTCTTTGTATATAGGTACAACTATTAGGGCTACTTTTAGGTCATCTGTGAATACACTGTTGCTAGGCAGCAGTTTATTATATCAGCTAAAGGAACAGTTATCTCAGCACTACATGTTTTCAGAAGTGTCATTGGAATTCCAACCACACCTACACAGTTTTTAGAGTTAAATTTACTAGTGATATTTACCACCTCTGCATTATACATGGGATAGAGGAAAATACTTGATTCTGTTTTCGAGCTTGTCAGTATATTAGTGGGTTTTGATTTCTTTATATTTGCATTGTGTTACTGCCAATTAACACAAAATGTTTATTGACAGCTTCTACAATCTCATCTTGCTTGGTAATTAAACTTGCATTGATTGATAGAGTCGACATGAAATTTTCAATGCCATGGCCAGTATTTGAACCACGGATCTACTGGTTTCTGTCCCGTCACTCTTACCCATTGAGCTACCATGGCCAATTGCCGTCATGACATTAAATTCTCCAATTGACTTGTATATTTCCCCGGTAAACCACTAGGGGTTCTCGCATGCGAGATACACTGTTTGTGGTGACTTACTGTTGTAAGTACTTGAGTCCCAGGCTTCATCATTTAAATTCCTTTCTTGGAAGTGTTGAAAACAGTGTTGTTATGATAAATTAACTTTAAAGAGAGTCGATTAAAGACACTAAACAACACTTACTTTTAAATTTTTCCAGAACATTTTTCTGAGGCTTTGCCTCTATCATCAGCCGGCTCTCGACTGGTTCTTGTTGTTGTAGCTGACGATATTTTGTCACAGGTCTCCTCTGGTGGCGGTTCAAGGAACTTGCTGAACAAATCTTTCTGGGGGATGTCGAAATTGAATACTTTGTTCCTATTTTTTGAAATGAAGATTTGTTCCCATGTGGATAGTTCTTGTTTTCCTGATGTATGTTTTAGTAGTTTTGGTTCTGGATTTATGTTGTGGTTTTTTTCCCAAAAATGTGTGGCAACTACTGATTTTTCTAATTGTTTATATTTTATGTTTCTAAAGTGTTCGTTTGCTCTTGTTTCTAAATTTCTTTTTGTTTTTCCAATATAAATTTGACTACAGTCATTGCATTCAATTTGATATATACCAGATATTTTGTTAGATGGAATGGCATCTTTGATGTTTGAGCAAATTAGGTTTTTTAAGGAGAAATGGTTGACTGGTGCTAGTTGAATGTTTTGTTTTTTGAAGACTTTTTTGAATTTATCATAGGCCCATGGATGGTAAGTGAATTTTTTGAAAATCATATTAGTTTCTGTAGCTGAGAGGGTTGTGGTTTCCTTTAGTAGCTTCTTCTTTTTTGCTAAGTTCACTTTTTTGTCCACTAATGATTTGGGAAAGTTATTTTTTGTGCTATTTCAATTATTTTGTTGTATTCTGTTTTGTATTCTTCTGCTGTGAGAGGGATGTTTACCAGTCTGTGTGCTAAACTATTGAAGATTGCCTGTTTGTGGGATCTTGGGTTGTAGCCATTAGCTTTTATGTAGTTGTCTGTCTGTGTTGGTTTTCTGTAAATGCCAAAGTTTAGTCTGTTTTATTCCTCATTATTTTTAGATCCAAAAATGGTAAATGCTCATCTTTTTCTATTTCTACAGGGTTAGCAATGGGCAACCCCCTATCACCCTTCCTGGCCGATCTGTACATGAGTGCATTAGAAATAAGGATCAACAAAGGTTTCCCTTGGATGTTCAAACTCTGGCAACGATATGTAGATGACATCTTTGCAATAGTACCAAAAAAACACATCAGTGATGCACTAAAACTTTTAAATATCCAAGAAAAAAGCATCAAATTAGCAGTAGAAGGCTTGGAAACCATGGACAAAAATATAATTAGGAAAAAATCATCTCCTATATTGGAAAACTTAATAAATAAAAAACCAGGAAAACATTTGAAACAAATTAAGATAATTAAATCTCTAAGGGAAAAGGATGTAATCTTCTCAAGGGCTGATAAAGGGAACAAAATAGTAATTTTAGACACAGCTACATACAAGGAAAAAATGTTAGAGTTACTACAACAAAAAGAATTCCAAGAAATAGATTCTAATCCACTCAACCGATACATAAAAGATGTACAAAAAACCATCATTAATAGTAAAATTTTAACAACTGCAGAACAAAAAACTATCAAACCGGACAACCCTACCCTTGCAAGACTATATGGTTTGCCTAAAATACACAAACCCAACATACCCATGAGACCCATTGTAAACAATATAAACACTCCTACTTACCTTCTGGCAAAATGGCTGTCCAAAAAATTTCAGTCCTTTCCACAATTCCATACTCTGAGCATAAAACACTCTTTAGACCTGGTAGAAAAAATTCAAAATCTTAAACTAAAACCTCATGACACTTTAGTATCCTTCGACGTCTGCTCCCTCTTCCCTAGCATTCCATTAGACAAACTTTTGTTTCAACTGAAAAAATGGCTAAATTCTATAAACCTAGATGCCAATGCAATAGAAGAATATTTGGCAATGACTGAAATATGTATACATCAAAATTATTTTGTTTTCGATGGAAAATATTATAAACAAGATTCAGGACTAGCTATGGGAAGCCCGCTATCACCATTTTTGGCCAATCTATACATGAGCTTTTTCGAAACACATATAACTAAAGCCTTCCCTCATATTTTTAAAACATGGTACAGATACGTAGACAACATCTTTGCAATAGTGCCCTACAAACAAATAGATGATGCTTTGAAACTACTCAACCTGCAAGAACCCAGCATACAATTCACAGTGGAAACTGAAGAGGACTGTACTCTACCTTTTTTGGACCTTAAAATCACAAAAAGCAATGAAAAACTAGAATTTGGTATCCATAGAAAAGCAACACACAGAGATAATTACATCAAAGCAAATAGTTTCAACCCAATTCCACACAAACATGCCACCATCAGCAGTCTCACACACACACACAGATTAGTAAATCTACCCCTCAGCCAGCAAGAATATCAAAACGAATACCATCAAATCTTAAAAACTGCAATTAAAAATGGATATGGAAAAACCTTGTAGATAAAAAACTAAAATTATTCAAACTTCAAAAGAGATTAAAACAGATCACAGCTCTCACACCAATAAAACAAGAAATTAGATTTGCTAAATTTACTTACCACCCCTGGGCCACAAAAAAGTTCCAAAAAATATTCAAGAAATACAATATAACATTGGCAGCAAAAAACAATTACAACATTAAAAACCTACTTCACAGTAATAATACTGATAAGATAAAACCAGTAGAAAAGTCAGGCATTTACAAGATTAAGTGTAAAGACTGTGAAAAAATTTACATAGGGAGTACAAAAAGAAACATAGGCACTAGAAAGAAAGAACACTTCAGGTACTTAAGATACAAAAATATTGATAAGTCCGCAATAGCAGCTCATTTCTGGTCTGAAAATCATGAAATTGAAGATAGCACTGAATTACTAAAATACGTACATAAACATAGTGAACTCGTCATATGGGAGAGAATATACATAGAAAAACATAAAAACCAACTAATGAACTTTGAAATCCCGCCAGAAGAGAACCCCACATTTAAGTTCATCACTAAATCAACAGATGGCAGCAACAACTCCAGAATTACCCACACCACTGGATCAAGCTTTAGTCGCATAAGAGCCGAAGATGCAAACGATGATTTGCGAAACATGTCCTCAAAATAGGTACGAAAGTGAAGCAGATGTGTAATAAATACGACTCATCTAAAAATTAATAATTATTTCGCTTCACTGTGGTGTTCCAATACAGTTAAATCTCGATATACTGTGAATAATGTTTATGTCGAGATCGGTAAAAAGTTACTTTAGTCTCTTTTGCCAGGAAATTCCACTCCTGTAGCCTGGAACCCAGTAATTCTGACTCCTTTTTACCTAGTTTCAAATCACGAATAAGATCTCTTAGTTCTTCTTGAGAAACAAAATGTCTTTCTTCACTTCGTTCACATTGATATGTAGGGTCTTGGGATGTTGAGGGTTCACTGTCGTTTACATCATGATTTGAACTTGATCCATCATATTCTTCAACCCATGCTTTTGGAGGATCAGGAACCGGAATATCTTCACTATGATGAACTGGTCTTATTGCTGATGGAACACTTGGATATTTGACACTCGACTTATTTTTTCTAGACACACCTGTAATATTTTTATTACAACAATAGCAGTCATTTAAATGGTTAGATTGTTCTCTCCACACCATAGGCACAGCAAACGACATAGATTTGCATTTACCGTGTAGCCATTGATTAAGACCAGTTTTGCACGATATGCAGCAAACATGGGGAGAAAAATCTTATCTTGATCACCACGGGCACAACCAAAGTATAATGAATATGCTGTTTTAGTAATACTTATCTTTTTTCTTTGTGATTTAGGGGTGAACTGTCCACACACATAACAAAAGTTATTTGGATCATTAGTACATTTCCTAAGCCTGCTCTTATTCATATCTGTAACCTTTCATTAGCACAGCGAATAAACTACACTACACTTTCACAGCTGAATATGAACTGAAAGAAAAATCCAACACAGATGAAAACCAGACCACCCAGAGGAGCACTCAAGCTAACACATCTGTTTATTTACTCAGGAGGAGAGGAGCGTGATAAAGGGGGTTATCTGCGAACCTAAGGGCTCAAGATAGGAATCTTTTCCATTAGAGAACACAAAATAAGATGTATTTAGGTCTTCATGATAAGTTATGAAATCCTGCATCAGTAGTTTATGTCAACTTAATTTATTTTGAGTTGGGCACAACCATGTAAATACGATTTTTATAGTAGACTCTAAAATTAATTTTACTGATAAATCTTACATGATGGAAAATTTGTTCTAGTTATTTCGAATAGCATTCAAATTCTTTACAGGTATAAAAATATTATTTAATAATAAAATAGCTATTATTTTAAATTAAGTCAATATGAGTTGGTATCATACCTCATTTCTGTAATTTTATATAAAAGAGTAAGAATAAGAATATCTCAAAAACGTTACGTGATACAGCATTTTCAGAGGCATTTTTGGAACCAGTGAGTCATTTTGCATAAGAATTAGCCTATTTTGTTTCGGGTACAAAAAACGTGTTCCCTAGTGTAATAGTTATCTGACTGCAGCTTAATGTAACACCTGCTAGTTCTACTAAAATTGTCTGAATCCATTTTTGTGATTTTGCCACCATTTGAACCATTAGTGCTCTGTATTTTAAAGACTCTTTAAAAAAAAAAAAAAAATATGGTACAAGAAATTCTGATCATTCATTGAAAACTCTTTTTAAGTTATTTATACAAAGTTGTGAACCATTCTATATGGAAATGTATATTGTATTTTACAATGGGCATTTTTTACAAGTTCTTATATATGTTCTTAATAGTATAAGATTTGAGGTAGAGTAGGAGAGCTTAAGTGAAACATCATCTGCAGATATTCAATGCATTTAACTTTAATTCTCTGAGAAATGCATATGGTACATTTTGCTTATACTATGTATGCGCATAGGTTATATGCTCTGTAGCTATTTAATTCTGCTTTTTTATCTTCTTACTGTACCATTTTATAATGTAATTGTACTAATTATGTCAAAGCTTTTCAGAAACATGAACTTAGCTTAATTTGCAACATCATTTTAAGCTATTTAGCTGAGCCACTTTTTTACTGAAAAGTAAATCAGCCTTAGTGAGTCATCTTGTAAACTTTAAATTCTTGCAGTTGTCTTGGAAATGCATCATTTTGATTTCCAAGCATTTGCTAATGCAGTGGTGGTCCACATGTCCTTTTGCTTTGCCAGGGGAACACGGCTTAGTGGTTACTCCAATTTCACACTCAGTCAGTGCGATCATAATCGCCATCCATTTGGTTGAAGACGTACCGTCCATACAGATGTGGAATCCTCTCCAGTAGTCCGCGGTTAGATAGTCGGCCTTTCTCTTCTACAATTCTTCCAGCTGGCCTCAGATTTTCTAATGGTGCTGGCTCCACGAGTCCGTCGCACGTTGATATACTTGCACCTGGCTCATTTCTCCCTTGCTCCGTTGTGGGCTGTATGTCTCAATCGGTGTCAGATGGATTCAGCAGCCTCACATGTACTTTCTCTCGGCAAGGCAACAATGATCTGACAACGTATAATCTTCCAAAGACATCTTCCGGTTCATTACCCAGGTTCCTTATCGCTGTCCTTCCAGGGGCGCATTCACAACCACTTCACTTCTTGCGAGCACTGTTACATCCTTCGTTAAATTCATCATGCAATGCCCTCAATGTTCATTGGGGCTCCAGAGCGTTACCTCTTCTCAATCGAGTTGCATGACCTTATCATTGTGGCTCCTGAGAACGTCTAGTTCCAGTATAATATCCTCAGCTACCCACGTGATCAAAAACTACAGCCTTATGATGCTCCGCTCTAGTGCCAACTACAGTAGGGTGTAGTTCTCCATTTTTTTGCCCGATGCTGTCACTGACTGTCCGGACTGATTGGGTTCCTTCACGGCGCCCTTTGCCACATCAGTCTGATCACGTTCACAGCTGTAGGCGTTCTTTTTCCGCGATGAGGCTGTCATCCATCCTTCTGCACAAGGCATGTAATATAAATCAAAGGTTTGGCGACAACGGCCTCGACGTGGCCTTTGCCATGCCGGTAATCGTATTGTATTGTATTTATTTCATCCTTTGGAACATAATACATTAGTTATAGGGCACGTCAGTTCAAGATACAAAGATAAATGTAAAAAGTTACATAAGACTAAAAACTGTAACAGATACAGGATCCAACAAAAGTCTAAAATAGAAAAAGAAAATAAATATAAACTATGTAAAGACCATAGAGGAATGCTATATAAAAGTAATTGTTCACAAATGTGGAGTTTACTCTACTTCATAATTTAATTCAATTTAATTTATTTTGTCCTTTTGATTGATATCAGACACATCATAGTATAAAAATTACATTAATGGCCACTGTCATTATTTACAATCACTTAAAACTAATTAACATTTAAAAACTCATTTACAGAATAAAATGAATGTTGCAGTAAAAAGTTTTACTCCCTTTTTAAAATGTATAAGGCTCTTCATTTGTTTAACATTTTCTGGTAGCCTGTTGTATAATCTTATACCTTTATTGATAGCACTAGACCTGAAGATTTCCATTCTACAACTTTGAATGTGAAAGTCATCTTTCTGACGTGTATTGTATTTGTGAATATCGTCATTTTTGTAATTTTGCAATCACCCATTGCTTGCTTTGACTGGCCAAACCTCAATAGGTACAATGGATTTCTCGTAGAAGTTCATGGGCTGAGTTTTTGCTCCTGTTGATCTACATGGTTTTCGAGGAAGAGGCATTTGTTACCTTAGTTGCCTCCATTCTCAAGGCAGCAGTCAGCTCTTCGTGGATAGTCTAGTAATTACTGAGCATCAGATACTGGCATACCTTGGTATCACACACCCTGTCAATAAAGGAGTAGATAGCTTCCTGGGACATATAAGTGGTAGGGAGTCTCATCAGCCATTCAGTTACCACAATGAAATCCTACAGTGTCTACTCTGGTTGTTGTAGCCTTGATTTGAACTGACTACACTAGGCTGAGGCCAAGGGGTAGCTCCCAAACAAGTTTTTGAGAGCCTCCCAGATGTCTCTGGACACTGCTGACATCAGAATCACATTCAGATGTTTTGCCATCAGTCCCTAGTGGCTACCTATCAACTTTCCAGCTTCCTCTTCAACTGACCATTGATTACAGATGGAGACATCAGTGAATTGTGCACAGAAGACTAAAAAGATTGTTATTCTTTTTGGATGTCTTGACATGTGCAGATGTGTTGTGTTCTGGCATTTTAACTTTGAAGTCCTTCAGTACTTTGCTAAACATTTGTTTTAAAAGACATTTCCTTTCTTGGCACTGCATTGACTCTGCTTTCCAGCGTGCTTGTTTCCCAAAGGTGTGAATGCATTGGCCGAAGTCTTTCAACTTTCTACCAGGTTCTTCATCTTATTGCACATTTCTGTCTTCATTTCTTCCCTTAAACCCTTCATTTCTATTTGCATCTTCATCATTGTGAATTCACTGTTATTTCACTTCCCACATTCATTGCAGATTCCATTTTTTGTCTATTTTCTCCATTTCAGAATTCAATTCTAGATTCCACTTCCATCTCCATCTTATCCATTTTAGCCAATAATTTTTTAAGTAGCTGTTCCATCATAGCTGTTACAAGTATATCCCACCTCCAACTCCAGTGTAACAAATGAAGACATCCAGTTTCTGCTAAACACACTTTATTTGTTACTTAAGCACTCATTGTAGCACAAGATTACATTTATTATGCTGTTGCACACACTCGGAACAAAGCACAACTGATCCATAGAATCTGATCACGACTGAACTGCTGAGCCAATACTCAAAACTGAACTACAGTAGCCACTGCTCATTCAGCACATTGAGCTCTCACTGTTAATTGTCTACTGAAAAACTGTCCACTGGACATTTACCAAGTCCTTATATAGGTCCCAAACACAAAGTAATATTCTGGTAAGCAAAAGTACTAGAAAGGGAGAAAACAAATCTTCCAAAACAGGAAGATACCACATTGTTCTGCTAAGTAGACTGATGATTAGCAGCAATTAAGGCTGGATGATTGAACAGTTATGTGCCAGTCCCTTCCGCAACTTCATGGCTGCAATGATAATAACTTTCTTAAAAAGACAAATTTTTGCTCCTCTGTCAGAAAATGAAGGGAAATAATTTCGAATTTGCCTGCTGGTGCCATTGCTCTCTCTCTCTCTCCCCTGTTTACGATGTGATTGACAACTGCAGAGAGAGCCAATCTTACAAACATTGCCATTCTTGCACTAATAATAACTGATATAGGAGTCTGAGCTGAAAAGTATAGTCGAGAAGTGCTTTTGTAAGCATAAGAATGAAGTGACTGTAATGCATCATCATAGAATATTTTAAGGTAAACTCTAATGATCCTCTAGCAGGTTTCAATCCCTGCATTAGGTGGCACTCCCCATTGCACTTGCATAATCGTTGCTGTTTGTCATTATTTTGCTATAAAAGAAGGCATCCTAAAAGGGGTGGGTGGGTGACTTACATGCTTTACAAGTGCCGATTTTAACTCCAAACATAATTCCTAAGGTAATCTTGTGATTGTTCTTCACCTTTATGATACTTCATTTTCTGACATAGCTAGAGAACTCCATGGACCTCGGCCATATTAGAGCATCATTTCACCCATTTCATTCATTGTCCGATATGACTTAACGGAGGACGTAAATTAAAAAAAAAATACAGAAATTTAGCCCCTTTTTAATGAACTGAACATTGATTCTTAATGTTCTGAAATAATTAACAGTAATACAACACTTCCTAAGGTCCTGAGAAGTATGCTTCCCACTTGTGTTAGCATGTTAGAAGGGCTGTGGGAAACCTGCTGACCACCTCCAGTTTATGTTGGCATCCAGTGGAAAGTTCAACAGAACCAGGTAAAGGTTGGGCACATCCTAGTGTCACTTCTATGAGGTGATAAAGTAAAAGAAAATGGCAAAAGCTTGAAGGGAGTATGGTTGTGACCATCATGACAACAACCCATAATCCAAGAAGCACAACAACTGTACTTAGAAAAAATAAAGATGGTTCAACTAGTCATGTAAGCTGTCCAACTGCAGTAGCTACATACAACAGCATTTTGGGAGGAGTTGGCCACTTTGATCAGTTGAGGGAATGGTATGGTATTGGTGGGTAATCTATGAAATGGTGACACAGAATCTTTAATTATCTAGTTGACATGGCTATTATCAGTGCTTTCATTATGTGGAAAGCAAATAGGAATAATGATCATAGTGATCAGTTGTGCTTAGGAATGCGATTGGCAAGGTGACTCATTGCTGGATTTTCATCCAGGAAGTGTAAAAGTAGGCCAGTAGGTTTCCTTACAAAGAAAACAGAAGAGGTAAGACTGTTTACAGTTGGAAACCATAAGCCTATGGTGGAAAAGATATAGATACTGTTACTTTTGCTCCATCAAGGCTCATGATAAAAGAATACGATACATATGTAAAGCTTGCAATGTTCCAATATATGTTGATCCTTGCTTTATGAAGTTCCATAGAAAGTAACTGAAGGAAAAACCACAGGAGAGATTTTATGGAGGAGTTCAGTTTAGATTATACCAAAATGTATATTTTTACATTTTTTGTAGTTGCATTATAATAAAATACTTACATACAGTATAGCACAGGTGGATTCTGTAAATGTTTGATGTGACCTAAGGCTTTTCCCTTGCATATTACTTATTTTCATATGGACCATGGGAAGTATACTTCCCACCCTGAACTGTTTTGAAAACACTGACAATAAAAATTTGAAAAAACATTTACGTAAACTATATCCATAAAATGTTACAATGCATTAATTGCAACCATCCCACATTCATAAAAGGCTCTTGAAAAGGATAATTGAATAAAAAAAAAAAGAAAACCTCACAATTCCATTATTTTAACAAGGTATTATATGAATGACAAGCAAATACTTTTATAATTCAATATCTTAAGAGATTTTGTAAAATTAGCATACCTATTTTGGAATGCTATTACAAGTTAAAATGCAGTGGACAAGGGAGGCGTAACTCGGCCGAGCGTTAAGCTGGCTGGCATCATCCCAGTGGTGTCGTGTGTTGACTAGCGGTAGGCCAGCAGGAACAGTGGCACCTTGACGTCCCAGTCTCGGTGATGGCTGGCCATGACATTCCTCAGATGTTCTTCTGGGGTCTTGATGTACCTTTCCACCATGCCGTCCATCTGGGGATGTAGAGGTGTTGGACGGGTCTTGTTAACTCAAGTCTTTCCAGTCCCTTCATCAGGTTAGACTCAAAATTGGTGCCCTGGTCGTTGTGGAGCTCTAACGGCATCCTAAAACGGCAGAACGGTTGCTCCATGAGGCAATCTGTAATTGTCTTCGCCTCCTGATTTGGGATGCTATATACCTCCGGCCACTTGGTGAAGTAGTCCACGACTACCATTAGGTACTTATTGCCTCGGTCGGACACTGGGAATGGTCCAGCTGTGTCAACAGTGATGCGTTCGGATGGTGCTCCGACGTTGTATAGCTGCGTGTGACCCCGGCTCCTAGTCTGGGTCCACGACTCGCCGCGCACACGTGACATTGACGGCACCGTCTCTCAGCGTCTGCTCGGAGCCTCAGTTGTAATAGCGCTGTAGGAGTTTGTTGATCGTTCGGTTTGCTCCCAGGTGTCCCCCTGATGTACCGGCGTGCACTTCCTCCAAGACTTCCGGGACCTTACTTCGGGGAAGTACCAACTGCTCCCTCTGAGTCTTTGCATCAGGTGTTTCCCATACCCGGTACAGCACGCCCTCTCTAATCTTCAGCGAGTCCCACTGGGCCCAGTACGACTTGTATGTGGCGCTCCTTGCTCATTGCAGAGACCAAAGGGCATAACTGTGAACTGCCAAAGCCCTTGGCCTGTCGAGAATGTAGTCTTTTCCTTGTCTCTCGGGTCTAGAGCCGCCTGCCAGTAACCTGACTTCAGGTCCAGGGTCGAGCATCACTGCGCACCAGCAAAAAATGTGTCTAGTGTCGTCAATCCGAGGTAAGGGGAAGCAGTCCTTCCTGGTGACAGCGTTCAGCTTACTGTAGTCCACGCAGAAGTGTAGCTCGCCGTTCTTCTTCGTCACCAGGACTGGAACTCCAAGGGCTATCGGACTCTTCAATCACTCCCCTGGATCTCATGTCCTCCACCATGTCCCGTACCGCTGCTTGTTTTGCTGGCGGTACGCGTCTGCGTGGTTGTCGAATAGACCTGGCCTCTCCGGTGTCGATGTGGTGGAGCACTCGGTCCATGCAGCCGTAGTAGCTGTTACCTTGAATAAAGACGCGCTGGTATCGTCTCAGCAGTTGTCGAACCCTATCCAGCTGTTCTGTGGTTAGGTGGTCGGCCGCCCTCTCCAATAAGCCTTCCAGCCGGGGCCCCAGGTGTTGCGTTGGCACCGGCTTATGGGTCTGGTCGATGGGTATTACGCTGACCACTTGCTTGCAAGTTCACAGCTCCGTCCCGGCCTGGACTTCGTTATCAGTGTCAGGTGGAGCAGCCTCACAGGCAGCTCCTCTCGGCACGGCAACAATGTCCTGGCTACAGAGAGTCCGTGCACAGGCGTGTTCTGGTCCAGAATCCTGTTCTTCGTCCGCTAACCTTCTAGTCACGCCATCACCACCATCTCGCTTCTCGCGGGGACAACCACGTCTTTCCTCAGGACGACCCTGCAAATTCCCAGGCGTTCTTCGGTGTTGCCGGAGTATCACCTCTTCTCTATTGAGCCGCAGGAACTTCCTGCCGACGTAGACCGTCGCCTCGTGGCTCCTGAGGGCATCCAGTCCCAGTATCACCTTCTCAGCCACCTCCGCGACGAACACACACCGACGCATGACACTCCTTCCCAAGGTCAACATCAGCAGAGCCTCCTTCTCCACAGACAAGGTGTCGCCCGATGCCGTCACAAGCTGGTATGGTCGGCTCGGTTTTCTGGACGGCAAACCCCTGTCTACATCAGGTCTGATGATTGTCGCGGCTGCCCCGGTGTCCACCAGCATGCGGCACGCCTCCCTTTCACCCAACCGTTCGCGATGAGGCTTTCATCCATCCGTCGGCTAACGGCTCGCAGTGTCACTCGAGGGGATGGTGGTGATGGCGCCGACGTGCCCCTCGCCACGACGGCCCCTACTCGTTTTCCGGCTGCTCTTCCTGCAGTCTCTCTCTAGGTGTCCCGGCTGGCCACACCCCAAACGCACGCCACTAGTTCTTCGCCGGCATCCCTCGGCTGATCTTCGGTCTCCCGTGTAGCAGGTTCTCCTTGTTCTAGACGTCGGGGTAGCCGTCACCTTGGCTGCCTCCATCCTCAATGCAGCCGTTAGCGCCTCGTGGATGGTTTTGTAGTCGCCGAGCATTAGGCGATGACGTATCTCGATGTCTCGTACCCCATCAACGAATGTTTAGGTAGCATCTCGGGATAAGAATTGGCGGCGGAAGAGTTCTGAAGTTTTCGCGCCGTCGTATTTAGGAGGTTTGACGCACACAGATGTTGCGTCGCGTCCCGGCGCGTCGGCCTTGAAGTTCTTCAACTTCCTGCCGACGATGTCCTTTACCATGGGGTTCAGGGACTTAGTGTTGCTTTCGGCCTTTCCCTCCAGGTCGTTAACGCGGCTTGCCAGGTCTTCGACGCGCTCGCCCAACTCCGTGACGTGCTTCTTTACGCCGACCAACTGCTCCTCAGATTTGGCGGCGAGGGCTTCGTTTGCAGCCTTCATTTCAGATAGTTCGGCCTTCATTCCCGTGGCCAGGCTGTCGTTCACCGCTTTTATTTTCGTGGCCATGCTGTTATTTGCCGCCTCCGTCTTCGCAGTAAGGGTATCATTCGCTGTCTATTTGTTTCAGCTCGGCGGTGAGGTTGTCGTTAGCCGTCTTTATTTCTTCCATCTTGTATAAAATCTTTTCTAATGCAGCCTCTTGCCCGCCTCGGTAGCGTGGTGGTAGCATGTCTACCTCATGTTCAAGAGGTCCCGAGTTCGAATCTCGGTGAGGGTGGGTTACCTGGATAAGGTTTTCTCCGGGGTTTTCCCTTATCCTGAAAGACGAATGTCGGGTAACTCTAAGCTCCATGGACTCCGGGCTCAATTGAGCATCATTTCACCAATTTCATTCATCGTCCGATATGACTTAACGTTGGAGGACGTAAATTACAAAAAAAAAAAAAAAAAAAAAAAAAATAATAATAATAATAATAATAATAATAATAATAATAATAATAATAATAATAATAATAATAATAATAATAATAATAATAATAATAATAATAATAATAATAATAAATGTAGCCTCTATAGTCGTATATCCCACTCCTGACACCAATTGTGACTTTGTGAGTTCGTAGAATTAAAAGTCCATTTTGCAGAAATTCAAAATGCTCTTTATTTCAGTAGAAACACACTTTGGTCAGCCCTTACAGTAGCAGAATTACATACACAAATACAATCTGCAAGGTAGTTGATCACAAACAAAGAGTTCACTTTCAAAATACAGCTGTATGCACACGTATCTCAAGTTCCAATTCGACTCTCTTTACTGGCGAGTCTGGCTTCCTTATATACCTCTACTCATATTTCTAGACATTTGTGGAATGTTCTGTAAGACGGCACCAGAAGAAACACGAACTTTCCAGTCATCTACTTTACCTGTTTCAGCAAGCCTTTTATCTCCGCATTGCGGTATCGGTCTCTTTGTGCGCGCTGGCCACGCATCGTCGCAACAATGGCTTTGCGACAATACTGTAACTTTGTGGGTTCGCAGAATTAAAAGGCAGAGTTGCAGAAATTAAAAATCTCCTTTATTTCCGTAGCAATACACTCTCCAATTCTCACGTAACAGCATTACATCACACAATCTTCCAAGGTTGAGGACAATAAC
This sequence comes from Mantis religiosa, assembly GCA_030765055.1. Classification (NCBI taxonomy): domain Eukaryota; kingdom Metazoa; phylum Arthropoda; class Insecta; order Mantodea; family Mantidae; genus Mantis; species Mantis religiosa. The sequence continues at coordinate 51,951,401 of CM060948.1, read as the reverse complement.
AAACACTTGCAGCTGATTACATTAGCTCTCGTTACAACAACACTGACTGTTACACAACTGCTTTACAACTACAACTGTCCTGCTAGCGTGTCACAATCCCTTTTATATCTCCATTCATGATTACCAGACTGTTCTGTCAATCACTAGAAGTTTCTGGCAAACAAGGCATCTAGTTACATAATTCGAACATTATTACCTTCGAGAAACGTAACTTAATCTACCCTGCGAGGCCTTTACCTCAGTTATCTTGCTTGCCGGCGTTATCTGTTTATGCATGCTCGTTATCTCCGTGAAACCTATCCGTCTATTGTGTGCCAAGCCATCTTATCGCGATCGGGTTCGCGACAATACATTGAAATCACAGTTCATCATCCATGTGTTCCTCAAATGTCTGTTTATCTTCTTGTGTTGTGTTCATGTTGATGCTGATTTTTTAGAAAACTGTTAATTATTATGTACATATAAAACTAGGTTGTATATATATATATAGGTAGAGTAGTGTCAACATTTTTAATGTTTTAAATAGTGGTCTGCAAGAAGCTGTGTAATTTGAATGGCTTATTATGCATATGATTTTATATTAAATCAATATCCAAATGAACTAACACTAAAGAGTGACAGCTAATCAGTTCTTTAGAACAAGGGTCACCGCATATCCACCTGTCAAAATGGTGAGACTAGCTCACAATATGTTTGACTAATATTGATTACTCTGTTCTGTAATAGTGAAATTTGTTTAATGGGCTGGGTTTACTAATTTGGCAGGCTATTGGCAATTCCTTATTATAAATGCTAAAGAATCAAGCTATAAGAAATTCCTTTAAGGTACTCAATTGCTGATAACCAGCTTTAGCACGAATATTAATAGCAAATAAAGCTTGTCATTAATTTTTATTGTTCCCTTAATGGGTACTTCAATTGCCAATGATTAGCAATTAAATTAGAGACATGTCCCAAGTACAGCTTGAATTAGTGTTTCTCAAGACACAGTGAGAAGTGTGTGAGACAGTGAAGTTAAATCAAATGGTAAGTTGTATGTTCCATTTGTTACCATATTTGTTTTTCAGTGCATGTTATAGGTACTAAAAAATGTTAGTATATTTTAATCTAAGGTAATCAAAAGTAATTATTTACTATGTGAGGTGTTTATATGCAATAACATAAGCCCATTTAAGAATTCTTAATAAATATAAACATAAATGGTGTAGCTGTAGCCAAGGATGTATGCATTAAGCTTAAGTATACCACTTTGTTTTTGTTACTATTCTGCCTTTGTAGTAATCCATTTCCATTGGTTGTTTCTTTTTGGCAACATTTGCAGAATTAATGATTTTAAATAACTTAAAGCTGTTTCAGATTTTAAATTTAAATGGACTTAAATTGATTTTAATAAATATAAGCACTGCAAATTGATGCAGCTGCATATCCATTATACAGATCATTAAAATTGTTCACCATTTATTCTCTATATGTTAACAGAACTATTACATCTATATTGGAAAAGCAAGTCATGTTAAAAAAAAGAATAATCAAGCACATGACTTCAATACAAGAAATAACTGCAATATTTTTAGGTACAGTACAAATAGAAGTATCTCAGAGAAGGATATTTATATGAGAGCAGTAATTTTGAACAGATTGCCAGTGGCCTTGAAAAATTTAGCCCTCATCTCAAAAGTGTGTTTTGAATATAAACTGAAACAGTGTCTAATTACTAGAGCCTTGAAGTTTAGCGGGAAAAAAAAATACAACAGGTTAGTAATAAAGGGGTTATACATTACCTGCATCTCGTAAACATAGCGAAGTGAGTTGAGTGTCATGCAATCGCACCTGTGCTCATACAACCAACATCACGGGCAATGGTAATCTATCAAACGTAGTCACACTACGGACACAGTGTGTCACATTTATTCATAAACTATACAAAACTAACTTATATTTTTCAGATATGTGAATATAAACAAAAGAATGATTAATATCTACAATGTGCACAGTAAATGAAAAGCTAATTCATTGTGACAATACTACATTATGTCTGTGAGTATACCTTGTTGCAGTGAACAAATATATACATTTTGAAGGTTTCAAATGAAAACGACCTTCTGCTCTCCTCCAGAAATGCTCTTTATTGGGAAATGCTTCTTTCTACCTTGCATGGTGTCGCTGGAGCAAATTTAAACTAAAAGGAGGCGCTACTGTTTCCTTTTTGTGCATTAAAATTTTCTCTAGAACATTATAGTTCATCCCAAATTTTACACAAAGGGGAATATCCTATATTTTTCTGGAGAGTGTGTTTTAGTTTCTGCTGCACCTGTAAAGGTGTTCCATCTCTGCTTGGCATAGCCAATGCATGCAACCTTCCACCAACATTGCCAGTTGATGACTAACTCAGTTGATGATCTATACCTTGTGCACAACTAACTTCACAAATTTTTGGCTAAACATCCAAGCCCTACTAATTACAAATGTGTATATAATCTACATAAGGCTAACAAGGGCTATAATGGCTATGAGGCTATAACTCTCCCATTGACCCAGTGCATGGCATGGCAACCCTCCTCACCCCACCTGATTTTACTTCCTAACCCATTGCAGCACAGTCAACAAGGATTTCCTCATTCACTCTCCCGAAATCAGTTGCAATGTTTGGTGACACCTACATTTGTGAGCAATTATTTTCTTTAACCCTCTGTTAGGCGCATGCCTTGGCAGACTACCATTAGTCACTTGGTACCTGGGAGGCTCGCGCTGTATTTAGGCAGTTATGTGCTTAAAGTATAAACTTGAAAGAAGCGTAGAGACAATGAAGCACAACTTAGCACAAAAGTGAATCGAGAAGATATTGACACACTGCTTCACTCACACTGTTTTTTCACAGGACATGTTTCAAGACATGTTTCAATATCTTCTCGATTCACTTTTGTGCTAATTATATGCTTGTATTTCTCTTTGTTTTCATTTTTCTTCCCCCCCCCCCCAATCTTTGGCTTTATTTAGGTTAAATATATATATATGACATTATTATTATTATTATTATTATTATTATTATTATTATTATTATTATTATTATTATTGTTGTTGTTGTTATTGTTATTGTTATTATTGTTATTATTATTGTTGTTGTTATTATTATTATTATTATTATTATTATTATTATTTTTTTTTTTTTTTTTTTTAAAATTTAAAAATGTGAAATGTGTAGTGTTTAACGCCCGCTTTTACTACATACGGCACCGCAGGCAGTGACACTGATGATGCATGAGATGAAGATGGAGCACCGGTGGAAGGAGATGGCGGGGGAAACCGGAGGTCCCGGAGAAAACCCACCCCAACGCCGTGTTGTCCACCACAAATCTCACTTTGTGGTCGCCAGGGATCGAACCCGGGCCGCCTTGGTGAGAGCCAAGCGGTCTAACCACTGAGCCACGGCGTGGCCTATTTTTAATTTACGTCCTCCAACATTAAGTCATATCGGACGATGAATGGAATAGGTGAAATGATGCTCAAATGAGCCCAGGGTCCACAGAGCTTAGAGTTACCTGACATTCGTCTTTCAGGATAAAGGAAAACCCCGGAAAAAACTTTATCCAAGTAACTCACTCTGAGATTCGAACTCAGGACCTCTTGAACGTGAGGCAGACATGCTACTACCACACTACTGAGGTGGGCGATGACTTAGTAGTATAGTTATATTAAATACTTCAGCTAAAATATTATATTGTGACTTTGTGGGTTCGTGGAATAAAAAGTCCAATTACACCACTCAACAATGTTCTTTATTTCTACCGACTTACAGCTTAACTCTTGCCAATTACACAGAATTACTTGCTGCACACAATTACAATTTACCCGTACGTCCGTTACAATTTCCTTGTACTCGCGATTACATAAACTCCGATACTCATACACAGTTCGTACAGTCTCCCGTTGCACAATCCTTTCGTTCATTAACACGTCACTGACTAACTCTTACACCAAGAACTGCGACTGTCTTCTCGCTCACACTCACTAACCAACTGATTGACCAACTCAACACGGCACAACAACTGACTGGCTACACCAAAACCAACTCAACAACTGACTCACACTGTCTGTCTGTAACCCTCTTTATAGGAATATCGCCGGTTTCTGGTGTTTACACGATTGTTCTGGTAACAGAAAGATCGAGAACCAGGTGGAAGGAAAACAGACGCACAATTATGTTTCTTTCCGACCGCTGGCTGTCACCACTATAAGACAAACGAGGGAAAGGCGTGGCTAACCGAGCCTCCCCTGTCTTCCGTTGCCAGCTGCTCACAGGGTGTTTCAGAGCTCCCGTTACACTGCTCCCTCCTCAAAGCTGTTCGTCTCGAACAGCCCCATCGTAGCGTGCGAGGCGGTCCAGGTGTACCACCAACATCTGCCCGAAGTCTGAGCCAGAAGTAGCGCTGCCGTAGTTTGTGAATCATTCGGTTCGCTCCCAGGTGTCCTCCTGAAGTACCGGCGTACACTTCCTCCAAGACTTCCGGGACCTTGCTTCGGGGAAGTACCAACTGTCCTCTCTGCGCCTTCCCATCGGGTGACTCCCATACCCGGAACAGCACGCCCACTCTGGTCTTCAACGAGTCCCATTTTGCCCAGTGCGACTTGTAGGTGGCGCTCCTCGGTGCGATGTCCTCCCAGGTTGGCCTCGTCCCTGCGTCCACTTCCCTCAAGAGTGGCCCCAAGTCTGCGTCCGCCAGCTGCTCCCTCCTCAGGCCTGCGCTATCCCAGCCTTCAGCAGGCACTGCCACAACTACTCGGACTGCTGCGGCACGCTCCTCCTCTTCCACTCTTGTGCGCTCGTGGCCGTCCTGGATCTGCGATAGGACACCACCAATGCAATGGTCGCTGGCGTCGGTGTCCACAATGAAGGCGCCACCCGGTTGCGGGAAACCCAACATTGAAGCACTGCACAGGGTCCCCTTCGGGTGCTGGAAAGCGTCTTCGGCGTCCTCCGTCCACACATAAGGCCGGTTTTCCTCCGTCAGGCGGGTGAGGGGTTTTGCGATGTTGTCGGCCTTTTCCTCTAAATCATTAAGGCGGTCGTCTACTTGACCCTTCCGCTTGCCCAGGTTCGTGACGTCATCCCTCACGTCGGCCAACCGTTCCTCGAACTTTGCGGCGAAAGCCTCGTTCGCCACCTTCATTTCGGTAGCCGGACCGTCATTCGCTGCTCTCATTTCCGTGGTTAACTCGGCCTTCACTTGTTCCATCTTCTCGGCGATGTTGTCCCTAGCCGTCCTGATTAGTTTCAGTTCCGCGGCTAGGTTATTTCTAGTCTCCAGCTTCTCTGTTAATTCGGCCTGCATTTCTTCCATCTTTGCGGCCAGGTTGTTATTTGCCGCTTCTATTTCCGTTGTTAATTCGGCCTTCATTTCTTCCATCTTCCCGATTAGTTCGGCCTTCATTTCCATCATCTTCTCCAAAAAATTTTCCAATGCCGCGTCCATGGTTGTAATGTTCGGTGATGTTATCTTCCCGCTTCCTGACACCAGTGTGACTTTTGTTATCCCACTTCTTGACACCAGTGTGACTTTGTGGGTTCGTGGAATAAAAAGTCCAATTACACCACTCAACAATGTTCTTTATTTCTACCGACTTACAGCTTAACTCTTGCCAATTACACAGAATTACTTGCTGCACACAATTACAATTTACCCGTACGTCCGTTACAATTTCCTTGTACTCGCGATTACATAAACTCCGATACTCATACACAGTTCGTACAGTCTCCCGTTGCACAATCCTTTCGTTCATTAACACGTCACTGACTAACTCTTACACCAAGAACTGCGACTGTCTTCTCGCTCACACTCACTAACCAACTGATTGACCAACTCAACACGGCACAACAACTGACTGGCTACACCAAAACCAACTCAACAACTGACTCACACTGTCTGTCTGTAACCCTCTTTATAGGAATATCGCCGGTTTCTGGTGTTTACACGATTGTTCTGGTAACAGAAAGATCGAGAACCAGGTGGAAGGAAAACAGACGCACAATTATGTTTCTTTCCGACCGCTGGCTGTCACCACTATAAGACAAACGAGGGAAAGGCGTGGCTAACCGAGCCTCCCCTGTCTTCCGTTGCCAGCTGCTCACAGGGTGTTTCAGAGCTCCCGTTACAATATGAATAGAGTTTACATTATAATTTGTCTCAAGTATACGTAAAGAGAATAGCCTATTCTTTTAAAATACATCTGGTCACTGAAAATGTTCAGTTACTCAGAGTGATCAGCTATTTCTTCTGTTTTCCCCGACTAAGTAGTTATAACAAATAATGTTAGCATGTTTTTTCAAACAGAGAGGAGCGTTGCATTTCTCATTTGCATATTTAGTTTTACTGTTCTTTTTGTCTTTACTGCAAGGTTCACATCGTTTCTTTTGCAATGATTCTAGTGCATTCAGCAACTCATCTGCTGTTGGGTGCTCAGCTTTATATCTCTTTAGAAGCTCTTTCAGATCATTGGGTAGTTTTGATGCTGTTGCGCTTCTCTGAAGCTGTTGCGACAGTAAAGCTGAGGACAGCACTTCCTAATATTCCTGTCTTGTGGAATATTTATTTTGGTTTCCAAGAATGATAATCCTAGACTTTATACCTGCAATATACAACATATGGTTAAAAATTACCATCGGTCACCTTCATGTTGTTCTGGCTATATTGTACGTAGCACACAATTTATCTATTACATCAACTCCAGATGTAGTATCGTAATGCATGATTATGTCCGGCTTTTTTTCGACACCTTCTGACAGTTGTTCTGACGAAACATGTAGACTTGAGATTAAAACTACTGTTTCACCAATTTTGTAACATATGAAATGAGTGTTTAGTTTTTTGTGAAGCCAAATAAGCTTTCGTATTGGCTGCAACATTTTGGAGAAGTAAAATTACAGGGAAAATCGTTCTTGTTTTTGCATATTGTACCGAAAAAAGAAAGTTTTCTTTTGCGCAGCTCATTTATCAGGGATGCACTAATAAACCAATTATCTTCTGTAACATTTCTGCCAGTGCCATAGATTGGTTCAGTTTGTCTTAGCGCTACAGCCTCTGCAGAATTATTTTACAAATGTGGTCCATCCTGCTACTGTTTATAATAAATTTCCATATTAGTGGTGTAAACAATTTTGCATCACTCAAACATAATATTTTTATGTCATACTTGTTTGACTTAGATGGTATATATTGTGTAAAACCACAGCGACCACAAAATGCAACTAATTGCTCATCGACAGTGATGACATCGACAAAGAGAATAATACTTCTGACATTTATTTACAAACATTGTAAACATTTCTCTAGCATCAGCCAATTTGTCTAATAGCAATGAATACCATTTGGTAATCACGACAAAGTACTAATAGCTCCTTCCACTGGCAAAGCAATATTCCACAATTTACTATTGAAGAAAAACATGTAATCAACATGTAACAGGAGTAGGTGCAAGGGGCCTGCTAGACCTGCACGACACCTAACTGCTGATTCGTTATTCTTGTAGCTACAATAATAAACAGAAAAAGTTGTCGCTGCAGCAATCATTTGAGTAAGGTGTAATGTTAGATGTCCTAGTCGACAATTACGAAGGTGCATTCGTTCGTAAAATACAACATTTAAATAAAGCTAGGGACCTCCAAGACCCCACGTGACTAATGGAGGGCTAAGGAATGTCAACAAATGTAAGACAAGATCAATGGTGAAGCCTGGGACTCAAATACTTACAGTAGTTAGTCGCCACAAACAGTGTATCTCAAATATGAGAGCCCCTAGTGGTTTACCAGGAAAATATATGAGTCAACTGGAGAATTTAGTGTCAGGATGGCACGTTGGCCATGACCAAACATAGGACAGTTAGTTGCATCTAAACATTGCTGTAAGTTGCATCAATAAATCTTAATTCTTAATACAGGATAATATATATGAATCTTTGGTTGAAATGATTGTACCTCAAAATTTGCTTTTTTAATAGCAAAGCAGTCTATGAGGTGTGTAAGTGTGTATGTCAACATTTAAATTTTATACTGTCATATCTTGTATGCCACATTCTTTTTAGTGTGTTAAATTTTGTTGATTCATCCTCTATCATATTTTAGTCATATTTTATTATGAAATTGACTAGTTTAATTTCAGCTGTGTACTTCACAATCAATTTATTGTGTCAATAAATCATCATCATTAATTAGTGTTAATATGCTTTTTAAATAAAATCAAAATTAGTAAGCAGCTTTGGGGAGAATTGCTTAATCATATTACAGTAAAACCTTGTTAACCTGGACCTCTTTTATCCGGATGTCTGGATGACCTGGACCAGTTTTGAAAAATGAAGACCTGTTTTACAGATGATAAATTGCTATTCTCACTCAGTAAGTAAATTATTTGAATTCTCTTGCCAGTGGCAAATTCATTGCACTCATCCCACCTGCTTGGGATGATTTTATCAGAGAAACTTTGATAAAGTCATGGAAAAAGCTGTGGCCTGGCATGTGCATGACTTGCTAGAAAACAAGATTGAAGAAGAAGAAAAAAAGTGTGGAAGAGGATTTTATAGACATTTTTAAAAATATGAATGGCTGTTCTGATGGTGATGAAGACTTGACAGTTGGTTACAAATCAGCAATGACAGAGGCTATAAATCAATTACAGAGGAAGGCATTATTGCATCATGCAGTGTCACTGAAAATGAAGAGTATTCTAATTCAGACAGTGTTGATGAACCAACTGTGGTTATGACCCATGCACAAGCAAGTAGCAAACAAAGAGAAATTGATGCCTTATTTCGAGAGTCAAGCCGAAACATTGACAAATGAACTTCTAATATTAAAAGTGGATGCTGCTCGTAAGCAATACACTAACTGGGACATCAGAAACCTACTGCCCATTTTAAAACTGACTGGTTTGTAGCTATATTGTGTACAGTGCCAATACATAGGCTATTACAGTACACATAGTTCATGTGTTTTTAAGTGAAAGTACAGCGATAGTAATTTCTAAACTCCATTAAAAATGTTTCAGTGATGTACATATGTTTATTGTTTCTTTGTCTTGATCCGGGTAAACGAGGATCTACTGTATTTATATTATTGTAGCATTGTCATCTTTTTTCACAATGTGAAATCATTTATATAGCTGTATCAAACTACATATTTTCTACAGCAGTAAATTGTTAGCAATTATGTACCAAGATAATGTTAGAAAAAAAAGAAATAAGACTTGAGTTATGCATGATTGGAGGAATTTAGTAACAGTGACTTCAAAATGAATCCAAAAAAAGTATTTATAGTTGGTTTATTGACACTTTATCACTTACCTTTTTATATTATCGAGGGTCTAGTTTCAGAAGCCATTGCTTCCATTTTCAACCTCTCTCCAACAGTTGTAGCAGTTGGAGAGAGGTTGAAAATGGAAGCAATGATTTCTGAAACTAGTCCCTCGATAATATAAAACTGTAAGTGACGAAGTGTCAATAAACCGACTACAAATAGTTTTTTTGGATTAAGACTTGAGTTCTTTACAATGTATTACAATGCTTGCAATGGAAAATATGGATAAAAAATAGTGAAAGAAATGCATTTAAAAACAAACCGCTACTGAACAAATGTAACAGATTGTTGCTTAAAACTTACTTATTTCTTATAATTAGATAAAGTGCTGCATATAATATAGATACCCTAGAATTTTATTCAAGATCTGTGAGATATCTCTATCAGCAGTATGTTATTTATTTAAAGTTATGCAGTTTCAAATTGATAGGACAATGCTGATATAAAGGGGTCATTGTTAATGAATGTCATCTGGAGTCTTCACTTTTCACTGAGATCTAAGCATTTTATTTATCAAGAGCTGCGTCACTACCAGTATTCTAATTTTGACACAACAGATTTTTTTAACATTATAATACTTGACCTTGAGGTCTTGGGGTGCAAAACCTGAGAGGTCATTAGTGAAGTTGATCTTCTCATACTAGAATTAGAATTATTTATTTCTCATCTTTCTTCTACATACATTTTCATTGATACATTGACATTTGTAACATTTCTTTCACACAATAACAAAATGAGTTATTCACATCTAATATACCCTTCCTACCTGCTTGCCTTGAGTCTCGGTCTCAATACACATAACCCCTGGTTTTCCGTGTATTGATGACCCTCCTCTGCCTTTTTCTAGTTTTTCAGCCCTTAATTGTTAGTTATTCTTCATCAATCTTAACCATTTCTTTCTAACTTTCCCCAGGTATTCACCTATATTTCTTACATTCTTTTCTCCTTTTACCAATAACATTTTCATTATTATTAATACCTCCCCCTCTCTTTAAAACTGTCCCACTTTTGTTGCCAAATTTGTTCTCTCCATATCTTTGTTTGCACTAAAGTATACTATGCCAATCTGTATCCTCTTCTCCACACACATTGGGCATTTCCCTGTATCCTTATCATATCCTTGCCCAGGCAAACCCTTCTCACCCTGAATTATTACACACATCTATGTACTTCTCCCTCCCCCACACTCTCTTTATTTCTCTATATGTCCTCAATTATCTTTTCTCCCTTACACTGGTAAATATAACTTGGCTATCTAAATATTCCAGCCTTAATTCTACCTCTTTCCAAAAGCCCCTATAATAATACTCGTCTCTCCAAATATGTCCCATACCTATCTGTTCCATCAGTTCCCTTACTTTTTGCGCCCAAGACTCTCCCCATTTGCTTCTCATCTGCAAAAGAAAACATTCCTTGATAATATTGCTTTCCTCCAAATTGGCAACTCTGTATAGATATTCCAATGCCCTTGAGACAATTTTAACCCTTGTTGAATGTCTTCCCAACTCTAATTGTGCTGCCACATTAGGTGAAGCTACCGGTAAGTCCAAAATATATTAAATATATTTACAGAAGGATCTGTTAATAACGTCCACCTCTCTTCTCATACTAACTGTGCACATGTAGACTAAAAATGGAGCATGAATTAGACTGGTCTATGGTATAAGTTGCTTAGGACAAATTTTATCAAGTCTCACTCAACTTTGCAATAAAGTATGGGTGATAAAGTGATGATATATGGTGCTTAGCTGATAAGAATTTGCTGTACTTAATGTATTAAAAAATGCATGTTGGTATCAATGTGAGTATGGTACATATGTAATATAAGTATACATCATTTGTCTAAAAAGTTCATTTTAACTAGTGAATGAATGCATAAAATGCATGTCCAGGGTTAGGGGCCATGAAGTGGGAAAGCTGCCTCTTATTTATTCCAAAGTCTAAGGAAAAGCCTCAAATAAAAATCTGAAATCAGGCAGTTTGATAATATAGGAATACCTGAGCCCACAGCAGTTTGGGATTTCATTTTGCCCTTGTTCCAGAGTCCCTCTCATCCTTCACCCATCCACCCTCCTTCCCTTTCAATATTATTCCTTTCTCAGAAGTTCAGGATCTTTTCTTCAACATACTAAGCAGTTACTAAAATTAGGCAAGTGAGTCAACCTTGCATATATTTTTCTCCACTTACAAGTTTTTTATGAAGACTAGTTTCTGGGGACTTCTCCCCTATCGTCAGCTCTGTGGTAGACTGATGATGCATCCGGTGTCTGCATCTGGCTTGGTGTTGTGCTGCCATCTAAGTTTGATGACGTCATCTACTGCGGGAATTTTAAAATTCATCAAGAGGTCCTGTTTTTTCGTAATAAATATGTTTTCCCAAATCTGTAGTTCCAGAGGTTTCTTTGCCTGTTTGATCAGTTCTATTTCTTGTTTTATGTTGTGATTCTCAGACCAAAAGTGATGTGCTACGGCCGAATTTTCCATTTGTTTGAATTTAATATTTCTGAAGTGTTCTTTCATTCTTGTTCCTAGATTCCTTTTGGTCTTACCAATGTATATCTTGTCACAACCCTGGCAACTCATTTGGTAAATGCCTGATAATTGAGTTTTCGGTGTGCTATTTTTTAGAGGGTGGTTTAGTAAGTTGCGGATGTTGTGTTTGTTTTGAGGGGCTAATTTTATGTTGAAGCTCTTAAATAGCTTTTCAAATTTTTTGAAGTATTTTGGATGAAATGTAAATTTTCCATATCTGGTGTTTGGGTTTTCTAGTTTTTTTAACATAGTAATGTCCTTTAAGTATTTGTTTCTTTTGTGTCTATAGATCAGTTTTTTGATGAAATTTGTGTTATAGTTGTTCAGTTCGGCAACCTGGTGTATGTGAGCGTACTCCTGTTCATATTCTGTTTTTGTTAGCGGAATGTTGATTAATCTGTGAACTAAACTATGGAATACTGCATATTGATGTTGTACTGGGTTGAATGGGTTGCATTTAATGTAATTGTCAACATGTGTTGCTTTTCGGTATATTCCAAATTGTAATCCTGTTGGTGTTCTAATGATTTTCAAATCTAGAAAAGGTAGCCATTCATCCTGCTCTACTTCAATGGTGAAAACTATGGATTTTTCTTGTAGGTTTAGAAACTTTATAGCATCCTCGGTTAGTCTTCTAGGGACTATCGCAAACACATCGTCGACATATCTATGCCAACATTTGAAAATATGTGGAAAGGCTTTAGCAATGTGTGTTTCCAAATTACTCATGAACAGATTAGCTAGTAATGGTGAAAGAGGGTTACCCATGGCCAAGCCTGCTGTTTGTTGGAAGATCTTGCTAGAGAACGTGAAGCTGTTTTGTTCATCAAATTAACCACCCTATGTATTGAACAAAACAGCTTCACGTTCTCTAGCAAGATCTTCCAACAAACAGCAGGCTTGGCCATGGGTAACCCTCTTTCACCATTACTAGCTAATCTGTTCATGAGTAATTTGGAAACACACATTGCTAAAGCCTTTCCACATATTTTCAAATGTTGGCATAGATATGTCGACGATGTGTTTGCGATAGTCCCTAGAAGACTAACCGAGGATGCTATAAAGTTTCTAAACCTACAAGAAAAATCCATAGTTTTCACCATTGAAGTAGAGCAGGATGAATGGCTACCTTTTCTAGATTTGAAAATCATTAGAACACCAACAGGATTACAATTTGGAATATACCAAAAAGCAACACATGTTGACAATTACATTAAATGCAACCCATTCAACCCAGTACAACATCAATATGCAGTATTCCATAGTTTAGTTCACAGATTAATCAACATTCCGCTAACAAAAACAGAATATGAACAGGAGTACGCTCACATACACCAGGTTGCCGAACTGAACAACTATAACACAAATTTCATCAAAAAACTGATCTATAGACACAAAAGAAACAAATACTTAAAGGACATTACTATGTTAAAAAAACTAGAAAACCCAAATACCAGATATGGAAAATTTACATTTCATCCAAAATACTTCAAAAAATTTGAAAAGATATTTAAGAGCTTCAACATAAAATTAGCCCCTCAAAACAAACACAACATCCGCAACTTACTAAACCACCCTCTAAAAAATAGCACACCGAAAACTCAATTATCAGGCATTTACCAAATGAGTTGCCAGGATTGTGACAAGATATACATTGGTAAGACCAAAAGGAATCTAGGAACAAGAATGAAAGAACACTTCAGAAATATTAAATTCAAACAAATGGACAATTCGGCCATAGCACATCACTTTTGGTCTGAGAATCACAACATAAAACAAGAAATAGAACTGATCAAACAGGCAAAGAAACCTCTGGAACTACAGATTTGGGAAAACATATTTATTACGAAAAAACAGGACCTCTTGATGAATTTTGAAATTCCCGCGGTAGATGACGTCATCAAACTTACCAGGACGTTAGATGGCAGCACAACACCAAGCCAGATGCAGACACCGGATGCATCATCAGTCTACCACAGAGCTGACGATAGGGGAGAAGTCCCCAGAAACTAGTCTTCATAAAAAACTTGTAAGTGGAGAAAAGTATATACAAGGTTGACTCACTTGCCTAATTTTAGTAACAATGGCACTCCACTTTCTGAAATACTTCTTTTTATTCTATATACTAAGCAGTGATTAATGAATTTTCTTTCTTTAAAGTTATCATCACCACCATCATCACCACCATCATCACCACCATCATCATCATCATCATCATCATCATCATCATCATCATCATCATCATCATCATCATCATCATCATCATCATCATCATCATCATCATCATCATCATCATCATCATCATCATCATCATCATCATCATCATCATCATCATCATCATCGTCATCAACAACAACAACAACAACATCAACATCATTATCGTTATTATTATATTCAGGTTACACTTATAACTGTGTTCCCCAACCCTAACCATACATTTTTAAGTTTATATCTCATTTCTTTCTTTGGATGAGGTATTACAATTGCATGCACTTAATTTTTATGTTAACATTAGTGCTGTTAGACTGACCTGATCCTGAAATATTAATTCTATTGTTTTTTTCTTTCATTCATTTTAATGTGCTCTATATATAGCATTTTTCTACAACTGTAATTTCTGGTTCAGTGCTGAGCATTGTGTAATTCACATGAAAGCATTGTTGGCAGCAGGCAACACAGATTACCAGCTTTCAGACAGCTTGTCAAAGGAAACATGAAAAATACAGTTTGCCTTGTCCACACATGCATCCAAGTTTTGTTGATAAGAGAGGGCTAAGGGGTTTGCAGCTACTGACTGCTGCTATGAGCAGCATGTTAATACTAAGCAAACATTAACAATAGCATTCTGCATGACTTCAGCAGTTAGTGGGAAAAGAGTAAAGTACACTTACATTTGTTGTGATTGTGATTGTTCATATGATAGCTTCCCAGAAATGGATTTGCAAGAGGATATTGTGAAACTTCTAATAAGGGATGGAGTTTATTTTCTCAGTCTAAATTATAAAGCTAAATTACAGATTAACAATAGAAACCAATACCTAATTTAATTATGGAACACAAAGATGAGAAATATATGAGCATAGATAGAGTCAACATAAAAAATCCCATGCCATGGCCAGAATTTGAACCACGGATCTCCTGGTTTCCGTCCAGTTGCTCTAACCCATTGAGCTACCATGACCAACATGCTGTCCTGACATTAAATTCTCCATTTGACTTATATATTTCCCCAGTAGACCACGAGGGGCTCTCATATTCGAGATACACCGTTTGTGGCGACTTACTATTGTAGGTACTTGCGGCCCAGGCTTCACCATTTAACTCTTATTATATTAGTTAATTGAGGGAATTAAATCATTTCTTCACACTAGCCGTATATAAGCTAAGGTATTTCAATTCAATGCCATGGCCGGGATTTGAACCACAGATCGCCTGGTTTCCATCCAGTTGCTCTAACCCATTGAGCTACCATGGCCAATGTGCCGTCATGACATTCAATTTTCCATTTGACTCGTATATTTCCCTGGCTCTCATATTCGAGATACACTGTTTGTGGCGACTTACTATTGTAAGTACTTGAGTCCCAGGCTTCACCATTTAACTCTGATATAGTTAACTGATGGAAATTAATCACTTCTCCACACTAGCCGATATAGGCTAAAGTTTTTGATAGATTTATCGGGGAAATATACAAGTCAAATGGAGAATTTAATGTCAGGATGGCACGTTGGCCATGGTAGCTCAATGGATTAGAGCGACTGACAGAAACCAGGAGATCCATGGTTCAAATCCCAGCCATGGCATTGAATTTTTCTTGTTGACTCTATGAAAAGCCTTAGCCTATATACGCCTAGTGTGAAGAAATGATTAATTTCCATCAATTAACTAATACAATAAGAGTTAAATGGTGAAGCCTGGGACTCAAGTATATACAATAGTAAGTTGCCTCAAACAGTGCATCTCGAATGCAAGAGCCCCTAATGATTTACCGGGGAAATTTACGAGTCAAATGGAGAATTTAGTGTCAGGACAGCATATTGGCCATGGTAGCTAAATGGGTTAGAGCAACTGGATGGAAACCAGGAGATCCGTGGTTCAAATCCCAGCCATGGCATTGAATTTTTCATGTTGACTATCTATAGAGTCTTCATATTTAAAGCTAAAAAGTAAAAAAAATTAGTTTTCATAATTTAATTTAAATTCAATATTAATGAGCTAAATACTTATTAATTTTTAGATGAGTCGTATTTATTACACATCTGCTTCACTTTCGTACCTATTTTGAGGACATGTTTCGCAAATCATCATTTGCATCTTCGGCTCTTATGCGACTAAAGCTTGATCCAGAATTACCCACACCACTGGATCAAGCTTTAGTCACATAAGAGTCGAAGATGCAAACGATGATTTGCGAAACATGTCCTCAAAATAGATACGAAAGTGAAGCAGATGTGTAATAAATACGACTCATCTAAAAATTAATAATTATTTCGCTTCACTGTGGTGTTCCAATACAGTTAAATCTCGAGCTAAATACTGTTCAACAGTATAAAAAGAGTGATCAAGCAAGTAATTCTTTAATTTAGATTTAAATATTTTTGGATTTTGGATTGATTTGATACAATTTGGTAATTTATTATAAAGTGTTACACCCATATGAACCATATTCTTTTGAAAAACTGTTGTACGGGCTCTATTTATTTGCAGGCTACTGTTTTTCCTAGTATTATGACCGTGTATATCTACATGAAGATATTTGTTGAGTTTTTGAAATAATTCTTAGTATTCATTTTTGCATAAAAAATAGTTTTGTACAAGGTGACGAATTTCCCCAATTGTACTAAATGTCTAAACTGTAACAAAGTGAACACAATTTTGCTATTAACATTTCAACATTCTTATCCCATTTAAGATTGTTTTGTAACCAAATACCTAAACACTTTGTTACACTTTCATTTTGAAGGGTTTTTCCAGAAAATATTATGTTGAAATTATGGGTTCTAAATATTTTTGAGGAGTGAAGATAAAAGAGCATTTGCTACAGTTTTTTCTGCATAACTTTGAGGCTACTGTTCTACAAACCAGTTGGAAATATTGTGAATTTTGTTTTCAAATTAAAGAATTACTTACCAATAATTTATTTGTATCTTCAGCATACTGAGTAACATTACCCGATGGTTCCTTTAGTTTCAAATCATTAACAACAGGTAAGAATAAAATTGGTCCTAGAATAGATCCCTGTGGTACTGCACTCTTTATAATTTGCTCATTTGAGTAATACTGGTGTATATAACTTCCATTTTCATTTAAAGTTTCCACTAACTGCTTTCTTTCCTTATGGTATGACTGAATCCATTTAAGTGCATGCCCCCTGATACCCATTTTCTCAAGTTTGCTAAACAATATGTGGTGATTTAAAACATCAAAAGGCTTAGAAAGGTCAAAAAATACTGCACATATGTATTTTTTCTCATCTAAGTTCTTTAACACACTATATACAGAAGTAAAAAGATCTGTTTCCTTGGACTTGTTTTTCCTAAAACCAAGTTATGTGTCAGATAATATGCAGTTTTGCTCAAGAAAACTAAGCAGTCTTCTATAAAATATTTTTTCAACCACCTTACCAAAACCCAATAATAAAGAAATTGGCCTATAATTTTCTATGTTTCCTTTTTCGCCCTTTTTGTAGAGGGGTTTTACTCCAATTATTGAAGGAAAGGAGCATGCACAAAATGGTGATGTAAATGAACCTAGAGATGATTTATGCAATATATATCAGAGCCACTAAGAACAACTATGAAACTACCTTACTTAACTCTCCTATACCTTAGGATTAGGATTGGGATTTCACTACGGAGGAGATTCGGTACGTAGGCCACCATGCTGGGCCCATTGTGCCTATGCCCTCAAGTGAGGCACCGCTGCTATGAAGGATGAGGCGAGAGGAGGCAGAGGGCGGCCAACCCAAGAAGCCACGAGAGTGCAGAGGGCAGAGTCCCTACAGTTTACTTAGATAGAGACTTCCCCCAACAGGCCAGGACAACAGACATGCTCCCTTACTGTGGGCAACGAGCCCAGCAGCCAAGCCCCAAAAATCCCTGGCTGGCGTTCCCAAAATGGTCCCAGCAGAGGTGCGGAGACCAGCAACCGACCTACCGGAGGAGGAATTAGTTAACCTTAGAGCATATCATCCTGCCATGCATTGCAGAGATACCAGTCGACACTTCTACCCTAAAAGAGACCACCAGATGAGAGATGATGTGAAAAGATAATGGTGATGAAATGGAGGGACAGGAAATTCGGGGAATGTAATTAACCTACCCAGCATTTGCCTAGTGACCTGGAAACCCCCCCCCCCGAAAAAACCCCAGGTAGATCAGCCACGGGAATCAAACCCAGGTCTCCCAAATGGGGCCACAGATGAAACTGCCTGAGCCATCGCGCTCGGTCTCCTATACCTTAAATAAAACATATAAATGAATCATGGCATTGATTATACCTGTGTTGTATTATGCATTTATTGCTACAGTTATGAGGTTTTATGCATCAAAGTAGGGAAAATATTAACTTCACAAGGACAACACAGAGTGTTATATAGTGTGACACCAATTTTAATAATGTAAACAAACAATGTAGTGTTGCCATTAACCTGTTTATGCTGAGTGGACATAACATGGTTGGTATTTGAGTAAAAAGCATGAAGCAAACAATTTCATGGTCACTGAAGTAGGTAAAGACAAAACACCAAATGGTCATTCATCATTGCTGTGGTAAAGTTTACTGCTGAGCATAAAACGGACCTGAAAATGTTTTAGCACTGGAAGGTAAGACTTCCAGAGTTGTTATAAAAAGTTTACTCTTTTAGCTAACATTTCTTTAATAATTTAAGTGACGGCCATTATCTTTAGTAGGTTTTCTGATTTTTATTTATACTAAAATCTTGGATCTAAAGATAATTTACCAACTAATTAAAAGTTGAATTGAAAAAACATAAGGAGTCTTTGTAACAAACCTTTTTTTTTTTTTTAGTTTTGATTCTTTCCTTCAACTACAAAAGGAGAGGCAAAAAAGCAATTATGGCTAATAACCACATCAGTGCTTGATATTATTATACGAGGGCTGTTCAATAAAGAATGATCACAACTTTTTTTTTTTGACAACGTACCTTTACTCATCCTCATAATTTTGATTGTCCTTCTCAAAATAGTCTCCCCTGAATGCGATGCCCTTGTCCCAGCATTTCTGCCAGTCTTTAAAGACATGCTGGAAACCATTTTTTGAGAGATCCTTCAAAATCGCCTCCACAGCCTTCACCAATGCTTCTGATGATGGATAATGCCTCCCACGAAGGCGTTTCTTCAAGTTAGGGAATAGAAAACAGTCACATGGGGCTACATCCGGACTATAGGGAGGGTGAGGGATGCACTTCACATTGATTTTTGCAAGATATTCAGCAACAACATTGGCAATATGCGGCTGCGCATTATCATGGTGCAGCCTCCAGCGTGCTTCACAGAAATGTGGTCTTTTGTGCCTGATATGGACTTTCAATGTTTTCAGGACATCCCTGTAGTACTGTCCAGTTACTGATGTGTGTGCAGGTACAACATGCTGATAAACCATTCCATGAATATCGAAGAATGAGATGACCATAACTTTCCCAGCAGAAGCAAACTTTTTTAGTTTTTGGGGGGTTGGTGATGAAGGAGATTTCCACACTGAGCTTTGCTGTTTGCTCTCAGGAACAAAATGAGGTAGACAAGTTTCATCAGCAGTGATTACGTTTGAAAGAAACTCCGGATCTTCCTCTAATATCAGCTTTAACTGCATGTTACCTCCATTGCAGCAGTAGGCTATACTGAACATGTCTGAACTTTCCTGGTTCTCACAGGCAGGAACCAGGAGTACCAACAATGAAACTACTACAGCATGTTTGTTTCACATTAAGCTAACAGAATATAATAAGATTGAATTTTAATGCGAAAAATTATGACCGTAAAAAAATTATGATCATCCTTTATTGTATTCAACACAAACTTAACTGTATTTTCTTATGATTAAAAAGGCATACTACTCTGAAAAGCTTGGTAGACTATAGATTGAGGTGAATAATGAAAATAAGGTATATTGCGTAGCATAAATTACCTCAGGCCTGATAAAAGGGCTTCTGAGCAAAATTAAGCAGTCTTTCACACCCATTATTGAATGTATACTGAGAATCACATCAGTTAAAGAGTCTCATAAGTAAAAACTCAAATTTGTTTAGCATAAATTTGTGCAAAAGGGCGCACTGTTTTTGACAAGTTTTATTGGTTAAGTACGTTTAATAAGAGGAATATTTAAGAAATTATAACAATTTTGTTTACCCTTCAAAACCTTGAGGCATTTACGACTACAAACAAAATAGCTCAAATCACTAAAATGTACAATCCACAGACAAATTTTAAATACTTTGTACCGTTTTAATAATTTTTGTATTAAAATAATATTTTATAGCCACAACCATGTGCATGCTAATTCTAAGCATTTGTTTTCCAAGGCGTGTCTAACTTGTTCGAAAATCTCAGTTTTATGCATCTTGAGTCAACTACACAGTCTGTACTTTACACACCTTAAGGAAGCATGTACATCATACAAGCAGTATTTAACCAGATTTGCACTGATTTACTTGTTTTACATATTTTATAAGATCTATTAGGGATATCAAACTGAAATTTTGCAGACATATGGAAAATGTTCTCTGAACGGCTCCCATGAGATTCATGATCCTATTTGAATTATTATTTAAGTTTTATAAATATATTCATTTAGTATGATTATGTTTTAGTGTTCTTTTTTTCATTTTTAGGAACATAATTTTCCAGAACAAACAGAGCTGGTCATGAACTTTTGCATGAAGCTTAAGCTCATACAGATCTTCAATTTATAGTAAATTTATGTCAATATCAATTTTTCTAATTTGAAAAGGTAAATTGGAATTGATACATTTACAATTGGTCAACAATTTCTTGATAATGCGTAAAGTGGGGGGTGAAATGCGTTGAAAGAAAATTTGGATATGTGGAGTACAGAGTATCTCAGTCAACTCACAGTATAATTTTAATGATCAATTTTTATATATTAAATTAACTTTTATGAAATGTTTTTTCAAAATTTTAGGCCATTTTTATTTGCATTAATGATTTACTTTTCTTTGTAAGTACACGCACAATACCATATGCAGACAACATATGCAGCATTGAAACCTTAAAACCATATTAGAAGTCAGTTTGTTGCATGCAGATATTAGGTTTAGAACTAATGGTTTCTTATTAAACAAAAAGAAAACACAACAACTATTATTTAGAGATATGCCAGAACTAAATATCTCTAAAGAAGCAATATTTCTAGGTGTAGTGGTGGACAATAAACTTCACGGAGCCTCATATGAACTACTTTGGGGTAGCAGTAGTCATATCACCAAAATGCTATACTGTTGCAGGAAAAAAAAGAGTTATTCATATCAAGTGAGATTCAGACAAATTGCACACTTGAACCACTCTTTATTACATTAAGAGTAATGACCACAACAAATTTATACATTTATGCAGTCCTAATAAACTTAAAGAACATTTATCTGATTATCAGTTTAGACAAGATCACCACAGTTATAACGCTATGAATAACCATAATGAGACACCATATCATGGACTGTCCAAATCACACAAAAGTCTTAAAGCTTTAAGCGTAAGATTGTACAATGCATTATCAACTGATTTAATTCAGCTACATATACAACTTTTAAATGTAGATTTCATGACAAACTGCTTGCCATCTATTACTATTCCAATCAAGGATACCTTCAAAATATATCCTAATGACTAAGATCCGATATAACTTATTGTTGGAGGACGTTAAATTAGAAGAAGTCACTAAGATGTTTTCGCTTTAATTCAAATCAGTCCATATTAAGATTACTTTGTTCTGGTAGATTATTCTTTTTGTATCATTCAGTGTTATTTGTGTTAAGTCAGATATAGCGTACATTTTCAAATTCTATTATTGAATGATCAATGTGCGTTTATGCTTTTATTGTTATATCATTTGTAAATAAGTCATTAATGCTATATTTCATTGTAAATACTATCTTCATCATTGTATATATTTAACGTTGGAATCATCATTTGACATCTGTTGCCGTATAAAGCTTAATAACAATATAATCTATCATCTTCATGATCATCATCATCCCTATGAAGAAGATCCATGTAATATAAATAGCAAAATATGGTCCTGAATAGAATGGCATATTGACTTATAATTATAATTTATGCCAAATGAATATATTTAAATAATATAAAATAATCCAAATTAAGTGGTACTTTCAAATATTGGAAACAATTAAGGGAGAGATGTAGTAAAGGTTATTCCTATGTGTGAAGAATTTAGTAACAGTGGCATCAAAATTAATCGTAAAAACTATTTGTAGTCAGTTTATTGACACTCGTCACTTACTAAAAGTAACCAACTACAAGTAGTTTTTACGATTAAAGGTTATTCCCGTTGAAACTGGACCAAACAATGAGCAAAGATAGGTAGAAAGAGTTGGTCTATAATCTCTAAAGGGGTGATAATTTACAGTTAACTAGGAAAGCCAGAGACAGTTTAATGGTCTTAGAGTAGACACACTTGGTCTGGAAACCAACAGATACATTAGTTTACTGTGGTTTACATTGAATCCACATTGGTGTTTAGGAATGCAATGCATACGCCGGTGATGAGATGTGCATGTGTGTATGAAGTTTCATTCACGAAGGGAAGGTAACAAGAAATAAAGGGGAGAGAGAAAGGAATTAGAAATTCTTTGCAGTTAAATCCACACATGTCCCCTCCCAACAATGCATACCATCTCAGACTATAATCATGAAACTCATAGAAGCCATTACAGAATAGTTTTTTACCTGCAAAATTTCAGTTTGATATCTTATATAAACTAGTGTCCAAAATATCGAGATTTAGTGTCCAAAAGTTGAGCATAATTCGGAAAACAGAGTACTGAAATGGAAAACAGTGAGCTAGTACCATTAAACATTATTGCAGTGTGTGCCTCCCCTTTCTGGTGGTCTCTGATAGGTAACTGGGTTCATGCTTCGAAGGTCAATAAAACTAGAGCAGCAAACAATAGCAGAGTGTCAGACCCAGTGTGTGGCTCATTTGTTATTGTTCTCCCATTGTGAACAGAGCATAATTGAAAATAAGACCTGAAGCTTTCCTGGCGATGAATATGCTCACTTTCTTCTCGGGCAACAAGCCAAGTGAACAGACGATTAGAAATCGACGTTTCGGGGTGTGCATTGCTCCCATCATCAGGATATTTATAAAATGTTATAACCACAAATGAAACACTGGATATAACACCAACATAACATTTTAATGATATTATGATGATGGGAGCGATGCACACTCCTGAAACATCAATATCTAATAGTCTTTTCACCTGGCTTGTTGCCCGAGAAGAAAGTGAGCACAGAGAGTAATTGCTTTGCAAAGTGTTTACAAGACAGTACCAACATGCCACAAAGACGTCAACTGGACCCTGATTTGAAGGGTAGAATCATTGGACATCTAGAGGCAGGTGAGACTCAGAGCACAGTATCTCGGGCCCTGAATGTGCCACAAAGTGTCATTTCCAGAATTTGATGACGGTTCCAAGAAACAGGTGGTCTTCATCGGGTCCCTGTAAGTGATTCCCCATGAGTCACAACCCTGCAACAGCACCAATATTTGACCATAATAGCATGACAACATCAGAGGATGCCCCAAGACAACTGGCTTCCAAGCCTCAGACATTCCAGTTTCGAGGCAAATAGTATACCAGAGGCTCAGGGTAGTTAGCCTCTATGCCAGATGTTCAGTAGTGTGTACACCACTTACTCGAATACACATATGGTCTAGTTTACAATAGAGTCAGCAATGTCAGCATTAGATCTTGAATAAATGGAAGAACATGCTGTTTAAAGATGAGTCTAGATTCAGTTTGAAAATTCTTGTTACACAATAATCTGGAGAGAATGTGGAACCTGGTTTCATCCCACCATCTTAGAAACACATGGTGTCCTCGTGTGGGCAGGCATAATATTCAATGGATGCACATCTTTGATGGTAGCTATGTTGTTCACCACAAATCTCACTTTGCAGTCACCTAGGATCAAGCCCAGGCCACACTGGTGAGAGCCAAGCGGTCTAACTACTCAGCGTGGCCCACACTTCATCTTAATGGACAATAATGCATGTGCACATAAAGCCCACCTGGTGGATGACTATCTTGAGAGGAAAAATATCATGCACATGGACTGGCCAGTGAAGTCTCCGGATATGAAGCCTATAGAGCATGCCTAGGATGCATTAGCAAGACCCTCAGCCTCCACCAAGGACACTTCCAGACCTGTGATGAATAGCAACTGCTGCCTGCAGAGCTCTTGAACAACCTTATAGAGAGCATACCAAGGCGCTGCAAGGCCTGTGTAGCCATGGGATCACCACAGCCCATATTAATCACTAAATACCCATCATTGTCATTGTGGAAGTGATTGTCAGATTTTGTGCTTGCGTAAAAAGATATCCTGAGGTCAAAACTGTGTGCTAATTCTCACTCTATTTCATTCGTGTGCGATGCATTGCTAACATATTGCATTATGCTTAATTTTTGTACAAATGTGTTAAGTTTGGTAATAAAAAAATAAAAATGTGTTCGTAACATTAAAAGCCTAGTTTTCAGAAATTAAAGCTGCTTTTTATTTCAGTAGAAAGACGTTTGTGCACCCCTTACAGGCTCTAAAAATGACATGTCATCCAAACACGCAACTCAAAGGTCTCTCTTTGCTTCTCCACATGTAAACAAACAAAAGGATTCACTTTCAAATCACTACGCCACTGCACACACATGATTATCGGTTCTCCACTCTCTAGTCTCTCATCACTGCACAGCTTCAACCCCATTCACTGACTACTGGGCTCCAACTCAGCTCAGCTGCATTTATATATGAGCCACTGTTTGTCAAAGATTGGCAAATTTTCTCGAAAGATACCGAACTAACACAATCTTTCGTGATGTAGCGAGAACACCATGGAACTGTCTCTGGCTCTTTCTTCCTCTGTTGCTCTCTCTCTCTCTCTGGGTGTGGCTTGGGCACTCTCTGTCTCTTTCACTCCCTGCTTCTATCTCTCTCGGTGCTCGTCTGTGTAGTAACGAAACAATGCCTTGCGACAATATTCAATTATGCTGAACTTTTGGACACTAGTGTATGTCTTATAAATATTATAAGTAATACTGTACTCATCAGGTGAAACAGTGTCTCTATGAAGTACATGTTTCTTTAAATTATTTTAATTAATTTTCAGCTTCACCTGAAAGCAACATCAAGAATTTGTCGATTGGCTGGAACTCTGCTGCTTGTGAGTATGTTGATCTCTGGAAAAGGAGGTTCTGGCAGAGATTCAGTGATGCTGAATAATGGGTTTTCTTCCAAGAGAACGTCAAAATTCATTAAATGCATTTCAAACTTTATATATATATAAAGAAATCATTTCCCAAGTATTCAGTTCATAGTTCATATGGGACAGTTTTAGTAATTTTTAATAGTTCTTTGCTCAGTGTTGTAATCATCGCAAAAATGTGTTGCTACTGCAGAGTTCTCTGTTTCTTTTTGTTATATTTTGAAAATGCTCCTTAAATCTGATTCTGATATGCATCATTATGTAGTCAGAACAGTTAATTTTGTAGGTGCTATACTTCTTTTCTTGTGAAATGATCTCAAATTATGGATTTTAAGGTGAGGTTTCTGATACTGAATTTATATTTTGGTGAATTTATATTGTATGTTAAACTCACTGAAGTTTTTAAAGTTTTTGGATCTCTCAGAGATATGCAAACTTGTTGTATACTTTGTTGTCCTTTAAAGTTGTTAGTGTAGTTACTTCTTTTAGATTTTTTGTCTTTTAAACAGTTTAATTTTCTTGTCTACAAGTTGTTTGTTGAAGCTGTTCTTTGTCACTGTTTCTATAACAGTGGAATATTCAGTCTTGTATTCCAGTGCTTCCATCACTGTGTGTATCTGAGAGCTAGGCTGTGGTGATGACATGGTTCTGAGGTTTAGGATTGAAACCATTTGCTTTGATGTAATTGTTTGCACCTGTATCTTTCCTGTAAATTCCAAATTTTAACTTGCCATTATATTTTATTATTTTAAGGTTTAGAAGAGGTAGCATCTTACTGGATTCTATTTCCATGTTTAACTTAATGTAGGTTCCTGTAGGGATCTTAGGGATACATGCTGTATTTCTTATTGACTATTACAAATATGTCATCTACATATCTGAACCACATTTTGAAGATAATATGGAAGGCTGTAGTAATTTGCAACTCAAAGTGGTTAATGAACAGACTGGCCAGGAATGGGGATAACAGTTTACCCTTGCTAGTCTCGATTGCTGCTGGCACAATTTTCTTTGAAATGTAAAATATGTTTTCTCTATACATACCTGTGTTAGTCGGATGTATTGCTTAATATGAGAACTGTTCGTATCAATATTTTCTAATCATTTCCTTAGGATGGTGAAGACACTTGGGAATAGAAATATGATACCAAATAATACAAGGACTTCAAATGTGTATAAGTATACATGAAATCGCGATCCTGGAGAATTTATAAGAATTATCATAATTTCTTATAAGATAGTGAAGTTTTAAGTTACAAATTATTATATTTGTATATACTTCAGTACAATGTTGTGTCTCTGAGTTTTTATTTTTGTTCTTGAGAGTTACAAAGAGAGTGAGAGAGAGTTTTGTGAGTAATCAACTAGTAATCAAGAAAATTAAAATGTTCAAAGACAGAAATATTTGAAAGTCAGTACATTAAAAGCTTTAAAGCACTAAAAGTATACAGGGAGTTCACTTATTTCCTCTAGGTGACCCAAATATTCCAAAACATT
This sequence comes from Mantis religiosa, assembly GCA_030765055.1. NCBI lineage: Eukaryota > Metazoa > Arthropoda > Insecta > Mantodea > Mantidae > Mantis > Mantis religiosa. The sequence continues at coordinate 51,924,553 of CM060948.1, read as the reverse complement.
TTCATTGAGTCCTTACCCATTAAGAATCTTTAGTGAGTTTAAGATCACCAAGAAATAAATTCAGTATCAGAATCCTCATTAAAAATCCACATGCTAACATAACTCCACAAGAAAAGAAATACAGAATCTATGAAATTAACTGTTTTGACTACAAAAATGTTTATATCCGAAAGACAAAACAGAATATTGGAACCATAGCATTTTCAAAACATAAAACAAAAAGAAACAGACATATCTGCAGTAGCAGATATTTTTGCAATGATTTCAACTTTAGGCAAAGAACCCAACTACTAAAACCCGTCCATGTGAACTCTGAATTGAGTATTAAGGAAATTATTAATCTGAAGAAGTTTGAAATGCATTTAATGAATTTCAACCTTACCTTGGAAGAAAACTTGCTGCTCAGCCACGCTGAATCTCTTTCAAATGTCTCCTCTGCCGAGATAAATCTTCACAACCAGCAGAGCTCCAGCCATTCAACAAATTCTTGAAGATGCCTTCAAGTAAAGGTGAAAGTAACTTAATGTGAAGTACAAAGTGTCTAAATCAACTCAAGCTATATAAAATTCTGAATTATTACTTCACAATGTTAATTGCAATTAATTTTTAAATTGTTTGAGTTTGTTTCGTTTGAGATGGTCTTGTTAAGTTTGGTTGTTCATAGGTGTGCAGTTCTTACTCATCTTGATATTTATATTGAACCGTGGTAGCATTTTCTGTTTGTTAATATTTTCATTTCTTGTTTATTTTGTTTTTCTTTCTGAGGTCGTGAAGTGCTGAAGTTCTGAGAAGTCTGGAAAAGAATATTGAAGTGGCATTTCATATAATGATGATAATGGTGCTGATGCATCAGGTAGTGTTGTAGTGTTGACAATCTTGAAAACATATGCAGCAAGAAGGATGGCTCAGGCAGTTTCGTCTGTGGCCCGCATTCAGGAGGCCCGGGTTTGATTCCTATAGCCAACTTATCTAAACCATGTGTTTTTTCGCGGGTTTTCGAGGGTCGCCAGGCGAATGTGGGTAGGCTACTTACATCTCCCGAATTTCCTGTCCCTCCATATCTTCATTATCATTTCACATCAACTCTCATCTGGTGGTCTCTTTCAGGGTAGAAGTGTTGGCGGGTGTCTCGGCACTGTTGTGACTCCTTGGGTCACTGCCCTCTGTCTCCTCTCGTCTCATCCTTCCTCCCGGGAATGCCCCACAATAAACCACAACCACAAGTTTTGGTGCTGAATCCCCTCTGCAGTAATAAAAAAAAATACATATGTATTTTTCTGTAGGTAATATTGCTATCTATATAAAAGTTATTATTTTATAAACCACAAGTGCTCACTGGCATTCACCAAGAAAAAACTATATATTGCAGTCTTATTTATCAATATATATATATAAACTTCAAAACATTTAGAATTTAAGAGACTATAATTCTCTGAAATTAACAGTATCATAAAAAATTAAAATATGGAGATAAAAGTTTGAAGATAAAAGTTAAAAGTTTGAAGTAAACATTTTCAAAATTCTCGTAATACACCAGGATTTAAGTGATGTCTCTTACACACTTCAGTGGAAATGATAAATAATGTGTGAAGAGCCGTTACACAAATCTCAAACTCAACAGCTCAAAAACTGAAGTCAGTACAAACCTTTAAGTCAAATTTTACCCTTCACTTTCTTAAGGCTGTTAGAATTTAGCAGTAGCACAGCCTTTTACATTTCGGTTATATAAAAACCTATAATTCTGTTTTTATTTTCATTTAACATTGATTCTCTTCCATATAGTGCTAAAACTGCTCTACTTTCATTCTGTTGTCTCAACACTTCCATTCAAAGCTTTTGCTCGCTTCTGTAGCATAGGTGGTAGCATGTGTGCCTCACATTCAGGAGGTCCTGAGTTCGAATCTTGTCAGGGTGAGTAATCTGGATACGGTTTTTCTGTGGTTTTCCATTATCCTGAAAGATAAAAGTCTGGTAACTCTTAAGCTCTATGGATCCAGGACTCAGTTGAGCATCACTTCACCCATTTCATTCATTGTCCGATACAGCTTAATGTTGGAGGACGTTATTTTTTTTTAAAAAATCAAATCTTCCATGACTCTTATTGTTATTTCTCCTCTTTATTCACTCCACTATATTTTGAAGATCTGCAAAAAAGTTATCTTTTTATGGTGATTTCTGAGTGAGAGTGACAGGTATTTCCAGGTTTAAATTCATGGATATCATCCTTGAACTAATGGTCTCCCACTGTCACTGTTTCATCATTTTCTTCTGAGATTATTATTGCAACCCCTTTCTTTGCTTTTGTGCACCAGGGTACCCCAAAACATTAAATATGTAATTATATATTTTATAAATTATTCAGATCATTTACTCTTTTTAACTTCGCTCAGTGTTAATGCCCCAATTTTATATTTCCTTACTTCCTCCTCTTTGCTTATAATAGTTCGAATTTTCTCTATTTGAAATCAGAAGCCTTTTATTTTACATTATTGTGACTTTGTGGGTTCGTGAAATGAAAAGTCCAATTACACCACTCAACAATGTTCTTTATTTCCACCGACTTACAGTTAAACACTTGCCAATTACACAGAATTACGTGCTGCAACAATTACAATTTGCCAGTTCGTCCGTTACAATTTCCTTGTACTCGCGGTTACGTAAGCTCCGGTACACCTTCACAGTTACGTACAGTCTTCCGTTGCACAATCTTTCCGTTCATTAACACGTCACTGACTAATACTGCCTTCTTACACCAAGAACTGTCCTCACTCACACACACTAACCAACTGATTGACCAACTCAACTCTGTCTGTAACCCTCTTTAAATAGGAATATCGCCCACTTCTGGTGTTTACAGGATTGTTCTAGTAACAGAAAGATCGAGAACCAGGTGTAAGGAAACATACGGCACAGTCATGTTTTTCCCCCAACCACAGCCTGTCACCACTATAGGACAAACGAGGCGAGGGCGTGGCTAACCGAACCTTCCCTGTCTCCCGCTGCCAGCTGCTTTCACAGGGTGTTCCAGCGCTCCCGTTACACTGCTCCCTCCTCAAAGCTGTTCGCCTCGAACAGCCCCATCGTAGCGTGCGAGGCGGTCCAGGTGTACCACCAGCATCTGCTCGGAGTCTCAGCCAGAAGTAGCGCTGCCGTAGTTTGTGAATCATTCGGTTCGCTCCCAGGTGTCCTCCTGAAGTACCGGCGTGCACTTCCTCCAAGACTTCCGGGACATTGCTCCGGGGAAGTACCAACTGTCCTCTCTGCGCCTTCCCATCGGGTGACTCCCATACCCGGAACAGCACGCCCTCTCTGGTCTTCAACAAGTCCCATCGGGCCCAGTGCGACTTGTAGGTGGCGCTCCTCGGTGCGATGTCCTCCCAGGTTGGTCTCGTCCCTGCGTCCTCTTCCCTCAAGAGTGGCCCCAAGTCTGCGTCCGCCAGCTGCTCCCTCCTCAGGCCTGCGCTATCCCAGCCTTCAGCAGGCACTGCCACAACTACTCGGACTGCTGCGGCACGCTCCTCCTCTTCCACTCTTGTGCGCTCGTGGCCGTCCTGGATCTGCGATAGGACACCTCCAATGCAATGGTCGCTGGCGTCGGTGTCCACAATGAAGGCGCCACCCGGTTGTGGGAAACCCAAAATTGAAGCACTGCACAGGGTCCCCTTCGGGTGCTGGAAAGCGTCTTCGGCGTCCTCCGTCCACACATAAGGCCGGTTTTCCTCCGTCAGGCGGGTGAGGGGTTTTGCGATGTTGTCGGCCTTTTCCTCTAAATCATTAAGGCGGTCGTCTACTTGACCCTTCCGTTTGCCCAGGTTCGCGACGTCATCCCTCACGCCGGCCAAACGTTCCTCAAACTTTGCGGCGAGAGCCTCGTTCGCCGCCTTCATTTCCGTGGCCAGACTGCCGTTCGCTGCTCTCATTTCTGTGGTTAACTCGGCCTTCATTTCTTCCATCTCCGCGGTGATGTTGTCGTTGGCCGTCTTCATTTGTTTCAACTCAGCGATGAGGTTGTTGTTTGCCGCTTCTATTTTTGCAGCGAGGTTTTCATTTGCCGTCTTCATTTCCGAGATTAGTTCGGCCTTCATTTCTTCCATCTTCCCGGCGATGTTGTCGTTGGCCGTCTTCATTTCTTTCAGTTCCGCCTTCATTTCCATCATCGTCTCCAAAATTTTCTCCAATGCCGCGTCCATGGTTGTAATGCTCGGTGATGTTATCTTCCCGCTTCCTGACACCAGTGTGACTTTGTGGGTTCGTGAAATGAAAAGTCCAATTACACCACTCAACAATGTTCTTTATTTCCACCGACTTACAGTTAAACACTTGCCAATTACACAGAATTACGTGCTGCAACAATTACAATTTGCCAGTTCGTCCGTTACAATTTCCTTGTACTCGCGGTTACGTAAGCTCCGGTACACCTTCACAGTTACGTACAGTCTTCCGTTGCACAATCTTTCCGTTCATTAACACGTCACTGACTAACACTGCCTTCTTACACCAAGAACTGTCCTCACTCACACACACTAACCAACTGATTGACCAACTCAACTCTGTCTGTCTGTAACCCTCTTTAAATAGGAATATCGCCAACTTCTGGTGTTTACAGGATTGTTCTAGTAACAGAAAGATCGAGAACCAGGTGTAAGGAAACATACGGCACAGTCATGTTTTTCCCCCAACCACAGCCTGTCACCACTATAGGACAAACGAGGCGAGGGCGTGGCTAACCGAACCTTCCCTGTCTCCCGCTGCCAGCTGCTTTCACAGGGTGTTCCAGTGCTCCCGTTACATTATCATCTGTTCATACACCTAATTCGGAAAGATACAATATATCTCTAAATCAGTAATTACTTCAGGTGGGTACTAGACCAGCACTGAAGGTTTGTTACCTCAGATAGAAGGTTTCCTAAACTTTGTTGCCTCAGGTGATCCAGTTATTCCATCGATCACAAGTATTCAGTTTTATATCCCCTCTTACAATACACAGCTGTCGTAGGCCTATTCTTTAATGGTTCCATGTGGGAATTCAGTAAACCCCTATGTGAGGTTCTCTTTTTTTTGTGCTTTGGAAAAATTAACTCTATTGTAGGATGTTTCCTAAGTAATGACTTGTGAGACTAATAAATTATGGATAATAAACAGGAAAATAAAGTTACCATATTGGTCCAAATATAAGCTGCCATCATAAATAAGTGTTGCCCTTAAAATTGAAGTAAGAAAAAGGAAAACAAAGAGGCTGCATCTAGATTGAGACAAGAAAAGTGAGTATAAATATTTATTTTTATATATTTTCAGTTACATAAACAGTTTGCTAGCATATGGTACACCACATTGACACCAAACACATTGCAATATTTTGTTATTCACTGTCATCAGTACCAGTATACACAGATCACACTCAATCTCACAATTTTTTTCATTCTCCTCTTATAGTATGTAATTCTTACTTCTATCCAGATGATTTTATAGAAGCTAATGAAACAATACACAATACAAACAATAATGTTAATGCTAAAATGCCACTAAATTCTTACACTATATGCTGCCAGTTTTGCTCCAAATGTTACATGTATTGTTGCAAATAAGAGTTGATTTTGACAGCAAAGGAAAGTAGAAACCAAGGTAGTGAACATAAGCTGCAACCCAATATTTTGACATTGAAATTTGGACCCAAAGCACAATTTAGTTTTAGTATTCACAAGCCATGCCATTCATGATGTTCTCCTAAATTTATTCTACAAAGGGATTTTAATAATATATATATATATATATATATATATATATATATATATATATATATATATATACATATAGTTTGAGAATAATGTAGTCCAGCAAAACCAGTCAAAAATACCAAAATTTATCTTATCATTAATTTTCATTTATTTATTCATTTTTTCCACCAACATTTCTTTATTCATTACATTTTTTAAATGTTTATATACAGGTTAAAGCATTAAATTACAAAAAGAGCAACAGAAAGCTTGTTTGAAAGGCATTTGTTTAATCTTTTCGAAACTGTAAGATAATAATCCAATGGTTATCATATAATTGTTGCACATTTGAGCAATATGGGTATAAATATATTATGGCAACACTTTATTTTATATCTCTATGGAAATTTGTACAGCAGCATGGTGTTTATATGTTATTAATTAATTATACTGGGAAGATGTACAGTGAAACAATTAGACACTTCAAAATGAAACATTATTTCTACTATACATTCTACTATTCTACATCTCAACTATTTCTACTATAATAAGGTTTTTACCTGAGATATGCATTCAGAATAGCTGATGATGGGATTAATAGCTCCTGAAGTGTGTTCTGGGAGGAAAAAGCCTGCTGAGGTGGAAGTCCTTTTTGTTTTGAGTAGTCTTTTAGAAGCTTCTGTGTAATTTATCACAAAGAACAATTTAAAAGAATTTTTGCAAAATTCGATAGATGCAAAAAATCAAGATACTGAAGAAATCACACTTTTTATTTTGAGTACAAAGATACAGTAAAACATAAAAAAAAAAAAAAAAAAAAAAAAAAAAAAAATGAAAGAGATTAAGTTTGTGGAGAGAGTAAAGGAAAAATGGTTAAGAGTGAGGTAATGAAGAAATAGAAGGTTGATATAGGCTAAAATTAGGGGTATTATCTGGGAGCCCAACAACTAAATATCCCATAAGCATGAGTAGCTGACTAGTTGTACTTAGATTAGGAAGAATTAGAGTGGAATATTATAATAGTAACAGATATTTGTATAAACTTTGTGCAAATGAATATTTTATTATTATTATTATTATTATTATTATTATTATTATTATTATTATTATTATTATTATTATTATTATTATTATTATTATTATTATTATTATTAGTTTGAACACAGGAAAATTCATTTTACAACAAACATTTTCACAAGTAGTATTATTAATTCAGACCTTGGTAATATTGCTCGGATTTACCTGCAGAAAACAAGCATCTTTGTTCAAAACTCAATCAATGCAGTCTTTAAGGGTTTATTAGAGAACTAATAAAATTAAAAAATATCAATAATCATAACAAAAAATACAACTATCACAATTTTGTGGTCCTGAATCATGAAGTTGAATAATAATTGATGTCCCAGACAAATAGAAGGAATTTAGTATCTACTTTTACAAAGGTAAAGAAAACCCTTGGGGGGGGGGGGGGGCATTGATAGCACACATATTTAACATAGGAATGATGCTTGCATATGTATATGCATAAAATGCGAATGTTTTATTTATAACAAGTTGTTGCCTGTGTACAGGACTATCAATCTTACAAGTAGGTATATTGAGAAAATAACTGACCTAAGGAGTATCATCATTAGCAATAATGTAATTCACTTACGTATAAAAGGTGTTTTGCAAGGAAGTGAAGTAATACAATGATCCACTGTAAAGAAAGGATGTTCTATTATTGTTTGTTTTACATGGCACTTAAAAAGAAAAAAGTAACAAATTTAAATTTATCACAAAGAAAATGTGAAAGATAGAAACACATTCTACATGTCACTAAAGAGACAATAAATTAAAGTTGTATGATATATGTTATATACATCTAACAATCTTATGTGCTTAACAGAAACATTGAAACAGTAGTCCATTTTTACTGCAAAAAACAGATTGGTTCCTAGATATCAGTATCTACATCTGCAAATGACAAGTTGATTGCTTTTTTTAAGCTAATGCAAACAGGACTTGTTACATTTGAACATTAGATTTACAGCAAACTGTTTAAAATTGTTGCTTGTGTAAATTTATTGCTTATTAAGCTGTTAATATGCCAAAACATATGAGGAGTTAAATGAAAATATTGCAGTGTATCCTTTTAATTTTTGTAGTGAATAGAAGTGTAACACAAGTATTACGATTTTTAAATATAGTCTCCCTGTTGTTCAGTACACTTCCTTCAGCATGTAGGAAGACAATGGATTTCTCTTGGGGGAGTAAAATCTTCTGGTAGTGTGTGCAGCCGCTCATGCATTGTCTAGTGCACATCTCTTCATTGGAACAAAACTTATTTGCTCTTTAGAACTCTTTTTGAGGATTCAAACATGTGGCAGTCACTCAGTGCAAGGTCTGGTGAGTATCAAAGTGCAGATCAGCGATGGTTACAACTGTTGCACCAGGAGTATGAGGCCGAGCATTGTCATGTTTCAAAATGACAGCTGTAGGCAGAAGTCCACGTCGCTTTGATCTTACTGCAGGTCGAAGCTGATTTTTTTAGCATATGGAAATATGGTGCACCTGTGATGGTGCTTCCTCGTGTAGTGTTCCAAGACAATGCCTTGTTCACCCCAAATTAAAGTTAGTATAACATCCCCTGTAAATGGCAGCATCCGAAATTTCTTGTTTTAGTGATGAGGAATGGCACCATTCCTTGCTTGCTATCTTTGTTTCAGGTTGGTGGTAGTGTACCCAGATTTTGTCTCCTGTAATGATACTCACAAAGAAGTCACCGGCTTCAAAGCGCTGCAAAAGTCCTTCACAGATGTCAACGTCTTGATGTTTTAGTTCTGGAGTAAGCTTCTGTGACACACATCTTGCAGACATTTTGTGATTCTTAAGCACGTTATCAGTGATGTGATGTATAGAGCCGTGACTTATGTTCATATTTGCAGCTATTTCATCCACCACCACAGGGCGATTTTTCATCACAGCGACTTCAAGTGTTGCAATGAACTCTCGTATCAGAAGGCGGAGTGCCGGACCTGGGCATAGAGCATCTGCCATAGAAGTCAAGACATTTATGTGTCCTCTACTCCACTCATATGCTTGTTACAGTGAGATACTGAAATCACTACACTGGACCTTCATTTGACGATGGATTTTAATAGGTTTCATACTTTCACTGCTCAGAAAACGATGACAGAATGCTGTTCTTCCTTGGTGCACAAGTGAGGCAGCCATTTTGAATTGTTATTATGACCGAGTTCGCTTTTCTGCAGTATTCCGCCAGCTGTTGAATTCCTTAATAATGGATAATATTACTACCATCTTACAGAACAAGCTGAAAAATGTCAATTTTTAATTAGATTTCATTTATCTCCCTTCGTAATACTTCAGCAGCACAAGGTGCTAAAATCTCCGAGGGAATTTTTAGCATTGTAATCCAGTGGCAATGACAAGTCATACGAAATATAGCAGATCATAAAACAAACATAAACCAACATTGATTTTTTTTATGTTACTCATTAAGTCTTTAAATGCAATAACTGTCTTTTCATGCTCCATCCAAGATGTTGTTGGCAGCAATTCTGATTTAATAATTCTGGGTCGGATTGAAATTTTCATGCAATTTTCACCCATATTTTCAGATACAAGCTTGTTATTTGGAAACGAGCACCCAAAATTAACACTGGCATCTACGGCTCCATGCCCACTTCTGTACCGTGGTGGTAGCGTATGTTAAATGTATGTACTATCTTTCACAAAGGTAAATGTCCAAGTTCTGTGAGTTCCATGCGAACAGTCAACTAATTCTTAAACATTTTTGCATTGATGGATTGAGAATGTAGTTTGTCATACATTTTCCTTGCAGTTCAGAGATCATGGCGACCATCGTTCCAACTCTCAGTTTTGAACCTCAATATTTCAGCTACCATTCTAAGTTAACTAACAAATATTGCAAATATAACTTCAGCACACCAGTAGAAATATGTTTTTAATGTGTTTGAATGAAGAGTGAACCAGAAGTAAAAATAATTCGAGTGTTGAATGCTTTGCTTACCAGCATAAGCTTAATCAACACCGAAATGCTGTGCTTCGTATACGTAACTGATCTCGCCACAATTCGCAGGCTGCAGTGCGTCCAGAACAGGGCGCTGCGAATGGTCTACGATACTGGACGTAGATTGCCGTCCCATATCCTCCACACCTACTCCGGAGTCCCATACATTGTAGACGTGGTGCGGGAGAGAACCGTTTCCATCTACAATAAGCTAGTCTCCCACCCCAATAACCTGGTGAATACCCTGGGCCGGTATGACTATATGGTTCCTCGCCGGAGACCAAGTTACCGGCTGTCCAAAGATGCTTTGGGAAACTAAACTGAGCAGGGCCACTTTTCCCTGACTTTGTACCCCCAAGTCCAGAAATGGGCTTGGTAAAACCCATACCCCTAACATTAATTCCTTTCCCTCTAGCCTGTCAAGCGGGCTGTGCTCAGATGCCTCTCAGGCAGGCGGAAGAGCGCAGCCAGCACTGGGTGCACAACCTGCCGGGACACTTTGCTTTCCACACATGGCTAGATATACCGCTGCCCAAGACAACCGCCTGCGATACAAGACAATTCTTTCATACTGCCCAGATAAAGCCACACTAAGCGGCTAGGTGCTGAGCAGCAAACACCCTGCCCAGGTAAACCTGGACGACTCGCATCTTCTGCTGGTCTGCTGGTTAAAGTGTAATATTCCTGTTCATCATTGATGGGTTAAAGTTAGATCCAACCCAAGGTAACACGTCTCTTTCTCCCTACCTCCTTCTCTCCCTCCTTCAAGAGAATACTAATTTTTACCTATATAAGCTGTGCCAAATATATAATTACCTACACAAATTAATGGAACCTCTTTCTGATAACTTCTCCTTTAGAGTAGCAAATTACATGGCTATATTTATTAATATAACTTTGTAATTTTTCACTCCATCTTAGAAATGCTGCAGTACGATTGAAATTTTGAAACTGAATGACTCCTAAGATATGACAGTTGCTGCAAATAGAAAGAGGGTATGCCGATCTCAACTGCTAACCATTTCTCCCAAAATTACTAATATTCAATCTTAAATGCGCACATTCAAAGGAATCTCTCTGTAAATCTCGAAGACTCATATGTTAAATAATTTATTCACTCTGGTTGTGCACTGCTAGTGTTTACATTAGCTTTCAATAGATTTGGATTGGATTGGATTATGCTGAGGGGACTCAACACTGCGACCAGTCTATCCTCGAGAGGAAGGATGAGGCGAGAGGAGACAGAGCTCGGCTGTCCCAAGGGTCCCTACATTTTACCAGTTGGAAACTCCCTGGCAGGCCAGTACAGCCAGCAATCCCACCCACCGTGGTACTGAAACGGCCCACCGGGTCTGCCCGGAGAATGGAGACCGTCCTGCTAAAGCAGGAAGTGTTTACCAATAGCGAATCATCTTGCCATGCAGCTCCGAGACTACCACCGACATTTCTACGCTGAAAGAGACCACCAGATCAGAGATGATGTGAAATGATAATGGAGATGGAATGGAGGGATGTAATGCATTCGCCTGGGGAACCGGGAAACCCCACGAAAAAACCCACGGGTCAGGTATGCCGGCCACGGGAATCAAACCTGGATCCCCCGAATGCACCTGAGCCATTCCGCTCGGTTTTCAGTGGGTTTAAGGAACCATTAGATCTTCATGTTAAACTTCCCATGTTATTTTTGTATAATTACTGAAAATTAAATATAAAATAACATAAATGTGCTGAGTTCACTCAAAATGTATAAAATGATAGCATATTTTCATTTTTTAAGCTTGAAACTTGTTGATTTCCTTGCTTTATTTTGGCTGCGCCATGGCCGAGCGGTTAGCCGCTTGGCTCTCATCATCCCAGGCCATTGCATATGAGATTTGTGGTGGACAGCATGGCGCTGGGGCGGGTTTTCTCCGGGATCTCCGGTTTTCCACGCCATCTCATTCCACCGGTGCTCCATCTTCATTTCATGTATCATCAGTGTCATCGCCTGCGGTGCCGCATGTAGTAAAAGCTGACGTTAAACATTACACATTCATTCATTTCCTTGCTTTTCGTACTGAGAATTAGTTGACTATTCCCGTGGGTTTCGCAGATGTAGGCCATTTTACTTTTGTAGAAACAGTACAACACGGACAATCCTTTCATGACATTAAAAGTTTTGTCTTTGCATTAAGTGTACTCGATTCTGAACTTTTGACAATACTCCTGTAAATGATTGTTAAAGATCATTGATGGAAAAAAAAATCCTCAACAATTCTGGAAACACCACGTCATATCCCTGTACCGTGGTGGTCCGAGGAATGCAGTTTGGCTGTCAAAGCACGCAAACGTGCTTTGCGCATTTTTCAGCGGCACCCGACGGAAGGGAACTTCGTCGCCTTCAAACGTTCTCGCGCTAGGGCACGCTTTATACTGCGCAACGCAAAACGTAAATCTTGGGAAGCCTATGTCTCTTCCCTTTCCCGGCGCAGTTCTAACCAACAAGTATGGTCAGCTGTTCGGCGGATGTATGGCAAGTATCGCCGGACGGTAATTTCCGGCCTTGCCATCAACGGTTCCATGTGCACCACCGAGCAGGACATAGCTGAAGCCCTAGCTACCACATTTGCTGCCACGAGCCAAACTGCCCGCTATGACGCTCTCTTCCTGCCTATTAAGGAAAAGGCGGAGCGGGTACCACTTAATTTTAATAGTGACTGCACCGAGCCGTACAACCAACCTTTTACCGCAGCCGAGCTCGCCCATTCTCTGGCGTTAGCAAAGGATTCTTCTCCAGGTCCCGATGACGTACACCGACAGATGCTGCTACATCTTCCATCTGAGGCGCTATGTTTCCTTTTAAACATCTATAACCGCATTTGGCATGAGCGGGTTTTCCCTTCCTCCTGGCGAGAGGGTATTGTCATCCCCATCCCTCGACCCGGAAAGGACCGCACGCTACCATCTAGCTACCGCCCCATTTGCCTGACGAGTGTCATCTGTAAGACCTTCGAGCGGATGATAAACGCTCGGTTAAATTGGTGGCTAGAAAAACATAACCATCTGTCCAACTTGCAATGCGGTTTTCGTCGCCATCGCTCAAGTGTCGATAATCTAACACGCCTTGAGGGGTATATTTCCGATGCGTTTCTACTGAAACAGCACGCCGTCGGCGTGTTCCTCGACCTGGAGAAGGCTTATGACACCACCTGGCGGTACGGCATACTCCGTAACCTACATGATTACGGTATGCGTGGTCATCTACCCGAATTCCTATGCAACTTCTTAAAACTTCGCCGTTTTCGGGTTCGCATAGGAAACACGATATCACGGGAGCGGATACAGGAGAACGGCGTACCTCAAGGTTCAATTTTGAGCGTCACCCTTTTTGCCGTAGCGATTAACGGCATCACTAGTGCCGTTCGAAGTGGAATTCCATCATCCTTCTATGTTGACGACTTCGCAGTTTATTATAGGTCTGCCAACATAGATCACATTGAGCGCCAACTGCAGCTGACCATTACCCAGCTAGCAGCTTGGGCGCTTCAAACCGGCTTCCGTTTTTCAGCTGCGAAGACGCAGTGTATCCACTTTCACCGCCTACGAGGTATTCACCCGCCTCCTGATCTTCATTTGAACGGCACACCCCTGCCATTTGTCCCGCACCTGAAGTTCTTGGGCCTCTACTTAGACCGACAGCTCAACTGGGAGCACCACATTCGTCACCTTCGAGCCTCTTGCGATCGTTCTCTTCGGGTGCTGAAGGTATTATCTGGAGCATCTTGAGCGGGCGATCGCACGGTAATGTTAAGGCTGTACCGCTCTCTGGTTCGGTCCAAGCTGGACTATGGCAGTTTTATTTATGGCGCAGCGACCGCCTCTAAACTTCGCCTTTTAGACACCGTGCATCATATTGGCATCCGCCTTGCCACAGGAGCTTTCCGCACCAGTCGAGTCGACTGCCTGTATGCAGACTCAGGCGAACCTCCACTCCATATTCGTCGCTCGCTGTTACTCTGCTCATACGTCTCGAAGTTGGCTAGTTATCCCAATCATCCTTGTTTTAAACCAGTTCTGTGTCCAGATTTAGTCCACCGTTATATGCGCCCTGGTTCTCGGACACGCCCCATGGGAATAAGATTTCGGGATCTCCTACATTCCCATGGCCTCCGAATGCCTCGCGTGGAGAGGTCGTCCATCAGCCCTTTTCCTGCTTGGCAACTGGATCGTGCGCGGTTCGATCTCGCTCTTTGCAGCAACTCTAAACTCGCTACTCCACATTCGGTGTTCCAACAACTTTTTGCCGAACTACTGGGCCGTTACCCTATGTTCCGGTCTTTACAGACGGTTCGCAGTTAGGTAGCACTACGGGTTGCGCATTCTTCATTAACGGTGAGGCTCATAAATTTCGCCTTCTGGACTCCACTTCGGTCTTCTCAGCAGAGTTGTATGCCATCCTCTATCTACTCCTTTTTATTTGCAAGTTAGCTCCTGGCTCTTTTATTGTCTGCACTGACTCTCTGAGTGCGCTTCAGGCCTTGCAACAGCACACTGCCGCTCAGACCCTCGTTTTAAAAATACAGGCCCAGATCTCGCAAATGCTCAGGCGCGGGTACAATTTTGTTTTTACTTGGACCCCAGGCCATGTGGGGATTTCCGGGAACGAGGAGGCGGACGCGGCTGCAAAGCTCGCTTGCCGTTTGCCCCGGAGTTTAACAACTACTGTGCCATACCAGGATGTGCAACGTTTTTTCCGTCGCCACCTACTATCTGCTTGGCAGCACTCCTGGTCAGCTTTACAAGGCACACAACTCCGGGCAATAAAGGAGAGCGTACGACCCTGGCTAACTTCCTGCAGGGATAACCGGCGAGCCGAGGTGATACTCACCCGGCTGAGAATTGGGCACACACGAGCGACACATGGCCTACTACTAAGAGGGGAACCGGCCCCTGTGTGTGCCCCGTGTGCAGTACGCCTCACGGTGCGGCACGTACTGCTTGATTGCCCGCAGTACGCCCGCGTTCGCCAGTCAATAGGCTTGGGAGCTAACTTGCCCAGTATTTTAGGGGACGACCCAGTGGCCGTGATTAAGGCACTGCGGTTTGTTACGGAAATTGGTTTTAATAGACAAGTCTGACTTGGATTTTATATTTGTTATTTTAGCGATTTTAAATTATTAGACTTGCAACAGGGTTTTATGTTCTTTTAATAGTTCAGTGTTATTTTGAATTTGTTAATTTTAAAGATTTTAAATTCTTAGTCTTGGTATGGGCTTCTTTTATGTGCTTTTAGTAGTTGAGTGATTTTATTTTATTTTACCTTTTAGCTTAATTTGTGTATCTTTTAGATTTTAGTGTTGACTTAGGGCCCAAATGACCTTGTTGTCGACGGGCCCTTAAACACCACACTCACTCACTCAATTCTGGAAACAGGATACGTATACCGTTTTATTTCTCTGAGTATTGAAATGCCCCTATGTGATGAAGTTGACTTCACCTGGTGTATACAATGGCATGTGAAATTTTAAAACTTTCTAATTATATTATATTACATTTTTACCATGTTATGGTATACCCTCGCGATATAATTGTTTTGCAGCACCGCTTAGAATTTCAGAATATGTCCTTTGAAGGTGAATGAGATCTAAGGAGCTCCTTCTTGTTACCCAGTCTAGCTTTCAATTTAGGATTTCAATAATTTAAAGTATCTTTTATTTTTAGAAATTTAAATGTATTGTGCAAGTTGCTCTTTGTCGGGTGGCGCTTTGATTTTAAACAAAATATATCTTTGGTATTCTACGGATAACATGGACAATTAATAGGTAAGTTTCAGATTTCCATTACGTGAGGTATTTCACATGAGGTATTTCGATTTCAGTTTATGAGAAATTACATCGAACCACATTAAGTACATTGAACCGTAAACATTAATTTTCTGCTGTGATTGCTGAACCAAGAGATTGCCGTGTTAAGAGATCAGCTAAGGTAGTTGACATTTTCTGAAATTAGCAATTTCAATATCGACTGCCTTTTAACGTTTGGCAAATTAAATAACATTTGGTCAAAATATGTTTTCTTAATGGGCAGAGTAACTGTAATAGAGATTAATAATAATAATAATAATAATAATAATAATAATAATAATAATAATAATAATAATAATAATAATAATAATAATAATAATAATAATAATAATTAATAATAATTAATAATAAATGAATTCCATTATAGTACTTTTTGTTAATATTATGTCGATCATCATTGGCATTAAAGCAGACACTTTTGTTATAAGTATAGTAGAATTACCTTCTAATACCAGGAAACTCATTAAAATAATTTAATATATAAATATAGACCAGGGGAAGACAGGTAGTGGCGGTGTGACGTCGGCTCCGTCAGCTATAACCGCCAACATGCTCCCGAACGAAAGGCAGGTTAGCGTGTGACGTCTCCGCGCTGATTTCTGCTGCCTAAGAGGAAGGAATAGTTTGATGTGTTGGGGTTCCGACAGCGTAGAAAAGACAGAAAATGTATCGGGTATTAATAATATGTACAACTTACATCTTGGGTGTTGTAGTATTAATGCTGACTGCTTAAATTACACAATTGGTTACAGTTTGTAAACAATTACATTTTGGCTCTGTGCTATGAGAAAATATATAAAATTTCAACTAGGTAGTTTATCGGAATAACAGGTATGTTATAAAGTAAATAAAATAAAACATAAGGTAATTTTCTCTGCAAATTAGAGGAGACTTACTCAGAACAGAATTACGTAGACATTTTCCGACCCTTTCTGTTTCGTTTTTCTTTAACTAGTTTTATCAGTGTTAGGACGTAATGTCTGGGAAATTTGTAATCGAAGGCTGTGTGTTAGATTGTGAACCGACAAGGTACTTCGGGGTTTGGACTTAGCTAATTTCATTACAGTTAAAAAAAAAAAAGTTATTCACACACATGTCGAACCAAACATACACAATGTCCGTGTGGCAAGTGAATACAACCTCGGAAATCTGGTTTTTGGGGACATTCTTGTAAAAATCAGCCAAGTCTTTCTTGTGTGTATATTTGTCCTTCAATAAATGGTCACATTGTAAATTTAACAGTTCCATTAGGTACGTGGCAGCCACATTGTTGTCATCGAGTGTGCTACACTTGACTGAACTCTCAGATTCTGTACTCATAACTTGGTGCTACACCGCTCTAGCTGACGTCACACGCACTCCGGCTGAAATACGTCACAACTCTCGAAGCTGTCTTCCTCTGATATAGACTAACAGATCAGAAAAATTAAAAGGTAAACAAATAAAATAGCGTGTGCTTTAGGGCCAGTTCGTTTAATGAAATCATGTTCAGAATACTTTTGATAGAAGGTACAAAGACAATGCATAATTCTAGTAGGTGTGCTTTAGAAAATGAATTTAAACAGTATAACTCAAAATACTTATCAATGCAAACGTTTTGGTTGATAATGACCATCATATAAACCTCATTGTGTTAATCACATTAGATTAATTATATTTTTTGTAAAATGAACTTAGGCTCGAAGGCAATAGCTGTAACTTCAGTGTCTCCGCAAATAATGCGACTTAACTCAAAAATGTAATAGTTATTGCATGCTTTAATAATGAAATTCACAGCTCATAACTGAAAAAAATCATAAGTATATAAATATTAAACATATTGACTCTCGTTTAATTGAAATTTGGATTTCAACATGTATTGCGACAAGTATATTAATTTTTATTGAATTTAAATGCAGAGTCATTGTATGTATGCGGTTAAGTATTGATCTATTAATGCTTTTCGAGAAACATTTTTAAACCATACGAGAGTCTCCTGCATAAAAAGAACCTTATAATTTAATTGGAAGACTCCTACTCCTAAAATATTTAAGAACACAAGCTCTCAAGATAGAGATTCTGGAGCAGTGGCGAAGCATGCTATGAAGAGCTGAAAGCGCCGCTTCCCCAAACATTTCAGGAGAAAAACAAGAAAATTCAGGCCAAACGATATTTTATTTGCTCTGGATATATTTTCAAAATTTATTCGCTAACATCCGCGGTGCTGCGGATGATTATGCCGCGATGCTGATTACGTTTGAAAGAAACTCCGGATCTTCCTCTAACATCAACTTTAACTGCATGTTACCTCCATTGCAGCGGTAGGCGATACTGAACATGTCTAAACTTACCTGGTTCTCACAGGCCGGAACCAGGAGTACCAACAATGAAACTACTACGGCGTGTTTGTTTCACATTAAGCTAACAGAATATAATAAGATTAAATTTTAGTACGAAAAATTATGACCGTAAAAAATTATGATCATTCTTTATTGAACAGCCCTCGTACAGTACACTGCCGTAAACGAAAGGACATACGACACACCGGACCTTCTAGCAGACTTTGAGATATTAGTAACAAGAAAAATATTTGAAGAAATACTTGCGAACGTGTTTCCGCGTAAATTAAACATGCAGGCTGAAACATAGTCATTAAAAACGGGCATGCGCATAAGCAAAAGGTTTTCGGGTGGCATTTTAATACATACCAGGCAGTAAAAGCGCTAGCTAGCGCAAGTATTCCAGTAAACTCCCTATCTTACGAAATTAACACAGCAATAATTTTTTGGACATTAAATTCTCTCTAGGGTGGTTTCCTTGTCAAAATCCAACACCAGATCCACACCCTAATGCATAGAGAGAGATCTCTATGCAAGGGCAACCCCAAGAAAACGTTTGACAGCGTTTTCAACTGTTGCTCCTTTACTCCGTACTCTGGATAAGAGTTTCCAAAAATTGAATGTTTTAATAGCTTCAGTTTGAGTGCACACGATTTGTTGCCTCTTTATGACAGAACCACTTCATTGGTTTAAAAACAGTTCAATAAAGAGGTAGTATTTGTGTGTTGTACATAAAAAGGTTATTTGAATATTTAACACATTTAAAGAAATTAGAGCTTTGTAAGCCACTGTTTATAGCAGCAAAATTCCTACAGTAGTTAATATATTTATGATTTTCTGATATATATTAAAGAATACGCACAAAATTATAACAGAAGGAATGAAATACGTACATACAATACACGCAACATGAAAAAAATTGGATACGTCCTTCCATAGGCTTACGAAGACCTCTAGGTATTATAAGATAAGTGGCATGAAACTCTTTAATGCACTTCCTGTAGGAGCACACACATGAACTATTCATATGTTTAAAAATAGACTAAACAAATGGTTAATTCCAAACCCTTTTTATAATCTACAAGAGATTATAGGAAATATTGTTCATATATATAGTGAGTCACATGCCCCTATTTATTTTCGAATTTATGCAACGTGCTAAGCGACGTATGTGACTTATGCCTCTCTTGAATTCGTTCTAATGGATATTTGCAGAACAATTTATAGAGAAAGAGTAGATGATTCAGTGCATAAGTGCTGTATGGGACAAAAAGCAATCACTATGTATGTCGATTCCAAAAACGTCATACCCAGATACAGAGAGCCGCAGTAGCAATTTTATACGAGTTTAAACGTTTATTCATCAACGTACATTCATGCACACCTTCAAACACGCCCCTGAAGGAACAACCTATCACATGCATAGTTGACAACAACATTGGAACACAAAATGGCAGATCTATACTGTGGAACCAATTGGATCTAAAGCTTAAGCGAACATGTGTTTTTGTTGTACAGCCATATCAGAAAGTGCTAAGAATTAGCCAGATTGTTTTCGCTTCTGTCACAAATTACGGCAGTTTTAGCTTATTCAGTAATTTTAATGGCGGATGCAGTTTTTAATGTCCGTTAAAATTACCAAAACGAGCTCAAAATAGTGTATGAAGCTGTAAAAAGCGTGTAAAGATTCGAGGTGGCAGTCTTGAGGTCTGCGGTTACATGGTCGCGTAGAAACCTTAGCTTGCAAGGTAGCGTTGGCTAAATGGTATTATAAAGGTTACCTCGCCACTCTGCCTGTGGAAGATGGGTTCAAATCCTTCGTGTTCAACTAATTTTTTTAATCTTTATTTTAACTCTTGTGGCCTATAATTTGATATTAAGATACAAAGAAAATTTTTATAATATTATACTGTTTATAAAATACAATAATGACCATGTTTTCCACTGGCAGATTAGATATGAATTTATAGTTCATAGTAGATATTTGTGGATGACCCACTAAACCAAGTTTCAAACACATTATAATGGAAAGAGGCTTTGGCTACTTGCGCCTTCCTTAATGTTTGACGTAAATGAACGCTTCATTATCAAGGTATTAAGTATTTGAAACCTCTCAAATACTTTCGGGGGTCGTCATTTTGAACATTTACGTCGTTGTTGCAATCCACACTTTGACAATTTATTTTTCTGTTTAACCGACAAGTTAACAAGTTCACAACTCCTTTGTCAGCAGAATAAGTGAAATATAAGATTTTAGCATAAAACATTTAAAGTTAAAAAATGAAAGCTAACTACGTCATATGGTTTACAACACCAGATACGGCGTGGTCACAAAGCTAAAAATGGTCCCTAATTATCGGATTGTCATTCTTGTGTCTTTGGCTCACAAGACAACCAATAGCAACAATAAAATATTTTATTGTTTATTTTTTTATTGTATTTTAGTAACTAAAATAAAGACAAGGAGAAAGGGGGGAAAAAAACAATGTTTCGTTTCGAACCTAGCCCTTCCAGCACCATGTTCCCACAGCTAACCGTTTTGACCGGCTGTCACATATTCCATGTCGCTCGTTATAAAAGCATTCGTTTATCACCTTGCTAGTATTATATGCATGAAAACTCTTCGTTTATTTAAGCTTTTCGCAGCTTCTTGGTCCTCATTCATAACTGTAAGTATTAATGCTGGGTCGTATATTAGCAATTAGAAGGACAGAGCTGCAATAACGGCCTTTGTTCTAAAAGGGTCAATGTTTTCACATTAGACTATAAATTGCGGGTAGCATAGATATGAATAAATAGGGGTAGCTGACTCACCTGGTATATAGTGTTTTTACAATATTTTAAGGTAGCTATTACATGTGACGAAGCCTATTGTAATTATTGTAACTACTGAATGGTGAATAAATAAAAATCCTCTCAAATCTGATACTATCTTTCTATTTAAACCCTCGGTCCTTGCTTTAGAGAGACCTTCAGTTTTACTTAGCGCGATATCATTGTTTGTCGTTATAATTCTGTGAGCCAGTCTCTGCCAGGAATTGTGCTCTGTATTCCACGGGGAAGTTTATCTTCTTGGTAGTAGTAGGTATATACAAATGTGGCCCATCGTGTCTGTTCCGGTGTAAGTACTCTCTAAACCAATTGCTGTAGTTCTTTAATCTGGAAACTAAACCTTTCTTCTATTCCAAAGTGGAAATTGTGGGATGAGTACTGATTCGCACACTACTTTTCATCCTAATGCTTCTTGTCGTATATATGTTGTACATGACTCCTAAGTGTGGAATAAGGTACTTTGATTATGCCCTGACACATTACATCGTCATTTAATACGCTTACAATATTAGGGTAAGAATCATCCTCCGCCAATTTTGTGTGGCCTTCCTTCGTTCTGTATTTCAGTATCATCTGAAGTGATCAAATCAAAATCAGTAATACACATAAGAAATAATTAAATTACCATACTACAAAAAATTACATTGTAACTGGATGAGAATAAACATATTTCCTTGGCGGAGCAGCTCTATCTGTTGAAATAGAGGGCAACGTAATTTATGTGAAAGAAAACAAACGCTCCATTTTTCACAAAAGTCTCTGTATGTATGATACGAAGGCCTAAGTTACCAACAGTATTGCTACAAGAAGGCAAATAATGTTATATAAAATGCTTACAATGTGATCTTTTACTGTCACCCTTTCACGGTAGCCGGTAAACTACTTGCAAATACACGGTGTAGCAGTAAAGTGTTTGCTTAATTCGGGCAGAAAAGCCATGCCCTACCATAATATTCTGAAAATATATTTTGAGTCTTTTTTCAAGTAATCAAAGGTGACAATTTACAAAAACAGGAAAGGAAGAGTCGGATGCTGTACTTCATATAGAAACATAGGTTATACTCACTTTCTTCTCGGGCAACAAGCCAGGTGAAAAGACGATTAGATATCGACGTTTCGGGAGTTTGCATCTCTCCCATCATCAGGATATTTATAAAATGTTATAACCACAAATGAAACACTGGATATAACACAAATATAAACAAAGACAAAACACTATCAAAATTCGCATTACTGAACAAGAGACTGTTTTCAGTAAATTAAATGCCAGGTCAGGAGATGGCGTGAGTATAGAAAATTGTGTCAAAGAAACGTAACTACTTAACTTGATTATCAAGCTGTATTGATCTTTGCTTCTTAAATTGACGGATTTCCATTTTAAGGCCGGTTTCCAAGAGGAGCTGAACTGAAATCCAGCATTAAGCGTGCTCCTTTAAGAGAAAATCGCCAAAGCCTCTTTAATTCTCCGCTCCCAGTAACTGTTGCATTTTGCCAAGATGGTCGTCTCCCGAAAACTGGCTCTATGGTCGTTATCAGAACAATGCTCTGCCAACCCAGACTTCTCAGGTTGAATTAAACGAATGCTCCGTTCATGTTCGATTATTCTGGTAGCGATGGTCCTTCCGGTTTGTCCTATGTATAATCGAACATGAACGAAGCATTCGTTTAATGCAGCCTGAGAAGTCTGGACTGGCAGAGCCTTGTTTTGATAACGACCATAGAGCCAGTTTTTGGGAGACGACCATCTTGGCAAAATGCAACAGTTACTGGGAGCGTAGCATTAAAGAGGCCTTGGCGATTTCCTCTGAAAGGAACACGCTTAATCGTGACGCTGGATTTCAGTTCAGCTCCTCTTGGGAACCGGCCTTAAAAATGGAAATTCGTCGATTTAAGAAGCAAAGATCAATACAGCTTGATAATCAAGTTAAGTAGTTACGTTTCTTTGACACAATTTTCTATACTTGCGCCATCTCCTGACCTGGCATTTAATTTACTGAAAACAGTCTTTTGTTCAGTAATGCGAATTTTGATAGTGTTTTGTCTTTGTTTATAGTTGCGTTATATCCAGTGTTTCATTTGTGGTTATAACATTTTATAAATATCCTGATGACGGGAGCGATGCACACTCCCAAAACGTTGATATATAATCGTCTTTTCACCTGGCTTGTTGCCCGAGAAGAAAATGTGCATATTCGTCGCCAGGAAAGCTTCAGGTCTTATAGGTTATACTCTTTTTCGCAATGAATATTCGTGAACTAAATTTTCTTCACGGAGGCATGGAAATGAGGTGTGCAAAATGTGTGTAATCTGATCTCAGAGCACTACAAAAGAGTTACTGTCTGTACACCACAATAGGGCAAGCGCGACCTGAAGAGGGAAAGGAGTTTGAATCGTTTATCGGCTCTGGCACTGGATTTGTTTATTACGAAATGAGGCATGAAAGTGCATATGAGTCACCCATGCTGCCAAATCTAATGCTTGTTTCAGTAATTGCAGTGATAGGTATTATGCATGGGTGAGTTCTGTGACACTGTGTATGTTACATGACCCCAGCATTATTATCATATCCGGAAGGCGAGCATAAACATCTTACGGACAGCAAAAGTGATTACGTTACACATTCCTCTGCCTTGCCTTCTTGAATTGGGTGGACGGTTAACGTTCGCAGGAGAAACTGTTATAGAATATCTATTGTGAAAATCTGGAATCCAACGATGTTAGCTCAACATTGCACGATGACGTAACTTTGGCACATGTTCAAGTTCTTCTCGGGAAGCAAGCCAGGTGAAAAGACGAATAGAAATCGACGTTTCGGGAGTGTGCATCTCTCCCATCATCAGGATATTTATAAAATGTTATAACCAACAATTAATCACTGCATATAACACAAATATAAACAAAGACAAAACACTATCAAAATTCGCATTACTGAACAAAAGACGGTTTTCAGTAAATTAAATGCCAGGTCTGGAGATGGCGTGAGTATAGAAAATTAATTGGATCAAAGAAACTTAACTGCTTAACTTGATTATGAAGCTGTATGGATCTGTGCTGCTTAAGTCGATGGATTTCTATTTTAAGGCCGGCTTCCAAGAGGAGCTGAACAGAAATCCAGCATCACGATTAAGCGTGCTTCTCTCGGAGGAAATGGCCAAGGCCTCCTTAATTCTCCGCTCCCAGTAACTGTTGCATTTGGCCAAGATGATCGTCTCCCAAAAATTGGCTCTATGGTCGTTATCAAAACAATGCTCTTGGGAAGAAATATTTCTTAGAGGTTAACATTTAAGGAAGCAGAGGCACATTCCAAATATGGCCTTTCAACAAGAGTTTCATATCTTTGAGCTTAAATAAAACACGTATTATAAATGATAGAGGTTTATTTATTTTTATTTTGGAAAATAATTAATGTCATTACGTGTGGAAAAAATGAAATGTGTAGTGTTTAACGCCCGCTTTTACTACATACGGCACCGGAGGCGGTGACACTGATGATACATGAGATGAAGATGGAGCACCGGTGGAATGAGAAAACCCGCCCCAGCGCCGAGTTGTCCACTACAAATCTCACTTTGCGGTCGCCTGGGATCAAACCCGGGCCGCCTTGGTGAGAGCCAAGCAGTCTACCCTCTGAGCCACGGCGCGGCCGTTACGTGTGGAAGAGAACATCAGTCAAGTAACTGCCGCTACTTCGTTGGGTTGCGCGTATACGGTTGTCCCAATTTTCAATGACAGAAGAACGTAAATTGGGTCCAGCTTTACGAATAACATACGTGATGTTATTCATAAGATCATTTACTGTTTCTGGCCTTTTTTTTTTTTTTTTTCAATTTACGTCCTCCAACGTTTAGTCATATCGGACGATGAATGAAATAGGTGAAATGGTGCTCAAATGAGTGCGGGGTCCATGGAGCTTTAAGCCACCCGACATTCGTCTTTCAGGATAAGGAAAAACCCCGGGGAAAACCTTATCCAGTTAACTCACTCTGACTCTCTGACCGAGATTCGAACTCGGGACCTCGTGAACGTGAGGCAGACACGCTACCATCTACGCTACCGAGGCGGGCTGTTTCTGGCTTGTTGGCATAAACTCGAGACTTAACATAACCCCACAAGAACTAATCCAACGGCGTTAAATCACATGATATCGGGGACCAGTTAACATCGCCACTACGGGAGATGATGAAACCTCTCAACTTCTCGTTAAAAATATCGATTGTTTTGAGAGTAGTATGACATGTGGCATCATCTTGCTGGAACCAGATGTTTCTGAGATTCATACCATCCAATTGAGGCCAAAAATAGTCCCATATAAGAGCCCGGTATCACGCAGTACACGGAAGGTTTGGCGAACAGATGATCCATTTTGATAATAAATTTTCACAATTTTTACACGTTCCATGACTGTTTGTCAATAATAATTGTAACCCCATGAAAAAATGACTGATGTAACTCAATAACAACGGCAGCTATCACATGTAAAAGATAAGCACTCTTGTTGAAAGAACCTATATTTACATAGAAAAGGCTTCTTTATTTGTAATATTCCCGAAAATGGCTCTAAATCGTCTTTATAAAATACGCAAGAGTGGAATACAGTAAAATAAAGAATGTTTCTGAATCCGGTTAAGCCCCCTTCATTGTTATTGACTTTTATATAACTGGTTAACCTTGAAGGTTAGACGGAAATTTGTTATAGAAAAAATATAGGAGTCGTTAAAACATACGATTTAAATTCTATGCCTACTTTAGTGGTATGAACCATAGGACATGATCGAACTTGTAGATACTTTAAAACTATAACTTGTCCAGTATACTTTGAAACGTTTTTCTGTCTTTTCTTTGGTATCGTATGAGGCTCGTGGATTGCACATGTTGCTTTTTCTTTTAAAACAAAACATTGGTTATGACCATCGCACGTATTGGCAGTTTTGTGTTATAGTGATATTACATAATTTTCAAACGTCTTTCCATCAGGTCTCGTGATATCATGATGCAGTTTATTTTAGTCATACCGAGAATTAAAAGGGCATGCAAGGACTACCAGTACAAGAACACCCCAAAAGAAAAACATAACATAATACGAGTAGTTCTTTTTTCTTAATGCATGCAAACAAATTTGTTTTCATACACGTAATTACGTATTATTTTGCTTATGAAATTGCTAATTGAAAGAATTCGAACACTTTATGCGTTTAGCATTTTCAAATTCAGTAATTTCTATTGGCATAACTATTGCACAATAATAAAAGAGGTTCTAAAATATTCTAAACTGACATATGCTAGCTGAAATATTCGAAATAAAATGAAACATAAGGATGCAAACGAATGTAAAATTTCTCTTTTCATGAAAAATCATTCTCAAGTGTGAATTATTTTAAGTTCAGGCAGCATAATTGCTCCAGCCTTTTTCACTGGATAATATGTATATATGAATAACGATTACACATGAATAATAAACACTTTTAACAATTGAATTTTTGGACTAAAGCTGATTTCTTCTCCAAATGAATGTGTAGTGTTTAACACCCGCTTTTATTACATGCGAATCAAAAATAATGGTATTTAAAAGAGGATCGATACTTAGGAAAGGAGAGGAATGGTTCATAGGAGATCAAAAGGTAGAAGTTGTAAACGAGTATGACTACTGTCCGGCCGTTGTATCTCCGGCTCTGACGTTTTGCGACTGTAAAAGGTGGAAGGGGAAACCTAATAGTACCAACATACAGTAATGAGCAATTGAAAACATATCCTCAAAATTATCTTTAGAATGAAAATATAGGACTATATTAAGTTTAAAACACTGAAATACAATTTACAATTTCATCATAATGCAAGATATTTATTACAACACCACTCTATTCGAATATTTCATTCACATCTTTCACACACACACTAACTGCATCTGTTGGTAGTACTGGGAGTCTCTACATCCGGTGTCGTGGTCAGGAAGTTAAAACTGTCTGCTAGCGCCAATCAGCATTGTCGCTGGTAGGC
Source organism: Mantis religiosa (assembly GCA_030765055.1). Lineage (NCBI taxonomy): Eukaryota > Metazoa > Arthropoda > Insecta > Mantodea > Mantidae > Mantis > Mantis religiosa. The sequence continues at coordinate 51,897,816 of CM060948.1, read as the reverse complement.
GTGGCTCCCGAACCCAACACCGTGTTGCCAGCTTAAATTTGTTTGAGCCACGTGGCCTAATAGCGGCTTGCGCTGGTGAACTTTCTTTGGTATATTTTTCGTGCGTGAATTTCGATTTATAGTGTTCGTAAGTCCTATTATTATCGCTATTATAATAATATGGATACTGGTTCGTGAAATATGCAAATACATGAAATATTTAAAATACGCATTGTTCCTCTGCTTGAAATTCCCGCTCAAGAACTGGCAACAGCCCGCTTCCCCCTCTCGAGAAATGTCAGAGCCGGAGATAGAACGGCCGAGGTATATTTAGGTGTAAGGGTGTGTAGCAGTGGAGGATGGGCTGTACAAGCCAGAAAAGTGATAGCTAATGGCAGGGCGGCAATGTCAGGAGTAAGAATATGTAAACATAAACTGGAGATGTCAGATGGTTAGAAAGAATGTATGAAGCAGTCGTTGCACATGAGAGATAGGAACACAATTAGGCCAGATGTATGGATTGTTTTGCAAAGAACTACTAGGGCTGCCAAAATCGGCAACAAGAGAGGTGGCATTTCTAGAGCTAGGTAATACAAAAAGGAGGGGAATAATAATAGAGAGAATATTGAAATTCTGGTATACGTATATTAAAGGGCAGAAATGAGAATTATTGAATCTGTGCATGAAGCAACAGAAAAGCATTAAACATACAAGTAGTTGGTGGTCGGAATTGGAAAGAATGATATTAAAGATAGGCATGGGAGATCTATGGAGAGCAGAGGAGACAAATTATAGCGGTTTTTGGAAGGAAATGAGAACTAGAGTACAAGATATAGATAGACAAAAGATATGGGAAAGTATAGAAGAAAAGAAATCTTTGAAATTTTATAAGCAATTAAAGACAGAATGGGGTAGCGAAAACTATATAGATCAATGTGACAAAACTGGAAGAGAAGACATAGAATGGATGAGAGTAGGAATATTATACTTAAAAGGGTTGAGAAGTAATGAGGTAAGAATATGTGAATTTTGTGGAGATAAAGAAAGCACTGTTCATCACCTGATAGAATGTAAGGAGCTAACAAATTACAGGAGAAAAATATGGGATAAGAAATGGGACAGTGTGAGCAAAGAGATATTGGCGGTATGCATGCTAACGGGGATGGGAGAAAAGAAAAATAGATGTATAGGAGATTTCTTATATAGGATAAGAGAAAAGTGGATTAGTATAAAAGAAGAAAAGGTCAATAAGAAATGGCATCAAGCTGCTCAGGAAGACCAAAGGTTTATAGCCAGGGGACCTGAGTCAGCAAGTAAATCTTAGGGTCACTAATTTCATGTGTTTGTACAGGATGTATAATACAGCATGGTCAGTGTTAAATTTTATTGTACTGAATTTGTAATGGATAGTGTAAAAATACAAATATCATATCAGATATCATATATTACATGCTGCACCGCAGACGGTGACACTGATGATATATGAAATGAAGATGAAGCACCGGTGGAATGAGATGACGAAGGAAACCGGAGATCCCAGAAAAAACCTGCCCCAGCGTGGTGTTTACCACACCACAAATCTCACATACCGTCGCCTGGGATCGAAACCGGACCGTCTTGGTGAGAGCCAAGCGGTCTAATCGCTCGGCCACGGCACAACTTTTCTTCTCCGGGTAATTCTGTTACTATCCTTATATTTGTTGATGATCTAGCAGCTTTAACTATTCAAGTTTTGATAAGTTCCTGGGGTAATTTTTACGGAAACTTCGTCCTTTGATGATGCACCAAATCTTTCCATTCAGGATTCTTATACTTCTATGGGTTCAACAGAAGGTTATATAAAATCTGATACATTTTAATATTATGATGGATACAATTATACCTTCATAATAAACATAGTAACACAAACATTGCTAATGCACGAAAGTGTTATATTATTAGCTTAGACACACGGGAAACCAAGTAGGGTGGACGTACACCCCATAGCTATTTTAGTTCTGTATTTATTTTAAATATTTAAATGTTAAGAGCAAGTATAGCATATTTTAGTTAATTGATGGAAATTAATCATTTCTTCACACTAGCCGTACATAGGCTAAGGTTTTTGATAGAGTCAACATGAAAAATTCAATAACATGGCCGGGGTTTGAACCACGAATCTCCTGGTTTCCGTCCAGTCGCTCTAACCCATTGAGCTACCATAGCCAACTTGCCGTCACGACATTAAATTCTCCAATTGACTCATATATTAACCCGCTAAACCACTAGGGGCTCTCGCATTCGAGATACACCGTTTGTTGTGAGTTACTATCCTAAGTACTTGAATCCCAGGCTTCATCATTTAACTCTTTTTATTTTAGTTAATTGATGGAAATCAATCATTTCTTCATACTAGCCATATATAGGCTAAGGTTCTTGATAGATAGAGTCAACATGAAAAATTCAATGCCTTGGCCGGGATTTGAACCTCGGATCTCCTGGTTTCCGTCCAGTCGCTCTAACCGATTGAGCGGTGTATCTATGCGAGAGCCCCTAGTGGTCTACCGGGAAAATATACGAGTCAAATGGAGAATTTAATGTCGTGACGACAAGTTGGCTATGGTAGCTCAATGGGTTAGAGCGACTGGACGGAAACCTGGAGATCCGTGGTTCAAATCCCGGCCATGGTATTGAATTCTTCATGTTGACTCTTATCTATCAAGTATACCATAGTTATATTAAAAATTTACTGAAGCTACAAGCCTCCAGCTTTCATTTCAACAATTAGTGTCAAGTCGTTTAATACAGGGCTCTCTTGTAAAACGGCCAGAGCTACTTATTTGAATGCTTCCAGTCTCATAATCGCTAGTAAAACAAAACTGCTGTAAAAGCGTAGTCATATTTGTTTTATGTGTTCTGCGCATTCTTGTAAGAAATGTCTGACGTTTTTATGTATGATATAGGTAAGGAAATATATAACATCACGTATTAAAAGGTAAGCAAACGAAGCCAATTTGTTTTCCTGTGCCGTAATTGCCTTTCAGCTGTAATATATTATAGCAACACGAGTTTTATATAGCATAGGATAGGTAGTATTAGTAAAAATGTAACCTTCGGGAATCATAAGGGTATTTATTATTGTATGTGTGATGGTGGTGATGTCATGATCTAGGTCCTGAACTCCGTGGGCACGTGTTTTCTTGTAATGTGGCCGTTAAGAAGACTCGCTCCAAGTTGTTATTGTTAATGGGGTGCGTGAATTTCGAGCCTGCAGACTGATGGCTCTGGACCCAGGCTTATTCCCAAATCCCCTGTACTCCATCTGAGATGTATCAATCGAAAGAGTCCTACTCCAGGAACTTCAGGTCATATAGAGAGCTAACCTACTTCAAATACCATAATCATATTCGTCAATGAATAAATAAATGTTGGAAGCTCTAGCAACAGTGAAGATGGTGTTCCTCCCCTGGAGCTACTGAGCACTCTGCCTTCTGGAACAACAAAGGAAAATATAGCGAAAAGTCAAAAAGCCACCATTCAAGGTTTCGCCGGTACAGATTAATGAAATTTCTTCAATTTATTGCAACCGATAGATTATTTACATAATTTATGGCATTGTCATTTAACATTAAACAATTACAATTAAAATATAATAATAATTGAAAATAACAATTACTTATAAATATTCATCTATGTCATAAAATACACAATTTATAAGGTAATTCTTTAACTCTTTAGTGAATTTGGAACCTGTTATTTGTATAATCGAGGATGGCAATTTATTGTGTAGTACTTTACCAATCACATATGGATTTTTTTAAAAAAAAAAAACGTCTTACTTTTCCCTTCCCTATACATACAATTTTTTGTTCTTGTGTTGTACGTGTTCACACTACTATTGATCTTTATATTTGACTTAGGTCTGACTAAAAGAATAACTCTAAAATATAATGAGACCACAGTTAAAATTCTTTCTTTTTTAAATACTTCCCTACAAGACTCCCTGGGTTTTAGTGAGCAAACAATTCTTAGACACCTCTTCTGTAGTACTAATAACAGCTTCAAATTATCTTTATTCGTTGTGTCCCATAGTTCAATACCATAGCTTAAATGTGGATGGATGATTCCATAATAAATTAATTTTAAATTTGGTTTTACCAGATAGTAAGCCATATAGTTCAACAAATAGATATCCTTGCTAATTTTATTAGATGTATAATTTACATGCCTTGTCCACGATAAAGTTTTGTCTATATGTAGCTCTAGAAATGAGTGGTCGTCAGAGGTGTCTATTTCTTCACTTCCCATTTTAATTCTCATATTCCTGTATAGAAATTTATTCATTTTAAAATATAGTATGCTTGTATTGTTTAGATCATTAATTAGGTTGTTATTAGCAAGAAATTTGAGTATTATATCTGTACCTGAGTGTATATTAGCAATTAAATTATCGAGTGTATTTCCCCAACAAATAACTGATGTGTCGTCAGCATAAGACACTGTTTTAATATTATTGATTACAGGTAAGTCATTAGTATACAATGTAAAGGTCCGAGCACCGACCCTTGCGGAACCCCATATTTTACCACCGCTAATGAGGATTCATATTTTGTCTCTAATTTATTTGTTTTACATATTATTTCTGTACTTTGAATCCGCCCCTGTAAGTATATTTTGATCAATTGACCTGCAGTCCCCCTTATACCATAATTCCCCAATTTTTGAATTAATATTTGATGATCAACGCTGTCAAAGGCCTTAGATAAGAGCTAAAGAAGACAAAACATTATAAAAAAACATGCAGACAAGCAAGAACAAGCATTTGCACGCTGTACAAGTGATACTGTGAGGGGCTTTTCAGTGAAGAGCACGTCAGACAAGTGTAAGTGACTCGTTGAGTGTCTCGTGCTGTCGAACTTGTGCTAGCGATTTTTTTGTATGAAATGACCACTTAAACAATTTTGTAGGTGGCCATATTATAAAACTGTCCTCTAAAATTGTCAATTCTGCCTAGCTATACATGAAGATAAATGGAATAAAATAATACTATATTTGAATTACTATTATAGTTAGGTATTACATCGCCCGCCTCTCTAGCGTGTCTACCTGACGTTCAAGAGGTCTCGAGTTCGAATCTCGGTCAGGTTGAGTTACCCGGATAAGGTTTTTTCCAGGATTTTCCCTTGTAGTGATATTTCCGCCTGCCTATTCTATAAATTATTAACTAATGTTATTAATTCAAGAATTATGTACTATTATGTAAACAACTCAAGAGCAAATATCTATGATTTTTATAATACGAGGACTGTTCAATAAAGAATGATCACAATTTTTTTTTGACAACGTACCTTTACTCATCCTCATAATGTTGATGATCCTACTCAAAATGGTCTCCCCTGAATGCGATGCACTTGTCCCAGCATTTCTGCCAATCTTCAAAGACATTGCGGCATACCCGCATGTCAGATTTCAAATTGGTTGGTGTTTACTTTTGATTTGGGTTCTAATTGGAGCTATGAGATCTCTTGTTCTTCAGGTGAATGGTTGTAGGAAATGGATTTGTTGTTTGTTGGCTGCTCAGTTGTCTCAATAATACACTGGTTCGTTGCAAAAAATTGATTTAATTCTCACTCAATTCGTGGATTCAGATGGATTGGTAGCGGTGACCACCTGTTACTAAACTTTCTAACAGAATTCTCTTAATTCTTTATACGGCGAATACTTTGCTATTATAAACTTCTTCTGCTGCTTCTCTCACGCTGGTTGCGTTATTCTTGACTTCCCTACATTTCGGACTTAGAAATCTTTACTGCCTCTTCTTCGTGCGCAATAACACGTCTTTTCCCTCGTGGTATGACTGTAGAAGTGATTTACATTTCGGACTTAGAAATCTTCCCTACTTCTTCTTCACGCGCACTAACACGTCTTTCCTCTCGTAGTATGACTGTTGAAGTCATCTTTCGTCTACTCTGCGATTCCGTTCGTACTTTATTCTGATCCCTACTCTAACCCTTATCACATGACCAAAATAACTCACCCTTCTTCCTATTTCTCAAATCTTACATTATTATTGGTTTCTCATTTTATTTCGATTCTTCTTTATTGGTTAGCAAAACTCATCGAACTCATTGACGTTACATCCCACCGTGAGTTGGGATACGCCTACCCTGGGCTCTTTGTAACGGTATACGTCGTTATCGCCACAGCGAAGTAAATCCTTTTAGGTCTTACGCCTGACCGCATCTTGAAAACCTTATTGTTCCTACACATTTTTGCTTATAGTTCTCAGACATTGAACCTTTCCTTAAACAAAGAGGCTAACGGTCACCTCTTCCTGTCTTATTCTTAATTAAACCGCTATTTTAATCACTACTCTAATTTCATTCTGATTTCATATTAATATAACAATATTTTATATTAGTTTAGCAAAGCATTTTCATTAATTTATCTTCTTTTTTAATTCTCGTGATTTCAATTCATTCGCCGCCTCCTAATCGCTGTCTGATACTGCGGTTACATAATGCCCGTTTGACAAAAATGAAATACCCATTATTTAAATTTTGTCAAACCCCCGTCATGACATTTCCTCCTTATATCTTATAATTTCTCATTCCCTACTCGAAACATTTTTCGGTGGTCACCGTTTCCCTCATCTTCATCAGTGTGTTACTTTATACACATAGAATGGTCAATATGGTACATCATATACATAGAATTATAGATATGATACATTACGTACATAGACAAGTACACTGTCGTATATGTGGTTATTACCCTATATACAAATAACATCCGTGATACCTCAACTATATATACACTTCACTGAATTATCCTTGTCTCACTTGACATCAACTTGATTTTACCTTATTACATTCCTTAAGTACTACATTAATGTTACTATATTACAGTTTACGATATTACATTTTACATTCGATGATTTTTTTTTTTTTTTTAATTATATTAACTTATTGGGACGTTTCTTTATCTTTCAGTCCTTCACCGTAAGAACATTCGTCCTCACATTCTTATAATTTGCGTAACGATGTCCAAATATGGTTACCTCTACCTGCACTCAGTTGTCTACCTGTAATCAGGTGTTTCGTTTACCTGACAGTAAACATTGGCAGTTCATTGTCCTGTCTTTCCACTTCACTTTTCACTCTCAACTTTCTTTCACTTTGTCACGTCTAAGTCTGTGACCTTTACAATAACAACATAGCCTTTTGGCACATGAATACATCAGTACTTACACTATATTTACATTTCACAAATTATTTTTAAAGATCTTTCTAACATGTTCATTAGCTGTGGTTATTCTTATTACATTATCATTTTGTTCGTGCACAGGAATTTTGGAACTTGCAACTCCCACGCAGTGTTTGAATTTCAAACGAAAACGTTACCCGTACTAATTATATAACTTTTACTTGGTATTTTTTTTTTTTTTTACATCTTCGTATATATAATTTCAATCACATTTACACAGGTGATTCTTGGGTCTGCTCTGTACTGTTTACAACGTTTTTCTGACGATATGGCCTTATTAGGGAGATGTTATATCTGCCTATCGGTTTACCATTTCTTGGGTGTGATAGAGCATACGCTCTGTCACCAAATATTTTCTCAATCCGGTATGGGCCTTTCCATAGCATATATAGCTTTCTAGTCTTTTTTCCTAACAAATCTGACTTGTCGAACGATTTCACTAGAACTAAGTCGCCGACCTTTGGTTCCCAATTCTTCTTATACCGCATTTTCTTTGCGTTTCTTTTCTCTACTTTTTCCATTATTCTTTTAACAGCATTTTGGATCCGTTCTCGATCTGTCTCGGTTGTCACTTGTATACTTTCCGGAACACCCTCTATTATTGGTTCCGGTGTTAAATTCCTATGCAATTGGATAGGAGCATATCCTGTGGTTAAATTGACTGAATTATTGAATATAAACTCAATATAGTTGATGTGGTCTGGCCAGGTAGTCTGTTTCAATGAGCAAAGGACTCGGAGATGAACACCTAGGTCTTTCATTACGCGCTCGCTTGGATTAGAGCACGGATGGTACGACGTTGTGTTATAGATGCGAATTCCGGCATCCTGAATGGTGTGCACGAATCGTCTTCCATGGTGTATGGACGCGTTATCTACTAATAGTGCTTTCATCTTCCCGTATTTGACTATATAGTCTTTCACTATTTTATTCGCGCATGCTGCACTTGTTAATTTCTTGAGCGGGTATATTTTCACAAATTTCGACATCACGTCGATAAGTACAAATAAATATTTTAATCCTCCTCTTCCTGCAGGGAGTGGACCATATGCATCCGCTGCAACTAATTCTAATGGTTCCTTCCTGGTGATGGATACAGGGGGTCGATCTATCTTATAATTTAATGATTTTGCCCTCTGGCAGATGTCACATGTAGATATAAAGGTCCTAACTTTCTTGCCTAATCTAAATATGTATAAATGGTTGCTTATGGAAATCATTGTCTTCTCAACGCCAGCATGTATAAGAGCTGTGTGGTAAGCAGAAATCACTAGCTCTTCCAGCGCTGCGGGTATATATGCTTTCCAAGCAGCTTTGGAAACACCCTGTAACTTATACAATACGTTATTTAGCACTCCGTATTTCTGTGAATTTGCTTGTTCTATGGGCAATGCCTTTTCCATAATTTGTTTTAATTTCCAGTCCTGGCGTTGTAATTCCGACAATCTTCTCATCTCCTTTGTTAATTTTATACTGAAGGTTACATCCATCTTTAACACTGGTAATTCTGTACCATGACTACTGATATTTTCTGGAAGATTCCCCTGTGGCTTTATGCGTGAAAGCATGTCACTAAAGATGTTAAGACTTCCCTGTATATGTTTAATCTCTGGGTTGTAAGCCATGATCTCGTGGATATATCTCGCAATTTTTGTACTGGTCAATTTGCAATTTCGTATAAATGATAGGCTGATATGATCGGTGAATATCACAATCCTTTTATTATATATATATTGTCTAAATTTACAAATGGCGTAGTACATAGCCGTAATTTCCTGTTCTGTTATGCAAGCAATTTTTTCGGTTTTCGTTAACCCTCGGGAGGCTGTGGCTATGACCTTTAATTCTCCAGTCGGTGTCTCTTGGGCTAAAATAGTTCCTAACGCCACCATGGAGGCATCCGTGTATATGAGATAAGGTAAATCTGGATCAGGCCATGTCAATAATACGGATTCACTGAAGAGTTCTTGTAATCTTTTAAAAGCATTTTCTTCTACCATAGTCCATCGCCATTTTCTATTTTTTTCCAGTAGTGCTCGCAACGGTGCGGCTTCCTTTGCATAGTTTATCAGGAACCTTGATTGGTACCCAAGTACACCCAGATAACGTTTTACTTGTTTTGGTGTCTTAGGTCGTGGTATTTTCAAAATGGCTTCCACTCTTTCTGGATCAGGAGCTATATTTTCGCCTGTTATGATATATCCTAAATATTTAACTGATTCCTGGAAAAATTTACATTTGGCCCAATTCAGTGTTAATCCAGCATTTGCTAGCCTTCCGAGCACTAAATCCAAATAGGTAAGGTGATCTTCCACTGTTCTACTGTATATCAATAAATCATCTACATACTGTGACACATATGTTTCCCTTCGCGTGTTGAGTATTTTCTGCATCGCCCGTAGGAATGCGCTTCCAGAATTAATTAGTCCAAAGCAATTTCTTGTAAATTGGTACTGATATCCTCCGTGCAAAAATGAGGTATATTGCCTTAATTCAGGTTTCAACTTAATTTGCAAAAATGAGTTGGTCACATCTAGTGAAGTAAAATACCTTTGTGCCCCAATACCGGCCAAAATTTGCTCTATTGCTGGGGTTCGAAAATTATCCGGAACAATATATTGGTTTATATGACGTCCATCTATCGTCAGTCGTACTGTTCCATTTGCTTTTCTGACTATACATAGGGGACTTATAAATTTTGATGTAGATATCTCCAGAATTCCCTCTTCCAACATTTCCTGTATTTTAAGGTTCACTGCCTCCTGTAAATCCAATGGAATAGGTCTGCACTTATATTTGAATGGGGGAACATCATGTATCTCGAATTCATACTCAAAATCACTATAGGTCCCAGTGTGTTCCGAAAATACATTTCTGTGTTTACATAAAACGTTATAAAAAATCTCTTTTTGGTGGTCGTTAAGTAGGTTCGAGTTTGCTACTGTTTCTCTTATTCTATAGGTCATGTTTACATTATTTTCGACTACCTGGAAATCATCTGGTAGGGTAATTATCTCCTGTTCACATGCTTCTGTCTGCCCAAGTCCGTATGACGTCATCTCTAAAAGCCCTTCTTCTGCCGCTACGTACACTTCTTTATCATAGTTTCCCATCTCTTCTGCTTCTAATGGATTCATCTTAACTAGCTCCATCCCTCCTATTCGTATAAATTCTACAAAAAATGTTTCTCCATCTATTTCTTTTTCTTCATCTGTCAATCTTATCTCATTTTCTGCTTCCCTTGAGCTAAACGGAACTTTAACTATGACGTCTTTAATTTTGATTTCCAAGGCTTCCATTTGATAATTCAACTTAGCTTGAAGCGCATACAACACGTCATTACCCATAATAATGTCTACAGATAGCCTATTAATAACAAAACATACAAATTCTATTTTATCCTCCCCAATGGTGACTTTCAAAAGCATTTGTGTATTAATCTTTTGTTTGGCGCGACCTACCGCCAGAGTACAATATGCACTTTTCACGGGCAATGTTTGCAATTTCATTCCATTGTTTTTTAAGTGATAAAAGAATGCTTGACTTATAGCTGAAACTGAGGATCCTGAATCTATGGTAATGTGCCATTTTTCTTTGTTTATTATTGCAGCAATACGTGGAGCATCTCTCACTTCTTGTAATTCTGTTAAGTGATTGTTTATTTGAGTACCGTTTTCTATTTCTGTTTCTGTTTTATTTTGTACCACCCTACTCAGAGCTGTGTCCCTGTTCAAATTAAGAACTAGCGTGTTCATCCGGGTCCGATGCGGGACGTCTTCTATCGCACCCTGGATTCGTTTCCCGTATGCTGTGTCGTCTCTGGCCTTTCATCTACCTCGGGCGCCGCGTCCCTCGGTGTGGGTGGAGGAGAACGCACCCATTCTCTTGAGAGAAGTTGATTCCTCTGTCTTACTTCAGGTCTGTCTGTATGGTTCTCTCTACCAGCGTCACGTGATTGATACTGTCTATTAGCTTCTGGTAGTCGGAACGTCGGTCTTGCATTCCCTCTTCGAAGAAATGGGGGTTGACCCCTATTTCCATTCCTAGTTACATGTACATATCTCATAGGGAAATTATATGAATTTGAATTTGGTGGTCCCTGTCTCCCTCTATTGTTGTTAGGGAATTCCCTCGGGACGTGGGCATCGTATCTTTGACGAGTAGCCATATGGTTCGTGTTAAAATTTCGGGGATTGTGTGCCCTTTCCCCGCCATGACTATTATTATTCCACGGTCTGTGTGGATTTCTCACTGGCATTCGATTCTCATGTCTATTTTGTGAATTTTGCGTCCCAACGCTTTGTAAAGCCGTTAACAATGTAATTGCCTCTCTCAATGTCTGAGGTCTTGCTACCACCATGTGATTTCTAATGTTCTCAGGAAGGTGGGGAGTGAGAAGAGAAATCAGTTCGGCTTCCTGTAATGGAGGTTGTAGATATTTACTCATTTGCGAATATCTCAGGAAATAATCAGTAATAGACTCTCCATTATTACCTTGGTATCGGCCATTTGTTATTTGATTCCTTACTTGGTATTGGACATTGGCGTTCCAATACTTTTCTAGGAAAGCTGTTTTGAACAACTCGTAGCTGCATCCTTCTCCCACAGTTACTCGTAGCCAATTAAGTTCGGCAGATTCTAACGCCCTTTGAACTATTATCATTTTATATTGCTCGGGTACACCTCTGATGACAAAATACTTTTCTAAGTCGGCCAAAAATTGTACTGCGTTGTCATTGCGACAATTAAATTTCGGGAGGGGCAATTCGCTTAGAAAATTCATGTGCACTGGTGGGTACATATTTACGTTTTGCATATTTATTTCGCTATTATTGCTGCTTTGAGGAGAGACAGAAGGGGCGCTAACCTGTTCGTTCTGCCTCTCTCCATTGTGTGTATGTATAGTACAATTGGAACTCTCAGGTACTTGCCCTTGCTGTCGCAGCTGGAAGCCAGTTACGGTATCTCTGATTTGAGATATCTCGCTTACTGTTTCCCTCAACATTTGTGTATTCTCTGATTGAATATTTGTTACACGTGCTACCTTTTCTTTTAACTTCTCCATGTCAGCTGCTATACTATTGTTTACAGTGTCAAACCGGTCATTTATCTCTTGTACAAAAGTTACCTGTGTCGTGGTCAGTTCATCTACTCTTATTCTTTCCTTATTAATTTCCTCCCCTATTCTATTTTCTACTCCTGCAACGAGAGATTTGGTAGCTTCTAGGTCACTTCTTATAGTACCTACTTCTCGCTGCAGGGCCTCTTTTACAGATTGAATTTCCCCTGTTATTCCTTGAATTCTGACAGTGATTCTAGTTTCTGTTTCTTTCCCTTGGCTTGTAATTTGACTTACTAATTTAGCTTCTAGTGTTTGGTTCTGTCCTACTAATTTAGCTTCTAGTGCTTGGTTCTGTTCTACTAATTTAGTCTCTAGTGATTGGTTCTGTTCTACTAATTTAGCCTCTAGTGATTGGTTCTGTTCTACTAATTTAGCCTCGAGTGATTTGTCCATAGCTTCTAGTGTTTGGTTCTGTTCTACTAATTTAGCTTCTAGTGATTGACTCTGTTCTACTAATTTAGTCTCTAGTGATTGGTTCTGTTCTACTAATTTAGCCTCTAGTGATTGGTTCTGTTCTACTAATTTAGCCTCGAGTGATTTGTCCATAGCTTCTAGTGTTTGGTTCTGTTCTACTAATTTAGCTTCTAGTGATTGACTCTGAATAGTCATTTGCGCCATGAGTTTCTGGAACATCTCTTGTAGATTTTCCATAACCCCAGGATTGTCACTTCTCCTATTTACATTTAAGCTACTTACACCATTTACACCCTCATCTACTGATCCTATAACATTGCTTTCCATTATCTCTTCATTAACAACTTCCAACTCTTTCTCTGTCTCCATAATTATTTGTTCCCCAGAATTTTCCATTTTAAATTTATTCTGTACGATCTTCTTATTTCTCAAAAGCATTGAATTTCCCCTTTAAATTTTCTAATTTCCCTTCCAAAATACTTATTACTAAGACATTACATAGATATTGATTTCACTGAATGATATTACATTTACAAGAAATATAAATTGAGTATGTGTAACTCACAGTTCTGTTGTACGGCTGTGGTGTTTATGTGATGTCTTTACCAATTTTTGTCGTGCTGCTCGTCGTCTAGTAGGCTCAGTTGATGTCGAAAGAACTTGAACTTCTCTCTTGGTTGGGGGAAAATTCTATGTAGTTGTTTTTGCCGTCTTCTTCGTAGTCTCTGCTGTCCTCATCGTAGTTGTCGTCGTCGATCTTCTCACTTCTCCTCGTAGTCGTCCTTCGTCGTCGTTCTTCTCACTTCTCCTCGTTGTTGTCGTCGTTACATTTCACCCATTTCCTACAATTCGAAGCCCCAACGTGTCGGCGCCATTATGCGGCATACCCGCATGTCAGATTTCAAATTGGTTGGTGTTTACTTTTGATTTGGGTTCTAATTGGAGCTATGAGATCTCTTGTTCTTCAGGTGAATGGTTGTAGGAAATGGATTTGTTGTTTGTTGGCTGCTCAGTTGTCTCAATAATACACTGGTTCGTTGCAAAAAATTGATTTAATTCTCACTCAATTCGTGGATTCAGATGGATTGGTAGCGGTGACCACCTGTTACTAAACTTTCTAACAGAATTCTCTTAATTCTTTATACGGCGAATACTTTGCTATTATAAACTTCTTCTGCTGCTTCTCTCACGCTGGTTGCGTTATTCTTGACTTCCCTACATTTCGGACTTAGAAATCTTTACTGCCTCTTCTTCGTGCGCAATAACACGTCTTTTCCCTCGTGGTATGACTGTAGAAGTGATTTACATTTCGGACTTAGAAATCTTCCCTACTTCTTCTTCACGCGCACTAACACGTCTTTCCTCTCGTAGTATGACTGTTGAAGTCATCTTTCGTCTACTCTGCGATTCCGTTCGTACTTTATTCTGATCCCTACTCTAACCCTTATCACATGACCAAAATAACTCACCCTTCTTCCTATTTCTCAAATCTTACATTATTATTGGTTTCTCATTTTATTTCGATTCTTCTTTATTGGTTAGCAAAACTCATCGAACTCATTGACGTTACATCCCACCGTGAGTTGGGATACGCCTACCCTGGGCTCTTTGTAACGGTATACGTCGTTATCGCCACAGCGAAGTAAATCCTTTTAGGTCTTACGCCTGACCGCATCTTGAAAACCTTATTGTTCCTACACATTTTTGCTTATAGTTCTCAGACATTGAACCTTTCCTTAAACAAAGAGGCTAACGGTCACCTCTTCCTGTCTTATTCTTAATTAAACCGCTATTTTAATCACTACTCTAATTTCATTCTGATTTCATATTAATATAACAATATTTTATATTAGTTTAGCAAAGCATTTTCATTAATTTATCTTCTTTTTTAATTCTCGTGATTTCAATTCATTCGCCGCCTCCTAATCGCTGTCTGATACTGCGGTTACAACATGCTGGAAACCATTTTTGAAAGATCCTTCAAAATCGCCTCCGCAGCCTTCATCACTGTTTCTGATGATGGATAATGCCTTTTTTGGTAATTTACGTCCTCCAACATTTAGTAATATCGGACGTTACCGGACATTCGTATTTCAGGATAAGGGAAAACCCCGGAAAAACCTTATCCAAGTAACTCGCCCTGACCGAGATTCAAACTCGGGACCTCTTGAACGTGAGGCAGACATGCTACCATCTAGCTACCGATGCGGGCGGATAATGCCTCCCACGTTAATGCGTTTCTTCAAGTCACATGGGGCTAAATCCGGACTATAGGGAGGGTGAGGGATGCACTTCACATTGATTTTTACAAGATATTCAGCAGCAACATTGGCAATATGCGGCCGCGCATTATCGTGGTGCAGCATCCAGCCTGCTTCACGGAATGTGGTCTTTTGCGCCTGATATGGACTTTCAATGTTTTCAGGACATCCCTGTAGTATTGTCCAGTTACTGATGTGTGTGCAGGTACAACACGCTGATAAACCATTCCATGAATATCAAAGAATGAGATGACCATAACTTTCCCAGCAGAAGCAACCACTTTTGCTTTTTTGAGGGGTTGGTGATGAAGGAGATTTCCACACAGAATCAGAATGATGTAGCCAAGTTTCATCAGCAGTGATTACGTTTGAAGAAACTCCGGATCTTCCTCTAACATCATCTTTGACTGCATGTTACCTCCATTGCAGCGGCAAGCGGTACTGGACATGTCTGAACTTGTCTGGTTCTCACAGGCGGGAACCGGGAGTACCAACAATGAAACTACTACGGCGTGTTTGTTTCACATTAAGCTAACAGAATATAATAAGTTTGAATTTTAGTGCGCAAAATTATGTCCGTAAAAAAAATTATGATCATTCTTTATTGAACAGCCCTCGTAGTATTTGTAAGAAAGTATTCTAGGTATAAAATATGTATACAATCGTGTAGAAAATAGAATACATATGCTTAGTTTCTCCGGTATGTCTGCTAGGTTTCAGCGCAGGTAACGGGACAGCTTCCGCTGTTGCTACCCCTTAGCATTGGCCATAAGGGTTACTGTCCTTCCCTTTTGTTTAGTCAAATAATGGAATTTACCGTTTCTGGGGAGTTTAGAAAAGGGCTGTGGAGGTCTATGGTAGGGAGAAGTGCTATGCCCTAAGAACATCAAGCGACGTTAAGAAATTTGCGTCCAGTGAAGCGGGAGGTGCATTCGCCGATATCTAAAGTATTCTCAAATTAAGATAAATATGTTAAAGCATCAAGCACATATAAATATGAGTACAGACCACGAGTGCCGACATCCGAGTAACTCGACGCCTACGCAAAACTGTTAGAAGATTTTTTTTTGTTCAAGAACCCTGAGAAAAAAACCCAAATTTCCAGTCCAGCCACATCACCTACTCGATAATTCAGTAGTGATATGTAGATAGATACTCGTCGAGGCGGACCCTGAGTGGCGCCTCCTCAGTCACAACAGCGACGAGTACAACGAAGTCAACAGATGGTCGCTTCGAAGCCCAACGGAGTGAGGGACCTTCGAGATAACGCGACACTCTTGTCCTGAAAAGCAAATTCGTATAACGTTAAGCTCTATGGACCTTGGGCTGATTTGAGCATCGTTTCACCCATTTCATTCATTATCCGATATGTTTAACGTTGGAGGACGTTAAATTATAAAAAAAGTATGTAGATATGCCGCCGAATGGAATGTTTATTGTTTATGTATTCGTTTTCAAGTAAATTAGAATAATAGATTACGTAGAAATTGAAGATAGCTACAGCGAAGCAATGAATATTACACAAATATAACTATTTGTAACAAAAACTTCACTTATTTTAAGAAAATGATGTCAATTTTCTCTTTTAATGCAGATCGATTTCACAAACAAGTTGCTTGCATCGTCAGTCCATCAACACACTTCGTTGTCAACAATTCCGTTTACCATGTTATTATGTTTTTTCAGTATTACCAAAATATGAAAACGAAACAAACTTAGAAACAGAATCAATTGCTGGTATTTCATAATTCATATTAAATATATTAAAACATAATAACATGGTAACCGGAATTGTTGACAACGAAGTGTGTTGATGGACTGACGATGCAAGCAATTTGTTTGCGAAATCGATCTCAATTAAAAGGAAAAATTGACATCATTTCCTTAAGTTAAGTGAAGTTTTTGTTACAAATATTTATATTTGTGTATTAGAATAATAGAGTTTGGAAACCATGTTACAAGGCTTGACCCTATATGGTAAAATAAGTATTTTGGAGTTTAGTTTGGTAATGGGGGAAATGTACGATTTATGATTGGTCCGTTGTGTTTTTATAGATGGCAGCAGGCAGAAAACTTCGTGTGTTTGTTACAAACCCTGTTTACCTTTGACAGTTCATGTCCTTTATAGAATCTCAAGCCTAACGAGAGGACGAATGTTGAAATAGGCTCCGAATTCAAAGCACTTGGGTTTACCTAGATTATACCTTTTGGGCATAAGAGAAAACGGCAGTATAATGCTTATCCAGGTACTAAAGCTCGTGTCTTCGATAACTAGGTAAACACGGAGTTCATTATACCATGATAGTGGGCGCCTTAAATGGGATCGGAAAAAAGGTTTAATTTGCCGACATGAGGTGGTAGACCTGCTGGAATATAGGTCAAGAGCATTTCGGTTCCGAATCACTAGAACTTGTTCGAAGAAGGTCGTCTCTACAGCTGAATGAATAATCAGTATTCGGCAGGAAAAGTGTTTATGTACGTAGTAGCCTCTGACGTCAGTATGACGTACTTATGTATTAAGGATGTTGGTGACAAAAACCAATCGACGCCGACATGTCTTCTCAGAAACGGAAATGTCGCGTGGTAAGCTAACATAAATGTTTGTGTTTGAAAGGAAGTACAAGGGACTTTTAACTAAATATGACAACATTTTACTATGGATCAGAATGCCGCATTGTTGTCTCATCTTGACAGATAAAGTGGTGGCAAATTTTATGAATTAGTAAATTGTTTTTAACAATTATCTATCTACAAGTAGAGTGGATTGTTATTGACATGAGCTCCGCTGGTGTAAACTGAACTACAATCATCAACTGTAAGTTATTTCTGAATGACTCTTCTAACTCACAATAGAACATTTGTGACTGAAACTTTAGTACCAATGTGTTACATCATATACCGGCATTTGTAAATTTTAAAGAATTATCATTTCAAGACAGCTAGAAGAATGAGGAAAAGGTTAATGCATTTACCTTGAAATATATGTATTTATTCGTTCATTCAGTACAGTAGAGTACGAAACATATAATGAATTAAAAATAGTTTCTCTTATTTAGCTATTACTTTGTCTTCAGATTCTTCCGTCACCTAATTCACTGTTTTTAATCATAGAAGTGAAGGTCTTGAGAGTAAAATATAAAACCTTGGGATTCCAGACGGGAAGGCTAACAAAAGAAAATTGCAACATGTTCAAAACTGGCTGTAAACGTTGATGGTATTTTATAATTCCAACGCAGTACATGACTGTCCTTGAAAAAGGCCAGTTTACACGTGCAGCAGAGTAAACAAGAAGCTGGTAACTATGTACTTCCGTGTTTTAAGAGCAGCAAATTGCACGTACAGAGCCCAGGCTGTGTCCCTGGCAGATTAAGTTAATGCCGTTATAAGTTATCTTCAAGTACGCGTGAAAGAAATTATAACAGCGTTTAATTGTACTTGCTTCCTCAGTGTGACACCATTTGTTGATAGTTTTATCCAATGTATGTATGCACATTTTCTTTTTTATGCATGCTTTAGTGTATTATATCTGGTAGAAAGTATAATAATTAGTACTGCTTCCTGATTGGGATTAATAAGAAAAAATAAGGGATGCGTGTTTTGCTTCAAACTTGTACTTGTTCCATTTATAACCCGCCTTTAACTCCAATGGTCATATCGGCGACCGTTCTCCTTTGGAGCATATCGAAGGTGTTAACTCGTATTCGTTGGGATTTAATCATTATATCACGCACACATTCACACTCTCATTCATACTTCCAGACTCTTGGGAAGATGCATTATCTTGGACAGAGAAAAATCCCCACCCCCACCGCCGGGAATCGAACCCGGGATCCCTAGCACAGCAGGCAGGTGCTCTACCTACTGAGCTACGGGGCAAGCCTGCTTCAAACTTGTTTGAGATTTGATAAAAGTTCAAGAATATGTTCCTTGTGGCCAGAGCGGATTTCATACAGGTTTCTTGTAATGTGGCGAATACCTACATACTGGTGTTTATGAACTAATCCGAAATATTTCCAGAGCAGGTCGAGATATCTTAAACAAGAAATTTGAGACATGAGACTTATGGCCTGTTGGTTCAAAGGTGGATTTTACGGCTATACGTTTCTAAAGTGCCAGTACGCCACTGCTAATGATGATAACACTTGAGTCCAGAAAACACGAAAATAAAGAGACGTATTGGAGTACTCCCTCTGGCGCAATGGTTATGACTAGGACCCGGATTTTTATGAAAAAATCATAGTTTTTCTGAGGTCACAGACGATGCTTATTGGAAATTAAGTGCATTCTGGAACAAATACGTTAGATATATATAGTTTTTATAGGTCATCAAAATGCATTTTACCCACATTTTTATAATAAAGTCATTTTTTACGGTCATCTCTTTCTTTTTCACGAATTTATTGGGCATTTTCATCTATAGCCTGCATTCGGGAGGCCCGGGTTCGATTCCCGTCGCCGACCTGACCCGGACCCATAGGCTATATATATATATATATATATATATATATATATATATATATATATATATATATATATATATATATAACATGCAACTGCATGTATATACCACTGTGACAATTTTCAAACAGTGAGAGAAGTGGTAAATAGCTTTGATAGAGTAGATTCTAAGGCAATTGAGAGGGCACAGGATCTGTTTTCTGATACTCAAATCCAAGATAAATTAGCTTTCATTAAATCAAATGGTTAAACACTACACATTTCACATTTCATTTCATTTGCATTTTTTACGGATACCATAACCCGCCTTGAAGAAAGTGGCACGACATTGTATAAGTCAATTAAGTTAGTGAGGATTGTGGAAGAGAGGATACAAAATGTAAAAGAGGACATTTTTTTTTTTTTTTGTAATTTACGTCCTCGAACGTTAAGTCATACCGATGAATGGAATGGGTGAAATATGGGTGAAATGATGCTCACATTAGCCCAGGGTCCATAGAGCTTAGAGTTAACCGAAATTCGTCTTTCAGGATAAGGTAAAACCCCGGAAAAAACCTTACACAGGTAACTCACCCTGACCGAGATTCGAACTCGGGACCTCTTGAACGTGAGGCAGACACTCTACCACCACGCTACAGAGGCGGGCAAAGATGAGATTGGGGACAAAATTAGACACAGACGAAAATTTGTGTTGGACAAAAATAATTGATACCAAACAGTTTGCCCGATCGCCGATAACTCGTCAGGAGAAAACTTCAAAACTGATACTTTTGAACAGGATTTAATAAGCAGTGACATAGTACTTTTTTTAATATGCACCTATAACATCTGTGGAAGTGGAGAGAAGTTTCTCAAAGTATAAAACAGTTTTAGCTAACAACCGCTGTTCCTTTAGTTTTTATAACTTTAAAGATGACCATGGTGGTGTACTGCAACGCTAAGTAAGGTATGTTTTGGCTAATGGGTACAGTAACTTATTTTTTTTTTTTCATATTCTATAAAATTGAAAATGACCTTATGAATTTTTAATTTATGGACTATTTAGTAGCAATAATTGCATTATTTACTAAGAAAGTTAATTTTAAAATGTGGTTATTCGAACCATATATTCATTATTTGTCTGTGGCAGTTATTAATTTATCATTATGAAAGGAATTCTTAATTTTTGTTAGGTCATTTTTACATTTTATGTGCATTTTTTATATTTTAAGGGCATTTTATAGCTCATTTTTAGAGAATTTTTAGGTCAACAACTTCCGGGTCCTAGTTATGACATTAGCTATCAAATGAAAGGTAAACGAGTTCGAGCCTCCTCCACTTCTTTGTCATTTTTTTTTGTTTACTTTTGTTTTGTTGTTTCTTTTTTTTACATTTTTTTCTGAGCTTTTAATTCTTATATAAATGTATGCATTTTACGAAGTAATTTCACACTGTCAATGAAATTAATTACAATTCTTTCTAACAAAGGTTGAATCCTACTTAATGCCTTCACATGCTGAACGTCTAAATGGGAGGTGGTTTTAAGGATGAAAAAACTTACATTAAATAAAAAGGAACTTTAACTCTTTACGTCAGGTTTATAGGAAGTGCTAGAAATGGCCACCTGCCTTTTTAATGCAAAGTTGACAGCGGCAAAGGAACATCTATGGTTTTCTGTCCCAAATTTCGCGCGCGCGTGTGTCGAATAACTTCACACGCTGTTATTATCATGGCAGTTACGAATCACACCATTTCTTCCTTTTAGAATTAACGTATTAAAAAGACGAAGGAAAAAATTAACCACATGACAGAAATCGAACCAATAACCATAGGAGCACCAGTTTACGGCGTTGTGGATTTACCATTAGAACAGCTACCGCAACACTGGAATAGGCTACGTGATGCAAGAGGACAGTCAATAGCTGTTCAGTGTCGCACTGTGAGGTGATTCGTTCCAGATTTGAGAGATCTTTGAGGCATTTAAGCTTGAGAACGCCAACAATGAGCTACTAAGAATAGATATTTCTATACCCGGGAAGCAGTTTTAAAGACCCAATAATTTCCTTCGCCTTGTTTAAATACCTACTAATTTGTCAGCATCTGATACCAATTAGGTTTAACACAATTAACTGCATGCCCGCCTCGGTAGCATAGATGGTAGCGGAACTGCCTCACGTTCAAGAGGTCCCGAGTTTGAATCTCGGTCAGGGTGAGTTACCTGGATAAGGTTTTCCCTTATCCTTAAAAGACGAATGTCGGGTAGCTCTAAGCTCCATGGACCCTGGACACATTTTAGCATCATTTCAAGCATCTCATTCACCGTCCGATATGATTTAACGTCGGAGGACGTAAAATTACAAAAAAAAAAAAAAAAAAAAAAAAAACGTTATTTTTAGCCGCAGACCATGCATTGCATATCTCAACTTGCTTATATTAGTTACGTCTACAAATTTATGAAATTATTTAGGTGTAATTCATTAATATCCTGTACATACGCGTTTCCAGCTGTGCAGGTACATAAGTGAGACATGCAATTAACATTGGGCTACAGGTCACATAATTTCAAATTATTTTATCCCCTTCCCCGCAATTTGGTGTTACAAGAAAAGGAACATTGGTAAAAGGACTGGAAGTAATCATTTCTTCCACACTAGCTGCGTGTAGGCTAAGGTTTGAATGAGTAGAGCCAGACTGAAAAATTCAATGTCATAGCCGGGATTTGAACCACGGATCTCCCGCTCTCCGTGCGGTTGCTCTAAACCACTGAGCTACTAAGGCCAGCATGCTGCCATGACATTAAATTCTCCAACTGACTCGTATGCTATGTGACGCGCACCTTTTGTGGCGACTTACTATGCTGTAAGTACTAAGTCCCAGACTTCATAGTTATACCACTATGTTTTTATTTTTTAGGTAAATAGATTGAAATAATCATTTCTTCCACACTAGCCGTGTGTAGGCTAAGGTTTGGATGAGTAAAGTCAGACTGAAAAATTCAATGCCATAGCCGGGATTTGAACCACGGATGTTCCGCTCTCCGTGCGGTTGCTGTAAACCTCTGAGGGACTGCAAGTTCACACATATACACTTTAATGCCTTAGAACGGGAATCGAACAGCATCCGATGGAACGTCAACGCCAAACGCAGTAAGCTTAGCCGAACCATCTAGGTGTTCGTGTCACTAGCAGCTAGGAATTTTTGAAATGGTGTCTCAGCGTTAGCACATCGCCACACAAAACCGAAGATTCATGATTCGAGTTTCGGTCATAACTGTGATCCAACTTTTAGCCTAAAAATAACCTACTCAAAAGAACAAAGGGGGAGAGAACGAATGTGAGAATATATACAGCGCGGCAAACAGTCCAAGCCTGGAAGTCATCGCGGTCTTTCACGTGAAGAAGTGGCTAAGGAAAGTGAATGTGTGTGAACATTGGCAGCACCACTTTCAAAAAGGTAAGAATAATGGTCATTGTCAATGTTATCTACACAGTTTCTGTTACATATGGTCGTAAATACCAGGGCTACCACACACACGAACACACCCATATATATTAATTTATTAAACTGTATCACTTCTTAACATCTCTTTTTTCCAATCTTAAGGTCCTTTTGGGGATATGTTTAGGTCTATTAAATGTCTTTTTTGTCTAAATTGTCTAAAAGTGGCCTTTAAAAAGACCTAAAAATATCCCCAAAAGGATCTTAAGATTGGAAAAAGAGATGTAAATAAGTAATACAAATTAATAAATTAATTTACAATTAGATATTTAATGAATAAATTTTAAAATACGACATTCAAGTGATATGCAACACGTAGAGCTAGAAAAATTACATGTAAGAAAATGCTTCTTCTGATTGAGCAACCAATAATGGACATTTTGGAGAATAAATTGAAATGTATATTATTAAATCATACTTGGCTTAACTACACACTCGGGTTACAGAAATTCAACTTCAGAAAGCTTACTTCAGTTGGCGTTGCAGTATATCACAACAGTCATCTCTAAATTCTTAGGTGTAAAGGATCGTCTATTTTCTGATAGCACGTTGCGAAAAATTGAGAAACTTCTCTCCACATTAAAGGATGTCATTGGTGCATACTTGAAACGAATGAAATCTTGTGGAGAAAAATAACGGTATATTAAGAGAGGATTTACTAGGTTCTCTCCTGGTGCTAATGACTTGAATACAATAGAAGGGCTCCTCTCACCTGTTACCTACTGTAGCCAGTCTTAGGAGTGCGTATTGGTTAAAAGAAATTAGAATTTACGCTATGCTCTGTTGAATAGAAAAAAGATAGTCAAAAAGCTGCAAACACACACACACACACACACACACACACACACACACACACACACACACACACACACACACACACACACACACACACACACACACACACACACTCACACACACACACACACTCACACACACACACACACACACACACACACACACACACACACACACACACACACACACACACACACACACACACACACACACACACCACTTAAAGAAAACACAACCTGTTAACCTATTAAACGAAACAGAAATGATATAAAAAGCACCTTTAAATAAAAAATAGCTAAATAGGCAAACATGACATAAAATCCTGACCCTATAATGACCCATAATTAACATATACCAGGTGCGTCAGCCACGCCTTATTCTTTTGGAAGGTAGGCCACCTATCAACCGGCATGTGAGCCTTAGTCCAGTTTTGCGCTTACTAAAGTGTATTGCTTGATGTTATTAGAAAGAAGAATGTGCAAAATTCAGAGGAATAGCGGTTTAAGGGACAAAACGTACTGCTCGCTGAAGTACACCTAAAAAACATATGACTCCTTTACTGAGAGCGAATTCTGGTTATCAGGCGATTTTACAAACATTTCATTAGGGTATACATGGCAAAGTAATTCAGTAAACGCCTCGGAAAAAAATGGACCTATCTATGTACGTCAGCTAAAAAGAAAACGGCGGATTCTTGTACTTAGAGCAGGAGTTCGCTGCCAAAAATAAGGCAAAAATTAGAGACACGCCTCATTCATCATGGATCCGTACAGTCAAAACGGACATATGATTAAACAACGGTTTATTTACATTTTAGCGTAAACTACGTCTCGTGCAACTCAACATGCATAAGAGCTTTCGCCATTTATGTAATAATATTAAAACACCAGCAAATGATTAAAAGTGTCTTAAAATGCTAAATCCAGCACGAGAACTCACGAGGTGGCAAAGGTATAGCGCCAGACATACAAGTCGTACAACTGAACGCAGAACGTGCTTTTAGGCGTCTTGAAATAGCTCAATGGGATTATGAACTCTCCTGTACCCTAACCCTCCATGACACAGGTTCGAGTCTCACCATTGTTTATTTTCTTTTTATTCTTGTACTTTACGTCCTCCAACGTTAAGTCATATCGGACGATGATGAAATGGGTGAAATGATGCTCAAATGAGTCCGGGGTCCCTGGAGCTCAGAGTTACCCGACATTCGTCTTTCAGTATAAGGGAAAATCCCGGAGAAACCTTATCCAGGTAACTCGCCCTGACCGAGATTCGAACTCGGGACATCTTGAACGTGAGACAGACACGCTTCCATCTAGGCTACCGAGGCGGGCATCTCAGCATTGTAATTTCTTTTGTTCATCAAAATTTGGAAACCGAATTCACTATTATTTAATTATAAAGTTGCTAAGGACGTACCTTACCCAAGAAGGTCATCAGTTCGAGCACTTGCTTCGTTAGAGGAGTCGTGTTCCTGGAATAGAAAAAGGGTCATTCCAGCGCCACAAAACATACCAATTTGAAACGACATTTTTAATAGCACAATCATTTTATGTCTGAAAAATACTGTTTAACTTCCACGTTAAACTCTGATACTGTAATTTCCTTGTTTTCTGTATTCAAATGGTTATAAATGATCCTTATTTCAATTGCACCTATCTATAGGTGTGTTTAAACAACTACCTGCTTGTAGCTCATCAATAAATAAACATGAAACAATACCATAACATATAAATAAAACAATTTAAAATAAAAATAATAACAATTTTAAGAATAATACTTGTAAGTTGTGAGTATTATGTGGTAAAAAAAACTGTGCACCTATACATGGGATTTGAACCACCTTCACAGTAGACAGATGACATAGGAGTTTTGCGCTCGTTCTAACTGAGCTATCTAGTAACGTGTAAGGCAAACATCCCGTTTAACATATAGTATTCACTTGTTCCAGTGAACATTTGCAGACGTGCAAACGTCAACTGTCTAATTGCGAATATACTACAGGTGATGCGATAACATTTATATTAGTACTAATTTCACTGAGTGTTTAACATCCATGTTAAATACGCGGGTAGAACCTAGTAATGGAGTCGATGTTTTCATGTTAGAGTATAAATGCGGATTGTATAAAACTCGAGAATAAGGGGCAGCTGACTCACCTGGTATTATGTTTGGCCTCATCTTCAGATACGAGGGCTGTTCAATAAAGAATGACCACACATTTTTTTTACAACGTACCTTTATTCATCCTCATAATTTTGATGGCCATTCTCAAAATAGTCTCCCCTGAATGCGATGCACTTGTCCCAGCGTTTCTGCCAGTCTTAAAAGACATGCTGGAAACCATTTTTGAGAGATCCTTCAAAAACGCCTCCGCAGCCTTCACCACTGCTTCTGATGATGGATAATGCCTCCCACGAAGGCGTTTCGTCAAGTTAGGGAGTAGAAAAAGGTCGCATGGGGCTAAATCCGGACTATAGGGAGGGTAAGGGATGCACTTCACGTTGATTTTTGCAAGATATTCAGCAACATTGGCAATATGCGGCCGCGCATTATCGTGTTGCAACATCCAGCCTGCTTCACGGAAATGTGGTCTTTAGCGCCGATATGGACTTGCAATGTTTTCAGGATATCCCTGTAGTATTTTCCAGTTACTGATGTGTGTGCAGGTACAACGTGCTGGTAAACCATTCCATGAATATCAATGAATGAGATGACCATAACATTCCCAGCAGAAGCAACCGCATTGGTTTTTTTTGGGGTTGGTGATGGAGATTTCCACACTGAGCTTTGCTGTTTGCTCTCAGGATCAAAATGATGTAGCCAAGTTTCATCAGAAATGATTACGTTTGAAAGAAACTCCGGATCTTCCTCTAACATCAACTTTAACTACATGTTACCTCCATTGCAGCGGTAGGCGATACTGAACATGTCTGAACTTGCCTGGTTCTCACAGGCGGGAACCAGGAGTACCAACAATGAAACTACTACGGCGTGTTTGTTTCACATTAAGTTCACAGAATATAATAAGATGCAGCTTTAGTGCGAAAAATTATGACCGTAATAAATGTATGATCATTCTGTGTTGAATGATATCGTACTAGGGGTCACAAAAAAAAAAAAAAGATTTCTCCTCAACTTCCTAGCCCCAATGATAACAGCGAGTTTTAAATGGTCGAAGTAAGATGAAGATAAAGCAAAGAATGGTATGTGCTAATATTATTTTGTGGGCAAAATAATTGTATACAGCTTTACCTATTATGGCTTCACCTGCTCGTTTAGCTAAATATCATGCTTCCGAAATTCTCCAAGTACATTCACGCAGCGTGTCAATTAAAAAAGGGAATTCGATGCGCTAAGAAAGTTGAGCATCGGAATGCAGTGATTCAATTTTAGCAATTTTACTGCAGAGATAGCTTTAATAAACTAAAAGTAAAGTCAAGTTTGGACTGAATTTGTGAATAAATATCTAATGCTTGAAAAAAAGAAGCTTTTTATTTCAAAACTCTGAACAATTATATACGATAACCAAGTCCCGTGGGTATTAATATTGTTATAATTACTTATAGTAGACTAAGACTTATGTAATCCCATGCAGCTTCATTTGATTTATGGTCTCCATTGGAATATCGAAGTGTCTGTAGATAACTCAATGATCTGGCTCTTTTCCATCTTATTCAAGGTTGGAAGTTTTTGGTAAACAGAGTAATTGTGATATGAGGGCACACGTTGCAAGAATGGCACGTCCATAAAATTCTTGACATTTGAACTGTTTTACCCAGAATGCAAAATCAAGGCGGACAAGTATGTTTTAGGGCGATACTAAGGGAAAACTATCTTGCAAGAGTTATATTTGAGCGCATTTACGGATTAAATGTTAAACTATTAACCTTTCTTTAATCGGCGTATTTCGTAGCTTGTCACCTAGCTACTAACTAAACAATATACATTGCTTTGATACTTCAACTGTTATATATTGTGTAATAAGTTTTTATTCAGTATCTATTTTGCCAACACAAGTTTAACTAGTGTATCGTCCAAATTCCTATACAAATTATTTTAGTTAATTCATGGAAATGAATAATTTCTTCATACTAGCCGTATATAGGCTTTTTTTTTTGTTTGATAGATTGAGTCAATATGAAAAATTCAATGTCAAGGCTGGGATTTGAACCACGGATCTCCTGGTTTCCATACAGTCGCTCTAACATATTGAGCTACCATGCCCAACGTGCCGTCCTGGAATTACGATAGTAAGTCGCCACAAACTGTGTATCTCAGATGCGAGAACCCCTAGTGGTTTACCGGGAAAATATATGAGTCAAATGGAGAATTTAATGTCAGGACGGCACGTTGGCCATGGTAGCTCAATGTGTTAGAGCGACTGGATGGAAAGAATAAAATGGAGAATTTAATGTCAGGACGGTATGTTGGTCATGGTAGCTCAATGTGTTAGAGCGACTGGATGGAAACCACGAGATCCGTGGTTCAAATCCGGTCCATGACATTGAATTTTTCATGTTGACTCTATCCTATGCAAATAATTGGATACGTTTATTTTGCTGATTATATATTCTACCACCATTGTGTTTATACTGTATTATTTCTGTCCATTACAACGCGAGAGTTAAAAATCTCCGAACCGGCCGCGCAGTACTTGGCCTGTCGGCGTCCTCGCCAATTGTCGCCGACTGTTGATATCATAGAAAAGCCGATGAAACCACTAACATTCTTAAAACTACTTAAAGACTTTACTTATCTGCTTTATGAAAGGAGATGCTGAAACTGGCCACCATCGTTGCCAATACATTTTCGGTACCCCTTTGGAAAACTTTCCCATCACTCACCTTTGCACGTTTTGAAATGATGGCAATTTCCTAGCGGATATTATGTTTTAATTGGGTATGTGGGTTTATGTACTATACTTGGTTTTAAATTAGGTACCTCATATATATTTTTCACCGACGAGGCTTGATTCCACCCTCATGCATATGTGTGTACACAAATAACCGTTATTGGAACTCTGGGAAACCTAATATTTTTCTAGAAGTACCCCTTCATGGCGTGTAGTGCGTCATCAGCGGAAGAGGAGGTATAGAGCTAAATTTTTTGAGTCAACAATTGGTGTTTGTACATGCGTGAATACAATAATTTGACTCCCCGCCCTTTTTAGAGAATTAACAGAGAGGGGGCGTGATTTTGCCTTTTTTTTTCAACAAGACTCTGCAACAGCTCATTCTTTGATGAGATCAATTCAAAGTGTATTCAGGACAAGAACTACTAGTAGAGATTTGTGGCCCCCTCGGTCCCCCGACTGAACC